>CM055102.1:456838-1041862 GCA_029204225.1 Diphasiastrum complanatum
AATTAACTTGGTTCATGAGAAATATACACTACAAATGCAAATACTCACAAAGAGACATTCACAAGGGAAGATCCAATTCAGAAGATTAGACTTTTATTGCAAACGGATTCTTAGCAAAATGAACCAACCCTCACTTATATTTATACCAAGTGGGGTGGTCTCCTTTACAAAGGTGGCCCCATGGGACAAACCCCCCCATGGGCCTTAGTCTATTTTTCATTTATTTCCATGGGACAGACCCCCAATGGCCTAAACTTATCTTTTAATTTCTAAGTCGATAACTTAAAAATACTTAAATTGAACTTATCACAATATCAACTGACTGGGGACTAGAACTTTGATTACGTTTAAACTATTACAACATTGGTGTTGTAATGGCCTAAGGTTTGGACATCCAATGCTATGCTCCAGTCTTATCCGAGGGCGAATAGAATATTTCTGAGGGAATATTAGTATAGAATAGTCAATAATTGTCTTGTTATTATAGCACATTATTTTGAAATATTATTTGATAGATATAGTCAACATACAATCCTTTGGTCTAGTGGACAACATTTTCGTATTGAATGAATCAACAAAAAGAGAACAACATTCAATTATGGGGTGATGGCAAGGTTTCATTGAGCCAATCATAGTAACTCAAAGAATATTCAAAAGTGACCTCAATTACGTCGGAACATACAAGAGATACTAGATGTTGACTATAAATCTTTCAAGATCGTTTTGTTGAATATTAAATGGTTTCAAATAGCTAGTGAAACATTGGTATTACCAACATGTAATAATTGCTAGTACTTTTAAATCAATTGTTGAGCACACTAGATTCAAATCTCCAAATTATGTATGTTATTTTTATGTACACAAATAGCTCTTTACTCTGACCCATCCAATTTGAGGTGGCTATTTGTCATGCAAACCAATATGACTTTAGAATTGGCCTGGAAGTAAAAATGCTAACAATGCCGAGCACAATTTTGATGTACTGAAAAATATTTTGACTAATAGATATCACAAAAATTGTTTTTCACAATTTGCTGCAATTTAACCAGAATGTCTTATTGTTGCAATTGGTTGACATTCTCAAAATTCTGGGGAGCTCCTAGTAGCTTCACAACATGCATGGTTGAGTGCTTCCCACGTGTCTCTTTATTTTGTCACTTGTATCTACCATTGATGGTTTCATCTTTGATTGCTTGGCAGATTCCAACTTCTGGGAGGTCTGTATCCTCATTTGCTTCTGGGTGTTTTCGTGGTTCTTCTCTCAGTTGAAGTTTCAGTCTTAAGGAAAACCTTCGTTTTGCAGGTTGCACAAACTTTGGTTATCAGTCTCAAGGGATAAATTCATAAAAAATTGGTGGTAGGAACAGTTTTGGATGGACGGTTTGATAACGGTAAGAAAACACGATGAGAGATTAATGAAAGGATGAAGGAACTGATAGTTCTACAGTTGCAGCCTGGACCCTTGTAATGTCGAGCTTTGACCACCACTTGCTGGGTGAAGAGCTTGCTTTATTTGCAGGTTCACGGTTTTCTTCATCTTTCATTTTCTGTAGCTCTTTCTTTTGATCCGTTACTTTTGGATCTCTTTGGGCTTCATACGAGGGGATTCAACTATCATTGCTCCAGAGAGTTTCTTTTGATCAAGATTGATCTGACTCATCTGTTGCTTAGGTTTTGTCCTTTCCTCCTCAGCTTCATGGATCTTTCTCTTTATTTCTTCTAGTTGCTTCGCCTGCTTTTGTAGATCTTTTCCAGTTGAACAACCAATGTAGGTGGTAGTTGGTCTCCGCAAGACACTTGCAATGATCTATCAACTGCTTCGGTAAGACTATAAAAAATTGGAGATTTTTCAGAAGAACAGTAAATTGATGATAAACAAACAGGTGGAAGGAAGGGTGGTGGTGACAACGGTAGATGGTGTGGATGATCGACATGAGGAATGGGCGCAGAAGTATGGCAAGAGCTTGGTTGAAGAAGGAGACTGATTTTCCAATGCTTGTGTTTCGCTTTTCTGAAGGATCTTTGTCCTGACTTGGGTACTTCTTCCGATTGAATCTCTTCGGATTACCCATCTGTCGTCTTTAGCCTTGTCTTTTTCATATTTGACTTGTGACCTTGGCTGTCGATCTTGCTGATGTTGTTGTTGGCAGCATAACTGCTCTAGTGGATCCAAGCAGATCCACTCTCTCCCCAACCCCCCCCCCCAAAAAAAAAAAAAAAAAATCTGTTGGTGGGGATGTTGTTGTTGGTAACTGTTCATGCTCAGAATTGGATCGGCGTGTGGAACACGTAGTTGAAACTCGTTGAACATGCGACTGGACTAAAAATTGAACAAATTTTAACTAAATTTGTTTCGATCTTACTGTAGTTGTCTCGGAGATGAATATTGCAATTAGATGCAGGAATCAATTCGGACGTGACATGGACTGTGCAGATTTGGTGGATGCACAAAATACGAAACTTTGTATAAGGTGACTGAAAAATTGATAGACGAATGACAAGTTATTCTTGAGGTACGCTACATGATGTCTCCTGTGCAATGGCTATCTTTGATGAACTAAAAACAAATCTAGAAAAAATATGCATTTAGAAGAAATTATCAAATTAAACAATGACAAAAAATAAACAAGGGAAATACCAATGTTACAGAGAGTGAAGGCTGTAGAGCACTTGTGGAACAAAACTTGCATTCATCAACATTGATAATGTACCTTGATAATTGCAATATTTCAGTTGTTGTGTAGAGTAATGTGATTTACTCTGACATGCCCTTGTCAAAACAAGACAGGGTAGGTTATACTAAATCTACCATCATTGATAGCAGATGTTATAAAATATAGCTTACTATGCAAGTATGGATGAGGTTATTATGTCTAGAGGGCCTCTCTGAACAAGAGATTCAGAACCGAATCTCTATCTGGATTTTCGAATCCTAGATTCAAGGAATCATTTCATATTGTTTTTTTTTCATTATGGAGCTGGTGTATTGTGTGGTATTGTAGAAGTTTGCTAGAAACTTATCGAGTGAGCAGCAGGTTGAGCGGGAGGGTGCTATAGTGCTCGTGTTGTTGTCGTTAAGATCCTATCGGGATTCATAACTGACGTGACGAGCAGATAGGATCTTAGTTGGTTGTTTTGGACAGTCTTTGAAACTGTGTTTTCTGATAAAATCAGGACACTCGGCATGGTACTGGGTCTTAACTGGACAATCAACCATGATGTGGCCAGTTTCACCACAGATGAAACATCTAGTGTGCAATGGCCCTTGTATAATAGCATAGCCATCTTGTATGGCTAATGGTTCTGGACTTTTTGGTGGGTATTCGGGATAAGTCAAGGAATGTCGAGAATGTGATGGTTGTGCTTCATATTGTTGGACTGTATGTGCTTGGATAGGCAGATATGAAGGACAAGCATCAACAAGATGCGTAGCCCGATAGTGTGGGCACCATATTGTTTTTCGTCTATAAGGTACCTGTGTAGGGTTTGACTGACCAGACATACTGCTTTGGATAGACTTCGGGGTAGCTTGAAACTCATTGGTGAGTTTCTCCATCTGTAGTTGATGTTGCTTATTAAACAACTCCAACTAGGATTTCCAAAGCTGATCTCGGGTGTCCTCGATTGGCTTCAACTCATAGAGAGGAGCACGTGGTGCTCATATTTCCCTTGATTCGTCAACATTTGATCCTTCATCTTCCTCCTTGATGGCATCAGACATAGCTAACTCTAGGCTCGTATAATCATCATTGAATTTAAGCTCGCATCTAATCCATCTTGGAAGGCCGTCTAAAATCCAGATGATAAGCATCTGTTCATAGGGCTGTTCTTGGACTTGACTTTTGAGACGTTTGGAATGCTCAATATAGTCTCGTACACGTTCGTCCTTTTCCATTTTGATGTTACTCAATTTGACAAAAGGGCTCTCGATCAAGTGAAAGGGCTTAAAACGCTTGATACAAGATTCTTTCAAAATTGACCAGTCTGTCTTTTCGTCACGATCAAGGTTGAAAAACCAATCACGTGCTTTAGCGATCATGGTCATCGAAAACAGCTGGACCATAGCATCAGGAGATGTTTCACCATACACATCACATGCATTCTCAAAGATTTACAACCTACGGTTTACGGTCTACGGTCTGGTGTGAGTGCTATGGATCATTGCGGGTGACAAGTGAAGGGTGGAGGCATTGTGATTGTGGTGTCTATGGTAGTATGCGGTGTTTACGGGTGCGGAGATTGAGTGTGGTGTTAGCGATCGATTGTAGTGTGCTGCAATCTGTGGCGTTGATTGTGGTGGAGATGGGTGAGTGCGATAGATGCGGTGGAATGCGATTCAAAGGTTGATGGTTTAGTGCGGATTATTGCGGTTAGTTGCGGTCTGTTGGGATTGGAATGGCTGATGGAGGTGTAAGGTGGTTGAGAAGGAGTGCAATATGAATGTTCAAGGGTGGATGTGGCTTGAGTAGGAGATGGTTTGCGGTGGAAGGGTCTGAGTGTAGTCGTAAGGTGGTGAGGGGGTGGTCAGTTGCGGTGGAATGCGATGTCCGTTCCAGGGTGAGTGGCGGTGTTTACGGTGTCCGTGTGTTGCGGTGAAGGTGGCCGAGGGTAGTCGTAGGGCAAATGAGTGTGGTTGGATGCGGCTACGACGGACGAATGCGGTTGTGTGGGACGGAAACGATTGCAATGGTGGATGGGGATGGTTGCGAAGATGTTGTGGGGGTGCTTGAATGTCGATGGTATGTGGTTGACTTCGAGATGATTGTTCCAGGTCGAATTGTGGTGGATTGCAACCTAATGCAGTGTGTTGATGTGGCAATGGAAGGCGGTCTGCTGGATTGCAATCAGTTTTGGTTAGTTACGGGCTGGTGTATTGTGGTCACTTGGGATCTATTGCAGTGATGGTGGTTAGTTAGGATCTACGGGTCAAGGTAATCAGTATAGATTGATGTGTGCGTGTGTTGGATATGCTCAAGTTGTAGGGGAATGAGGCTGCTACAGCTGAAGAGTAGATTGCTTGTGGTTTCCATGGGTCGAGAACGGAGATGAGTGGATTGGGGAGTGTTGTGGTGATTTGCGATTTTTACGATAGCTGTGGTCCTGTTGTTGACGATGGTTGCGGCTCACGGCGATCACTACGGTGTAACGTAGTTGTGTGCGATGGCTATGGCTCAAGGTAATCGCTACAGATGTGAGTCGGTTCGATGCGGTTGTAATGCATGTAGTGCGGTTGGAAAGCAACGGGACTGCGGTTGAGGGCGAATAGGATGGTGGACAAAAATGGCAAGTGAGTACGGTGTCTGTTCGGTGGCTACGGTGCAAAGAGTGAAGCAATGGGAGTTTTGTTGAATATATTTCCCACGGCTCAATGCAGTTCTCACGGTGCAGAGCGGTCACTACGGTGCAATGTGATTGTTACGACTAGAAGGTGGTTGCAATGACTGTAGTGTGTTTGATTATGGTCTCAATGGTTCAAGGGTCGGTTGAGATCTAAGATCATCCGTCGGTTGAGAATTTACGCGAGGGCGTCGGTCGAGATCTGATGCGAGGTCATCGGTTGAGATCTGACACGAGGGTGTCGATCGAGTTCTGACGCGAGGATGTCGGTTGAGATATGATGTGAAGCGTCGGTCGAGATCTGACGCGAGGTCATCGGTTGAGATTGTAAGCGGATCCCGTCGGTTGAGATTTTACTGAGGCCGTCGATTGAGATCTAACTGAGTGCGTCGGTCGAGATTCAGACAACTCGTCGGTCGAGATCTGAACGATTGGCTTCAGTTGAGATTTGATTGAGGGCGTCGGTCGAGATCTGACTGATAGCGTCGATCGAGATCTAACTGATGGCGTCGGTCAAGATCTAACTGATGGCGTCGGTCGAGATCTAACTGATGGCATCGGTCGAGATCTGATTGATAGCGTCAGTCGAGATCTGACTGATGGACATCGGTTGAGATCTGACTGATGGCGTCGGTCGAAATCTGACACAAGAGGCGTCGGTCGAGATCTTATTGAGGGCCATCGGTTGAGATTTCACAGGGCACCGTTGGTTGAGATTTGATTGAGGGTCATCGGTCGAGATTTCACAGGGCACCGTCGGTGAGATTTGATTGAGGGCCGTGGGTCGAGATTTTAGAAAAAGGCTTCGGTTGAGATCTGACGCATGGCCGTGGGTCGAGATTGGAATGAGACCGTTGGTTGAGATCTGATGGAGTACCGTCGGTTGAGATCTGAGTGGAAACCGTCGGTCGAGATTTCAATAGACTACCGTCGGTCGAGATGTAATGGATGACCATCGGTTGAGATCTGAGAGAGTGTGTGTCGGTTGAGATTCAATAGAATGCATCGGTTGAGATTGGACACGAGCTCTTTGGTTGAGATTTCAACACAGGGGGGGATCGTGACGGAGCGTGGACAAGGTTGCGGGTTTCTGATGTAGAAGGTGTTAGAGTTCAATGGGCAACAATGCCAAATGTTTACAGATCCAAAGGTCCAAAGGATCTGTTTACTATGGTTTTTTTACTTCTTGCTTACAACTTTTACGGCTTGGTATTTTGCCTGTTACCAGGCTTCAGGGCATCCGTTATGTGTGCTCTTGATATTACGATGCCAAACCAGACAAAAGGGATAGATTGTCATTGTAGTATATTTTTTGTCTTGCCTGTCAGAGGACTACTCAGGGACGAACTCTCTTGAACGCACTTACATTCTAACAGAGATGCAAGCCAAGAACGCTCATTCACAGATCAGAGTGCAGCCCAAATGAACGTTCAATAGATTCTACAACCACCTACTCTTAAAACGAAGTGAATGAGAGCCTAAACATTACTAAACTGAGCTACACTTGCATAAATTGACAAAACAAGAAACAAGAACTAATCTACAGAATGTTAGAAGTCCAAGAATCAAGAAACCAACCAGCCTTTTGATTCTTGGACATCCCAAAAACATCAAGAACTGGATTGTAAAGAGATATGCAAGAACTACACCAGAGATCCAGCCTATTTAGTTTACCTGATGCTGGTTCCTACATTAATCCACAAACAAGAAAAGAAGCTAATCCGCTCTACGAAAGTAGCAAATCTAATCCACTCTACAATCCACAACCACACACAAAAGGAGGGGAGGGCAAGATCATAAATGCATCACTCAAGAAACAAGAATGATCAAGGAGCTCAATGGATGCACCAAACTCGTGAAGGCTCTTCTCATTTCAGCATGGAGTTGATACAATTCACAAAAAGCTCCTCTTCACAAAGAGAGAGCTCCTTAGGTATAAGCAAGAGAGCTCCTTAGGTATAAGCAAGAGAGCTCCTTAGGTGGCATCCTTAATTTTTACATTTCACAATTTACAAGTGGAATAATGCTCTCCACTAGAGGTCATCATCAAAAGGTGGCTCACTCTACTTTCTTTAAGAGGGGTCTACTTGCATTTATTACATTTGCCTAGAAATACTGGTTCCTACATAGTCATCCCATCTTTCGGGATTCACCATGAGGCTTACACAATTCTTACTTGTCATTACTAACTAGTATTCTTTGGCTCTCATATGCGGCTCTCAGTCTTCTTTAGTCTCATCTTTTCAGAGACCTCCTCGGTCTAAGGTGAGAGGTGCTCTTGAGTTGCTCTGTCCGAGTATCTTGGAGATTCGTCAGAATCAGCCAACAATGATAGGATCTCACATGTGTGGAGCCTGTTTCCACGTGTGAAAGGATGTACATAAAGTACTTGTAAATAGTAGATTAATCTTGGTTCAATCTACACAAGTGTGAACATGATTTGTGACTAGAATCTAAACAAAAATCACTTGTACCAATTTTCATGTAATTAGCTTAGATTTCCATGTGAATGAGTAAATGCCATGAAATTACTGTACTTTAGGACAATAAATGGATCTACAAAAGATCCACAAAACTGATTGGATGCTTGCTTAACAATCTATCAAAAAACTAGTCATCAAAAAGTTGATCTAGATTGGTAGTTTGACAAAGAACAAGCATTAACAATCAAAACCATTGATGAACATTGAAATCCAAGCCCACACATGTGTACTATAGGGTGTAGTACTGCCTTCAAGCTGAGAAACAAGTAGAAATTGATTTGATTTCATTTGGATCACAAAAACTCCATGTACATAGTGAGATTGCCAATGAGCTCCAAAAATATTCTATCTTCTCACTACGGGAGCTTGGCATACATAGCAAATTTGACTTCCTTCTTGAAGTTAGGTGGATTTTCAGCATGTAATAAGGAGGCTAACTCACTCAGCTAAAGTATCAAATTAAGCACCAAAAGCAGCTAATCACTACCACAATACCAGAAGCACCAAAAGCAGTAAAGTACTACTTAAGTACCAAAAGCAGCTAAAGTATCAAATTAAGTACTAAAAACAACTAAAGTACCAAATTAAATAAGTACCAAAATCAGTTAAGGTACCAAATTAAGTACCAAAAACAACTAAAGTACCAAGTTAAGTAAGTACCAAAATCAACTTAAGTACCAAAACAAGAGTCAAATACCATTAAAGTACCAAAAGCAGCTAATTACCACCATAATACCAGAAGTACCAAATTAAGTACCAAAGCAGCAAATTACTACCATAATATCAAAAGTACCAAATTAAGTACCAAAAATAATTAAAGTACTACTTAAGTACCAAAATCAACTAAAGTACCACATTAAGTACCAAAAGCAGCAAAGTACCAAGTTAAGTACCAAAATCAGCTAAAGTATCAAATTAAGAACCTATCAGACACAATTTTTAAGGTTGTTCATCGGATGGAATGTTTGACTCGAAAACGTGAGAAGCTCAAAAACTCAAAAAAATTTGAGAAATTTGATTTTTGACTGTCGGTTTCAAAAAACAGCGGTGGGTATTTTGAAAGGTTGGTGTGAGATCGCACAGATTTGAATGATCATAAGAGAAGTTCTAAAGCAATTTCAATCTGACAGAAAATGTAGAATGCATGCTTGTGGGGATTATGAATGCAGGACAACAAGCAACGCATACAGATTAGTTTCAAGATACTTAAGATAGCAGTGTGGCGGTTGTTCCCTTGAACGTTTTTTGGTGAAATGTGGTGATGTAACTCTGATTTTAGAGAACAGATTGCTTGGAAAAAAAAATGAATGCAAGCAAGCAAGGGAATCAAAATAAAAAGAATTGGAAGATCGACTGATAGAACGAGTTCTATGGATCAAAATGCAAGATTATTGCCAGCTTCAACTGGTGCCAATGTTAGCAAGATTCCATCTCAAAGTTTTATTGATTCTCCAACTATGTGTCCTCTGATTCTCTGTATCAACAATTCTACTTGGCAGTTAGCACCAACGCTTGTAGATTTTGTTTACATAGAACTTGCTCCTCAACGGGCCAATACTAGCGCTGAATCTACTGCTCAATGTTAGCACTTATTCTCTGTCTAACAGAGTTTCAGCGTGGCTAGGATTAGTGTGACTGCAAATCTATTTGGCAAGGGGCTCAGTCACATAATCTGTTTGTAGTATAATGATGGTAGTGTGTCCTGCTTGTCAGTAAGGCACATCTACGACCTGATTTCGGTCCTTTATTGACAATGGTAGCTCATCTTGGATAGTGATCTATCAGGACTCGATTCCTACGTTCTACAGACTGCTTCAGTTCTTTCGTTATTCTTATAGATTGCAGATTATTATTAGTCTATTCTACTAAAAAATTAGAGAATTAAACTAAATATACTCCTACCGAAATCACAGAACATCAACACCTCTAAACTGAAATCACAGAATCTACAAAGTGCTTATAACTACCAGGGAATCAGCAACCGAGAAATATCGAAACTCAGTGGAATGGTGGATCAATCTCCAAGTCCTACACATCTACCTGATGTTGAAGCAAATGGGAATCCTACAAAGTGCTTATTACAACTATCACTCAACAGTTGTAAGAAGAAATCCTTGGGGAGTCGATAACTAAGAAGCATCTGAACTGAGTGGAATGATGGATCAGCCTCCGAGCCCTACACATCTACCTGATACTAATCCCAAACCAATCCTTTAAAAGAGAAATCAACAACAAACACATTCATACATCAGTACCCAAACTATAAGCATGAAGATGGAGCATGGAAGGAAATGCAAGTAGTAGAATTTCCAATTATCAATGCAACAACATTTCAGTACAATACACATGCTATGGAACTCGTGTAGGCTCCTATTTGTGCCTGCAAGAGGTGAACCACAATCTCTTTTTGAGTTCTACCTCTTGACTTACAAGTGAACCCCATTCTATAATCTTTTGGGTTCCACCTCTTACATGATAATAGGAGGCCTCTTTATTAAAAAACATAACTTAAGTTGAGAGAGTCCAAATTACTAGCTTCTGCATGGTTATCCATCTTTCGAGACTTACAATGGGGCTCACAGTATATGCACTTAGCGTAACACTAGTAATTCTCGTGCTCTCAGACTCGGCTCTCAACTTCATCTCTGCTAGAAATGCTTTTTGGGTGATGAGACACTACATCAACACATCAGGAGCATGGCATCAGCTAACATAAGGGAGTGATTTTCTCACTACCTTCTAGGGATTCTTTGACAACTTTCAGGTCTGGTGTCAGTATTTCATCAGCTCTCTGAGTTTGTGCTCCACTTCATATTATTATCAATAATTCTTTCGGTACTTTAGACAGAAGAGTTTCCAATTCGATGAAAATTACCAGAGGTTTACTATCTTCGATTTTGACTTTTCCTTTCTCTAATGATGTGTATTTACGATCTCACTGTAGGAAGCATAGTACTCCAAAAGATCCTGCTTGATCCGGGTTTCAAAGTCGATGATTAATTGCCCCAAGAATCATGGTCCCTTGATTCAATGCCTCACGTCTAATCCAACCTATGACATTCTGTTGTCTCTTCAAGAAATTCACATCTGATGCTAAAGTAGACATGTTCTCATTCATAATATTCATGTAACTCTTCAACATGGCTTTCACCAAAAGCTAGAGCTTGTGCTCTCATATGCCCATTCTATAGATATGTTTCTAGCTCTAGCATGCTATTCTGGTTGATCGGCTACATGTTGAATCTGAGTTCTCAAGGTAATAAAAAGTGGGATCAGCACTTATGTGATGCTAACCACTTTTTCATGTTGACTATCTACAACCAATTGGCAATAATGCAATCTCTCAAGGGCAAAAGGTTTCTTAGTAGCTAACTACATTTCAAACAACACTTGGTTTGTTATCTAGCTAGTGTCGTCTAATAAATATTCAGCAAAGGTCAACGATGTTTAGTGGATTTTGTACCAGAATGATATGGTGTAAGTTCACAATCAATGGTTTATAGATAGCACAGGTCAAATTTGTGTACTTTTTCACATGTGTGAGGACTCTCAAATCAATTTGGTTGATCTTATAAGGTGGGTGTGATTGCACATAAATCTACAAAGTTGATTGATTCCCACAATCAATTCTAAGGCAAGAGCACACAAAACATGCATGAATCATTCAACACATATCACTCAATATGAGAGACCACTTTTGAAGAAAAAACTAAGTGTGGAATTATTTTGCTCTTGGGTAGAGAGATAATGTACACGAGGAACTAGTTCTCTCCAAATCTTAAGTAGCCAAGAATAGTTTCTCAAGTAGATCCTTTGGCATGGACTTGATGAGAAAACTAGCCAAGAAACCTGAAATTGTAGCAAGATCACCATATCCAAGATAAGGCTTCTTTGATTGACAGATATTTCCAAGCACCAAGAACATCTTTCCACCATTTGAGCACTTTTAACTTTGATTTCTTCCATCCTTGGAAAATATGGTTGATCCCAAAGCTCCTCCTCCTTGAAAATGGATTCAACTCCATGATGAAATCAAGAGTCCTTCTTGATTCAAAAAGATCACAAGGATCTATCATCATGTTATCAAGATTTTGAGAATTAGGCACATCAAGATTGCATTAGAGGAGTTTTGAGCTCCAAAAAGACCCTTTAAGAATTCGTGCAAGATGTAGTTTATATTATTGAAATAATATAACACTAATACATTTGACTTGACATAACTTTTTAATCGTAGCTCAGAAGTATGTCATGTAACATATCATTGGAAATCACTTGTTGAGCGCTTTCCAATGCACCAAACTCTAATAAATTCGGACTTACCACTAAAAAGCTATGCCATTTTTAGTGTGGAATCAAAATGTGGACTCAAAAAGTTACGTTACATAGATTTTAAATTGGAGTGTTTTGATTGGTCCATGTGTAAGAAAAAATTGAGAATAAATATAAAAAGAGTCTTTACAAAGGGTCTTTTTTGGATTTAGAACTCCTCTAATGGCAAGACAATGCATGCTATAATGACAAAGAGTTCGCATTATATCCTCATGCTTGATTATCATGCTAATCTCAGATCTAATAAGGCTAAATACATAATTATCGATATAAGTGTCCTTGGAGGATGATTCACTTATTCTCATAATGTGTTTACAAATTGCCCCACAACATGGAAACACAACATCATCCAACAAATTGATGATTTGAACAATTCTACTTGCAGCAAATCCGAAAGCAAGTAGATAGACATTCCAAACATGAAATAATAGCATGTCAAATAGAGAATCACAAATCATTACATTTTTGTATCTCATCAAAGCATCATAGTGATGTGGAAATTATCTCAAGTTTGCTTTGAGATTTTGACACATCATCAAAAGCAACTTTATTTAAGTATCAAAGAAGAAAAGTATTAGAGGTGGATGAGATAGTGCCTTCTCTTTGAATATTCTCACTTATGCAAACAAGCCTTGATGACTCCTCCTTGGATCTTGATGATCCACTTGATGTGCCCAGGTGTGGAGATTGGTGCTGTACACTATCTTCTTCACTTGACTCCTCCTTGAGCCTTGCAAGATCCTTGACATCACCAACATTAGAAGCACATTCATCCAGACTTGAAACATCATTCTTGACATTAACGTCTTGAAGGCCAACATCCATGGATTTGATATTATGCTCCAGTCTCTCCTCTTGAGAAATGTACTCTCTTTCCATCACATCCAGATTGTGATTAGCTCTCATACAAAGATCAAGCTTGTAAAGCCTGCCATCTCTAACCCCTTTGGCAATGACATTTCCATTCTTGATGATAAAGCAAATGTTGCAACCAAACTTTACATCACATCCATTTATAATCAATCGACTCACACTCAACAAATTTCTAGATATTGAAAAAACATACAAGATATTTTGAGGTTTTGCTCTTCTCCTTGATTCAAGCCAAATAGGAACGGTTCCAAGAATCTCACATTTAGCACCATTTTCTACATAAATAAACTTCTTAGAACAAGATGAAAATGAAGAGAAATACTCCCTTTCCCTTGTGACATGTGAGCTCACCCCACTATCAATCCACCAAGGATTTCCTCCATAGAAATTGATGGTGTACACATGCATGCCATGAGTGACTCCTCCTCTTTGAAGCCATCTCCCTCTTGATTGCTAAAGTTCACTTGCCTTCGTTCTTGCTTTTCTTAATCTCTCTTCTTCTTTGGCACTTTGAGACAACTTGCCCCTTTTTGCCACAATAAAAGCACTTCATTTTGGATTTCCCACTTGTTGATGCTTGTGAAGAGTCTTCATCCCCATCCACTTGTATTTGTCCTTCTTGGAGTATTGATGTTGCTCTTTGCACTTTCCTCTTGTCTTGTCCTTTGAGAAGAATGCTTTCTCCTCTCTACCATCCTTCAAATGAAGTTGATTGATCCTCAATAGCTTGTTCTCTTTCCTACACTCCTTGGAAATGAGAACTCCTTGTAATGCATCCAAGCTTGGAAGCTCCTCCTTGATTGCATAAGATTGTACAATATTGTCAAATTCATTTCTCAATCCATTAAGGATCACTTGCACCATGTCTCTTTGGTTGAGATTGTCTCCTCCTATGCAAGCAAGCTCTCTATGAAGATCCTTCACTCTCAAACATAATTTGGGTATTCTCATCGCTGTTTTGGTAACTTTGGAAGATTTGATTCCTAAAAGTGAGCAACCTAGATCTGTTTTGTTGGAAATTTGAGGTATTGGTCATGACCCCTTACGGATATCTCAAATTCACAAAACCGAAAATCCTATAAGCTATTTTTTATTCTAAGAATATATTTGTGAATTTCTTAACATTCATAATCCAATTTGATGTGATTCATGGATAATTTTTACTATCTGTTGACCTTGGACGATGTTCCATGAATGGTTAATAAAATTCTTTTCTAATATATCATTGCTCTTGCTCAAATATTCAATAAATCATTTTTTAGATTATATGGGTCAATTCTCTATAATGGCAACAAAGAAAATATTTGGATAAGTCATTCAAGAAAATCTATTGGGACATTAACCGTGTTTGGTCACATAACACATTTCTTGACTTTCAAAATTTTCCAAAATTCTTCTTTGAAACTTCTCCTAGGCCATATCTAGATTGATAAGCACGCATTGGAAAATTGTATGATTTCCTATTAAAAGGGGAAGAAGTAGGAAGAATATAAGGCTATCTAGGAGAAACATCTATTGCATAGGTTTCAATAGGAATCGATATCATAAGTAGATGAGAAACATGTTTCAAGAATCAGGATCGATAGGATATTTTGATATTACAAAAATCTTCTCAACATTGTACTGGATATCTTGTTAAAAGATGATAGGTAAGAGAAATTGAAAAACATACTTGTAAATAGAAAAGTTGCTGATTACAAGTCCGATCGATTTGAATCAAAACTAGAGAGTTTTATTACAAGTCGTTTGTTGGGACTAGTTTGTTGTGGATTGTGATCGACTTGATCTTAGTAAGAACTAGGATCCATGAGTTGATGCAATGAATTAAATTCACTCTAAAATTATATTCTTTTGGAGTAATCTTTGGTTGAGATTTTGGTTATGAAATAGCACTCTTTAAGGAATATTCTCTTAGTTAAAAATATGTTGTTCACAGATCGAGTACAAATCTATACAAATATGCTATGTAGTGAATCTTTGTGAGACCATGAATTTTTTTAATCTTGTAGATCTACAAAGTATCCTGTGACTAAGTTTATGCATAACTAGTCGCTAAAACATAGGCATATTGATGAGAATTGTATAGAGACAATTGCGTGCTAGGTATTAGTCATTTCTCAATGAGAATTGCTTATTGACCTAGGATAGATTTAGAATCAGATTGAATGTGGTGTTTTTGGGCCCACACCTAGACATTCAATTATTTTCTAAATATGATACAACTAACCGAGTCAGGAGTGCTACTACTGATTTAGTTGTTTGAATCAACAACATAACTTTGCTTATGGATATTGTTATTAGAATGTATTTCTTATAAGTCACAACCTTTATGAGTAATTTTTGGATTCATTTAGAAGGTCTTATGTGCATATAATCCATGGAAACTTTTGGCCTTAATCTTTTTCGAATTGGAAAAGGATGAATGTTATTCCGGAAACTCAGGAGGAGTTGGATACCTGGTTTTTCACATAAGTTGATTCAAGAAAAGTCTACGTGCAGGGGAACATATTGGTTTTGGAGACCAATTGGACCTGTTGCATGAACCATCAGGTGTGACTCGACTTGAACACAAAAGGATCTTGGATACAAGAACTAAATGATTGAGAAATCATATAGTTTCTGAGCATCTAGTTCGATGGAAAGGTCGCACTGACGATGATGTCCTAGAAATAGGAAGGTAGCCTGAGAAGGAACTTCTCTAATCTTAAGTTATGAGGTCAAAACTTGAGTGCATGGGCCTTGGAGGATATAAGTATACCCATTGGGCTCTCACTAGCGTATGCTTGGTTTTGGCAATGGTAGTAGGATGATGCCGGAGTGACATGTCTCCTATTGAGCATTGATGGGTAGATCCATAGCTTGGAGGCAAGATCCGTAAGATCTACTTTGGTTGGGTTGGTTTGTCCACCATCCATTTTTCTATGGTCCTATAAATTTCAGCATCCTAGTCCTTGAACCATGCAGGAGGTCTTTATAAGTGGTGTCTTGGCTTTCCGAAAAGCAAGATATTATTTCAGTTTCTTCAATAAATATGAATATAAAGCCTTGACTTCCACAACAAAGGAGGTATTATGGCTCAAAAGGGTATTGGTGGAACTTCATGTCATGGAGGCCAAGGAGATACCATTGACCTATTGTGTTAACCATCAGCCCAACAACTTTTACGTTCCATGCTAGGAGCAATCATATTGAGGTTGCTCATCATTTTGTGAGGGAGAAGGTGCAAGCAAAAGAGATCGAGGTCCAACACATGTCATCTTCAGATTGCATCATTGATATCCTTACTAAATCTTTGCCTAAAGATCCATTTATTAAGTTAAGATCATCTCTTGGAGTTGTAAAAAGATGTACCATAGTTTTATCAAGCTAAATTTGGGGAGTGTGAAAATTGCCATATATTAAGCTTGATAAATATATAGTTATTGTAGATTTTGTAATCTACACATGTGTGAGCATGTTCCCACCTGTGAGGAATAGGTGTAGGGTAGTTAGATCCTAATTATAGGAGTTAGATAGCAAGTTTGGTCAAGTTTTCTAAATTTTAGGAACTACCTCCAAAAATCAAAGAAGTTGGTGATGATCATCAAATATACATCTATACTTATGTCTTATCATGTCAAGATGACACAAATTCATGATAATATTTGTCTTTGAGATTATAGGGTATGTCCATGAAAATGGTCTAGTTTAATTCTTTAAGTCCACACATTGTCATGACTGAATGAACCAAAACAAATAACATCATAGAGCTTTCAAGGCATAATAGACAGGACATTACTACAACGTCCTGCCTCATTCGGGCCTTGAAACCAACAGGTTAATCATCAAGAAAAGCCCATAACCTCTGTTGACAGGCAGAAAAAAAAGAAACATAATATGTAAACATTAAAAGAATCTTGATACAATAGTAAACATTCTTCCAACTGTATCGCCATGTGTATATATATTTGATGATATATCAAGAAAAATGTTAATCATAATACTACTACTATAATATCGATCAATCGAACATCCATAGAGCGCAACTATTCCATCTTTTTCTTTATTATTATAGAGTATTATTTCATAAAGATCGCGACTCTGGCTGCATTCATACTTGTATACATTTTTGACTAAACGTATTCGTTCCAATAATATAAGTCATGTTGCATCGTGTCAAATACATGTATTTCGTTTCAATTAATTCGTGATACGCAGATAAGATAATTCGTAGGTTGAATTGTTCTTGTGTCTTCTAGCTTATGTTGATTGTAATGTTCTAAACCTTCTCCGACTTGCTTACGCTTCTGCTACTAAATCTTAAATAAACTTTATTCACTCATGTCTATGGAATCAATTGTATCAATCCAATCGACTTAGAAGCTTGGATCAACTAGAGCTATCTTCAAATTACCGAAGGTGGCCTACATTGGATAGACGTGGTGGACTCATGCATCAAGAATTATTGGCCAACCCCGATATTTTTCAACAAGCATACGCAAATGTCACTTTTTTTGTAGGTGGCATTCATGGATGTCGTTATGCGGACAAAGAGGTGACATAGTTGTAGTCATTGTCAAGGCAGTTGCACAGTAGCAGGAATGGTTAATATAGGTGACTAGGTTTATTTGAGTGGTGCCATGTCAATAATCGAATTCGACAATTGGTTGAGTTTAATTGAGTCAACTCAAGGTAAACTTGACAAAGCATTCAAGAGACAAAAGAAACTAATGAAAGGTACAGATGGCAGCCAAAAACAATAGCATACCAGCCCTACAACAGTAGCCTACCACTTTTGGAAACCTCTTAAGATCATACACAAAGACTTGAAGACAATACACAAAGCAATGCTCTCAATGGAGGAAGAAACTGTGACAATGATCTATTGATCTCTCTCAACAATAGAATAAGTTTCTCCAACCTGTTCTCCACAAATTGCAGCCTAATATAGGTGAGAGAGATGACTCTCTCTCCTCTCTCTAGAACTTAGGATCAAATTTTAGGGCACCTGTAGCCTAAAATAGCCAATTTTGGCCTATATGTCCAAATAGCATGATTTTGGTGTCATTTTGAAGACTTTTTCAACATTAAATATATACTAAAATAAAAGTATCTAGGCCTCTTTCACATGTGTAAAGGTTAGATCCAAAACTTTGCACAAAAATTGCCAATTTAGGCCTCAAACTAGCTAGGAAATGTTGACAATTTTCACACTCCCTCTTCAACTTAACTTGCTAGTCTTACAACACTACTTTGTTCCAACCTAAGAATGATATCCATCATGATAATAGATCTCTTCTCAAGTGTTCTAATATGTACAATATGAAGTACAACATAATTGATATAGATAATAGTGTCCATATAGGATGCTTCACTATTTCTTACATCAATTTTATATAGAATGGTGAACAAGATACATGTAAAAGAACAAAGAAACATAATGAAACGATTCCTCCATGTATCCACCTTTGAATTCTCTGTAGAACAGCAGTAAACAAGTTGTAAGTGAAAGTAACCAACAAGTGTTTGCATGCCTCCTCCACATTCCACTATGCCCATAGTGAATGCACCATGTATTTCCATGAATGAACCTCCATCACCACCTTGCCTTTGTAGATCTCCAATACATGAAAGCCCTTGAGTGAATGAATGCCAAAATAATGTGTTCTCTGCTCCATTTAAATGAGCAAAACCTGAACTTGAAATACTTGAAGTATCTCCACAAGATTTGCATACAACCCTTGATCCTACATTGTCAACAATTTGCCAATTTGCCAACACTAGGATGCTAGATCTTGAACTTTGCTCAAAAGTAAACATATTGACCACTTCAATATCTTTCAAGATTTGAATGAATGCATGTACTTGATCATAAAAACCAGCAATGATAACTATTCCATCTCCAAGAACCCAAGGATGCAAAACTATGGAACTAGTTTCATTGAATTTTGACAATTCCAACACATTGACATGACAATGTTCATACATGAGATTAAACAAGTAAGGTAGAGTAAAAGGACACTTTCTTGCTGCTCCCAGAACCTTACTTGAACCTGTAAAAACATATCCAAAATGCTTTGCCCATGTGGCTCCCCTTTGATGCTTTTGACTAGCTTCCAATTGTTACTTGCCTCTTGGTGTTGATGAAGCAATTCAAGATCAACATCTTGATCTTCCAATAAAACATCAAGGACTTTGCATTTATAAACATCTTCAAATCTTAACCTCTGAAGATACTCCCTCTCAAACACATGATTAACATCCCACAAGATCTCATCATTGCTTGATTTCAACCTTTCAAAATGCTCAAAACGCCATCTTTTTTCAAATGAGTAAATGAGTCATTAGCAACAACCATTTCCAAAGAAGAGTTTTCATCACCTCCATTGATGAAGTTAGATCTCTTCTTACCTTTTTCATTTTTGCACTTGCCATGTAGTTCCATTGAAGATCCACCAAGACTTGGAAATCTATGAGTAGAAGAGTTCAACGATGATACTTGCATTCTTAGAAAATACAAAAGACTGGGCTGCCAAAAATACCTAGAATTGAACAAACTTGATCAACATATGATCAACACACTAAGATATTGATTCAACCTGTAAAGCCACATATAAACCACACTTCTAATAGTTTGTAAACTCCATCAAATGATAAATACAAGCTTTAGATGTGAATGAAAGAGTACACTTAGTGAATCACAAGACTAGCTTCACTAGCTTGTCAAATCTTGGTGTTTAGATGTAGATCTAAGATCACTTCACATGAGAATGTTCCTCAACCTGTTAAGAACCTGAAAGCACATTTGCATAATGGTTAAAACCTTCTAGAAAATGCTCCAATCAAATTACATAAGGAGAGTTACTTACATGCTCAACAAAGTACACCAAAATTTATGCAAAAGATTGTTGACAATCTGTTCACCCAAAAGAGGATCTTTCATCCAAGTGGGAGCTTTGCTCAGCCTTTTGGAGAAATACAAAATCACTCAAAGAGTATTTGCCATCCACTTAAGGAGTGTTCATCCACAAAGGAGAGTGTTCATCCACAGAAGTGGAAATTGTCAACAATACATTAAACAAAACATTGTTAGTATTGAATATGCACCACGTAGCATCAAGAGAGAACTGAAATGACAGGAGCAGTATGCTACTCTACAAGAAGCTATGGAGGATGCCATAAGAGAAGTTGCCTTGATCTTTTTTTTATATATATATTATAGAAGCATATCAACTACATAGTTATTGAAGCACTATTTTAAGCTTTCATGTATCTATCAAGCTTAAGTTAGTTAATATTTAGTTATATTCATAGGTTCTTATCACACAAGTATTTGGTTAATGGCTTAAATCTTAAACCAAGACTCTTATTGGAGAGAGAAATTGCTAGAACTAATTTAACCCATTCTATTCCAAGTAATAATCTTAATAATATATTGACTTGAATTTTTCTTCTTCCCTTCAACTAACTGTTGACATCTAAAATTAAATTTTTTCAATTATGATTCAAAGGGTGGGGTTGTTTTGAGAAATTTATTTTTTCTAGCATTGTCTATAAGATGGATTTCAGATAGATATCTCAATAATTATGTCACACATACTCCAAAATTTTTCATGGGCATAGTTATGACTAGTTGACAACTATGACCATGAACATAGTTGTAAGGTTCAAACTTTTTCATTGCAAAAGATCTTAGTGATGCTCAATGTAAGAGTACATTGATTTGATGGGGGCTAAAAATTGCCATCAATGGATGTTGACTTGGTGCAATTTTAATAATGTGCACAAGAACTAGATCATAAAGTGATTACACCCAAGTTTTAAAATTGTTTGATCATGGGCTCCACTTATCGATATATCTATTTCATCCATCGATGTCAACCTTGCAATCAACCTCCATTGTTGAAATTTATGTGAGCCACATTGATATTTTGAATGGATATTGTTTTCTCCATGATGTAGCCATGCCTTTTTGTTGACATTTGGGTCTTGGATTTCCATTTGAAAAGATGCCAATGTCAATTTCAAGTTCTTGTATACCATTGTTATTTTAGATCCACTGATGTGGCTAACAATTCACATACATGACTTTTGTGTTGATCTTATCATTCCAAGTCATCTATATAGTTGTGATTTGTACCATAGTATTGTAAATGAGGTAAGAATGGCCTTGCTATCTTTATGCACTTTGACAACTTTTACAATGGTATTGCCCACAAAATAGTGTTTGCAACATTTTCATTTGAAGGTGGAATGACTAAGAAATTACCCACACTAACTTTTTGATTGTGTTTGGACTTGGAAAGAGGTACATTACTTATGGGACCACATTATTGTCAAAATGTAAGACTCCTATTTGAGAAAGAACTTGTCATGTGAAAGTTTGTTCCCATGAGAGCATGACCTCACCTTCAACATGTTAGGAATATGTATGGAGATTGAACCTGTGTGAGAGAAGAGAGAAACACCAAGAGAGATGCAGGTTAGAGAGAAACATGAGAGAGAGAGAGAGAGAGAGAGAGAGAGAGAGAGAGAGAGAGAGAGAGAGAGAGAGAGAGAGAGAGAGAGAGAGAGAGAGAGAGAGAGAGAGAGACCCAATCGAAAGAATTGCTTTAGATTAGCAAGAATGGATCTTCAATACAAAGAAGATGGTCTCCTTTCATAGTTGAGAGGTAGATCTAATTTTCTACCTCCCTTTACTTCCAAATTCGAATATTTGGTGGAAAGGACCCTCCAATCACTAACTTGACTTTTTGGCCTTTAAACTTATTTATTCACGTAAATATCCTAAAAGTCTCTTTATTGCTATCATTTGATCAAATAACAATGTGATCACTAGGTTGGACTTACAACACCAAGGTGCAAAATGCCTCACACTTTTTAACTGCTAATAGATCTATGATCTAACTAAGATTAGGTTTGCCTCAATATCCACAAACCCTTTAACAATATCCCCACCAAAATTGGTGACAGTCTCATGGCACTTCCCTCAATGCGTGAATGTTGTGAAATGTTGTGTGGTGAAGAAGTTGTTAAAATGTGATTATTCAGTGCAAAATAAATGGTACATAAAAAGCGTATATATTGATTCGCTTATGTAAAACTTGATGCTTTATTTGTTGATGATTAGCGAAAACATGGACCTACTAGATTTTCAATAATCATGTAAGTCTGGTGGCCATTCTTGATAACCTTGTTCATTGACAAATGGGTAGTCGTCAGCACCATCCAAAAAAGGATCCCAAGATAATGCTTGTTGATTTTGATCCTCGTAAATAGGTGCAGCTGTCGCTGACATTGTTGAAGCTTCTTTCAATTGATAAGGTAGATATGACGTGCTTGCTTGACTGCTAATGCACGTGTTGATAACCATTACAAGGTGTTGATAATATCCGTGCTAGTTCTTGTTGTGTGAATGACCTTTTCGGGTGTACTCTCCCTTGATTTGGCCTTTTTAGTACTAATGTAACCACATCTATTGTTGGACTGGATGTCTTCTTTTCGATGGAACAAATGGACTTTGGTCGGACATTGTCCATCATTGATGTTGTCACTGACATTGTTGAAGCTTCTTTCAATCTATAATGTGAATATGACGTGCTTGCTTGACTGCTTTGTCTATCCAGATATTCATGAAATGCCTGAACATGAATATTCTCTTGGGCTATCAACTTTACAAATTGAGTACAAGGTATTGACGATATTCGTGCTAGTTCTTGTTGTGTGAATGAACTTTTCGGGTGTACTCTCCCTTGATTTGGCCTTTTTAGTACTAATGGAACCACATTTGTCGTTGGATTGGATGTCTTCTTTTCGATGGAACAAATGGGCTTTCATCGGACATTGTCCATCATTGATGTTGGAGCTGAATGACCGTTTTGAATCTTTGATGTTTCTTTTCCAATGGCTTGTGATCTAAAGGCTACATGATCGTGCTTGCTTGAGAACCTTGTATTGGTTTACTGCCAAGAAATCCACTTGTCACATGTTCTCTTTATAGTACAACATGTATTGATTGTTGTAGAAGACTTGGTATAATTGGATTGATTTCATATGTTGATGGAGGTTTGATTGATTCTACCAAATCTATCTTTTGTGATACTATTGTCGATGGATCTCGGAATGACTCTATGCATTTTGTGAGTTTAGAGGAATTGTCGTATCATTCTCTATCATACAATCTAAAAAAACATCAACTCACATTAGTTACAATATGCACATTAGTTACAATATGTTTTTCATAATCAATCTAAATCTAATAGATCCAACATATATTTAGCTTCAAAAATTAAATCTTAAATACATCTATGAATTGTGAAAGATTCAACTAGTTTCATCACATTTTGCTATATTTTCCTATTTGGCATATTGAGGCCAAAACTTGTTTTAGACTTAGAGATTGACTTTTCAAAGTTCATTAGTCTAAATTTCATTTGAATAAACACTTTTTGAAAGTGTGGGAAAGTTAGAATGCGAGTTTGAGTAGATTCAAATTTGAATAGTTGGGTACATTGAATCTAGACCCAAAATTAGTAGAGTTAGCATTTTGGTGGGAAAGCCATAGGGTTTGGACCTGCTATAAAGGGATGTAACTTGTGGAGAAAGTATTCTTCTCTCTTCTCTATCTCGTTTCATACTTATACATGGTTCTCTTGGGTTCTACTATCCATTGGTGCACTAGTTTGGTGATTGCTTGCAATTCTATGTGTAGAATAATCTATATTTGTTATTTTTGGGTCCACATGTGTGAAATACAGTAGCTTGCTGGTTTTGTATGGACAACAATAGTAATTTATCATTTCATTCAATTTTGATCTAGTTCTATTGGTGTTTGCAACTCATTTTGTGTGTAGACGCTGATTTTTCTACATTGGTGAGATTGGTAGTGTATTTCTCTTTCTAACCAAAGATCATTCAAGTATATTGGATCTTAAGGATCTAAAATCTTTCACATGGTATCAGATCTTGTGTTTCAAGTTATGAAGGAGGAAATCAAATCTATCAATGATTTGGTGAAGATATCAAGTCTAGAGCATGCTAGAGAGGATTCTACACCAAAATCGAGTTTTTTTGCTTTTGTAGATTGGATCTTTTGTAGATCAAAATACTATATAGGTCAATATACTTGATCAATTCCAATTTTTGAATTCACATACTGGATTTGGCCCATTTTTGAATCATTGGATTAGCCTAAGTGGTGGCTTATAGATTGCATATCAAATTTTCAGCATTAGCATGTAGATTTGGAATAGTCAACTTTTTGTGATTTTGTCAAAATCCTAATTTTGATTGGATATCTAGATAGTGAGGTTGCTGGACTTCATTTGAGTGTGTTTCAATCTTAGGAAGTGGAAAAAGTCATTATATTGAGAATAGATCATAGGCTAATCAAGATTCCATGATTCTATGTGTTGATTTGCTTGGATAAGTGCTAGAAGAGAATTTGTGAGATAGTTTCAAATCTTGGTGATTTCTTTTGAAAGAATTTGTTGTTGTTCAGAGGAGTGCTTTGTTCATTGAAACAGGTTGAAAGAGAAGATCAAGTCATTGCTACATGGCAACCTCAATTGGAGTCATGTTGGAAGCCAATGATAGGCTTACCTCAAGTAACTATTCATTGTATAAAGTGAGGATGGAGTCACTTCTTGAGATGAATGATGTTTTGGATATTGTTGTAGGTTTGGAGGAGAGACCAGAAACACAACAAGATCAATTGACGTAATGCAAGAGGGCCAACAAGGCTCTACACATGATAAAGATTCTATTAGCAATCACTAATTAGCTCAAAATGTTGAAAAATTGGGCCATTGCCCTTGCACATGTGAGCCGCTATTAGGAGTCCCATGAGCCAACCAACTATGGGGCACACCATTTGCTTAACCACTAACTTATATGCTGACCCCCAAAAATGGTACCAAGGGACACCGCATAATGTGCAACCACTTCTTATAAGAAAGAGAATCCAAGGCTCTTAACTGCTTAAGGGACATATGCAAAGCGCCCAATGCATTGATGACACTAATAGTCACGCCTTTCAGTTGGCTTGCAAGAACATTTCTTCCAACACAAAATTCATAGCCAGGTGAATGTGATATTGGGGCAAGTGAAACTATAGCTTGTGTCAATGAATACCCAAAAAATGGGCTTAACCTTTTAGTACTATGTCTAGTGTAACTAACAAGAACTAGCACGGATATTATCAACACCTTGTAATGGTTATCAACACGTGCTTGCTTGACTGTGGTACAAGGTGTTGATAATATCCGTGCTAGTTCTTGTTGTGTGAATGACCTTTTCGGGTGTACTCTCCCTTGATTTGGCCTTTTTAGTACTAATGTAACCACATCTATTGTTGGACTGGATGTCTTCTTTTCGATGGAACAAATGGACTTTGGTCGGACATTGTCCATCATTGATGTTGTCACTGACATTGTTGAAGCTTCTTTCAATCTATAATGTGAATATGACGTGCTTGCTTGACTGCTTTGTCTATCCAGATATTCATGAAATGCCTGAACATGAATATTCTCTTGGGCTATCAACTTTACAAATTGAGTACAAGGTATTGACGATATTCGTGCTAGTTCTTGTTGTGTGAATGAACTTTTCGGGTGTACTCTCCCTTGATTTGGCCTTTTTAGTACTAATGGAACCACATTTGTCGTTGGATTGGATGTCTTCTTTTCGATGGAACAAATGGGCTTTCATCGGACATTGTCCATCATTGATGTTGGAGCTGAATGACCGTTTTGAATCTTTGATGTTTCTTTTCCAATGGCTTGTGATCTAAAGGCTACATGATCGTGCTTGCTTGAGAACCTTGTATTGGTTTACTGCCAAGAAATCCACTTGTCACATGTTCTCTTTATAGTACAACATGTATTGATTGTTGTAGAAGACTTGGTATAATTGGATTGATTTCATATGTTGATGGAGGTTTGATTGATTCTACCAAATCTATCTTTTGTGATACTATTGTCGATGGATCTCGGAATGACTCTATGCATTTTGTGAGTTTAGAGGAATTGTCGTATCATTCTCTATCATACAATCTAAAAAAACATCAACTCACATTAGTTACAATATGCACATTAGTTACAATATGTTTTTCATAATCAATCTAAATCTAATAGATCCAACATATATTTAGCTTCAAAAATTAAATCTTAAATACATCTATGAATTGTGAAAGATTCAACTAGTTTCATCACATTTTGCTATATTTTCCTATTTGGCATATTGAGGCCAAAACTTGTTTTAGACTTAGAGATTGACTTTTCAAAGTTCATTAGTCTAAATTTCATTTGAATAAACACTTTTTGAAAGTGTGGGAAAGTTAGAATGCGAGTTTGAGTAGATTCAAATTTGAATAGTTGGGTACATTGAATCTAGACCCAAAATTAGTAGAGTTAGCATTTTGGTGGGAAAGCCATAGGGTTTGGACCTGCTATAAAGGGATGTAACTTGTGGAGAAAGTATTCTTCTCTCTTCTCTATCTCGTTTCATACTTATACATGGTTCTCTTGGGTTCTACTATCCATTGGTGCACTAGTTTGGTGATTGCTTGCAATTCTATGTGTAGAATAATCTATATTTGTTATTTTTGGGTCCACATGTGTGAAATACAGTAGCTTGCTGGTTTTGTATGGACAACAATAGTAATTTATCATTTCATTCAATTTTGATCTAGTTCTATTGGTGTTTGCAACTCATTTTGTGTGTAGACGCTGATTTTTCTACATTGGTGAGATTGGTAGTGTATTTCTCTTTCTAACCAAAGATCATTCAAGTATATTGGATCTTAAGGATCTAAAATCTTTCACATGGTATCAGATCTTGTGTTTCAAGTTATGAAGGAGGAAATCAAATCTATCAATGATTTGGTGAAGATATCAAGTCTAGAGCATGCTAGAGAGGATTCTACACCAAAATCGAGTTTTTTTGCTTTTGTAGATTGGATCTTTTGTAGATCAAAATACTATATAGGTCAATATACTTGATCAATTCCAATTTTTGAATTCACATACTGGATTTGGCCCATTTTTGAATCATTGGATTAGCCTAAGTGGTGGCTTATAGATTGCATATCAAATTTTCAGCATTAGCATGTAGATTTGGAATAGTCAACTTTTTGTGATTTTGTCAAAATCCTAATTTTGATTGGATATCTAGATAGTGAGGTTGCTGGACTTCATTTGAGTGTGTTTCAATCTTAGGAAGTGGAAAAAGTCATTATATTGAGAATAGATCATAGGCTAATCAAGATTCCATGATTCTATGTGTTGATTTGCTTGGATAAGTGCTAGAAGAGAATTTGTGAGATAGTTTCAAATCTTGGTGATTTCTTTTGAAAGCATTTGTTGTTGTTCAGAGGAGTGCTTTGTTCATTGAAACAGGTTGAAAGAGAAGATCAAGTCATTGCTACATGGCAACCTCAATTGGAGTCATGTTGGAAGCCAATGATAGGCTTACCTCAAGTAACTATTCATTGTATAAAGTGAGGATGGAGTCACTTCTTGAGATGAATGATGTTTTGGATATTGTTGTAGGTTTGGAGGAGAGACCAGAAACACAACAAGATCAATTGACGTAATGCAAGAGGGCCAACAAGGCTCTACACATGATAAAGATTCTATTAGCAATCACTAATTAGCTCAAAATGTTGAAAAATTGGGCCATTGCCCTTGCACATGTGAGCCGCTGTTAGGAGTCCCATGAGCCAACCAACTATGGGGCACACCATTTGCTTAACCACTAACTTATATGCTGACCCCCAAAAATGGTACCAAGGGACACCGCATAATGTGCAACCACTTCTTATAAGGAAGAGAATCCAAGGCTCTTAACTGCTTAAGGGACATATGCAAAGCGCCCAATGCATTGATGACACTAATAGTCACGCCTTTCAGTTGGCTTGCAAGAACATTTCTTCCAACACAAAATTCATAGCCAGGTGAATGTGATATTGGGGCAAGTGAAACTATAGCTTGTGTCAATGAATACCCAAAAAATGGGCTTAACCTTTTAGTACTATGTCTAGTGTAACTCACAAGCGTCACAATATATTGTCACAATTTGCATAATTATATGTTCAATGTTAAAACTTTACTAACCTACTTATGTGACATTCCATGAGATATGAAATGAGTGGTTACATGGTCATTCCAAAGTGCTCTAAAGAGTGCTCATTGACTCAATGTATATGGACTAGGTATCATTCATGAGGAGGTGGGCTACGTCCTCTAGCAAGATGAGCCGCGGGGCAGCGAATCTAGGTGCAAAATGGCTGTAGCCCACCGTCGGATGAACAATACCTAACGTAGCATGAGAGAGATAGACGGTCAAGATCTAAAATTTGTTTGCAGCCTGTGCTGTGGTGTTGCGTTGGTGCCTCAAAGGGCGCTGGGACTTGGGCGGTTTTTCCAACATGTGCTTAAGTCTAACATCCATCCATCATGCACTTACGTAAAAGCCAACTAAGAAACGTAACAAGCTTAACCATTCAGACTTAAGAAAACTGGAATCCCAACCAACCCAAAAGCTAACTCAGAATCTGTCCCCAAAAGGTAACCAAAGGCAAAGACAAGCCACACATGAAGGCATAGTGGTTGCCAAACTGGCCAATTGGCATAGCGGCAAGCCACACGTCGGTGACGTGGACCCTTAGGCTCCGGCGACGCAAAAAGGTTGTAGTGAGGGTCCTTCCACTTGGACCAATCCCAGAGGCGAAACCGAAATGGTAATCATCCCCAAGGATCAACTTTATTAGATTTGGAAGAGGTTACATTCATACATAGACTGACCGGTCTCGGGGCCACCAACACATGTTGGGCATTGTGCTTGGCTCGTGCTGGTAGAGGGAGCTGAGACCTGGCGACTGGATTCCTGGCGCTGGTTGAGCTGCCCAAGTTTCTGTCTGTCGGCCTCCCCCTATAGTTCTGGTGTGATTCGGTGCACCCCTCTATCCTGAAACATAGTGCTTTCTGGTAAAGCACGCTTTTTAGGACTTAGTTTTTATTTTGCTGATTAAGCCTGGCAAGCTTGGCAGAATCAGTCTGGCTCCTGGACCTGGGTCCCGGGAGCCGTTCCGGCGGTAGAGTCAACTTGCTTCCTGACTAGGCCATGACTCGAGCTCCAAAGCTAGCTCATGACTTGTGACTACTTGACTGGATCACCACAGATCGGAGGCTCAGTCATTGACGTTCTAACTTGCTCTGGGACCTTAGGGAGCGTCACCCCTTAGAGTCTTACAGGGCATGTTGGGTGCACCTGAGTCAGCTTTACAACATCCTCCCCTCGTTTGAAAAAGTTGATATCCTCATCAAGGCCAAACTAGACCTAGGATGCATGGTACGGGCTTAATTCACCGACCTTAACAACTTTGAATCAAAAATACATTGGTAGTAGCACAGGAAAAGTGTAGATAAAGTTCACTTACGTAAAACCTGTGTAAAGCTGCAAGTGATTTATTGACAAACTTAAGAAAGATACCTGAAAGTTCCTTGAACTTCAGAATGGCCATGAGTGTTCATTGTACAATAACAGATTCATCTAAGCAGTCTTGAAAAATGTTGTTCATCAACGTGCAAAAAGTGGCTGGTGCATTTGGTAGACCGAAGGACATCACCCTAAATTCGTGGCTCCCATATCGTGTTCGAAAAGTCATTTTGTGCTCATCGCCTTTAGCTATTCGAATTTGGTGATATCCAGATATGAGATCTATTCGGCTAAAATATCTGGCATGTTTGAGCTGGTCAAACAGGTCATCAATTCTAGGCATGGGATACTTGTTCTTGATGGTACCTTTGTTGAGCATGCGGTAATCCACACACATCTGCAGTGTCTTGTCCGCCTTTTCCACGAATAACACTGGGACTCCAAAAGGCGAAGCACTGGGTCTAATGAATCCTTTGTCTATCAATTCACCAAGTTGTCGTTTCAGTTCCACCAACTCTTCTTGGGACATCCTATAGGGTGCTCGTGAAGTTGGTTCTGTTCCTGGTACCAACTCAATCTTATGGTCAACTGGTCTTCGAGGAGGTAACTTAGCTGGGAGTTCTTCTGGAAACACATCGCTAAATTCCTCTAGCATATCTGCTACCTCCTTTGGCAAGTTTTTCTGTTGTGCGTTTTTCCCTTCTGGAACCTCTCTACAGAAACAAAGAAAGCACTTTGACCTTTTCCCTTTCGCCATGCTTTTAATCACAGATGCCGCAACTAGATTTTGTTCAATATCGGTACCCTTAGCATTCCCTCCAGGCAGAACTTTTGTCATACAGATCTGTCCCTTGTAATCCAAGAGAACCAAGTTTGAGCTCCTACCCAAAAATGCACTGCAATGTTCATTTAGCTAGGGAAGGCCCAAAATTACATCGAAGGCATCCATCTCTAAAATCAAAAAGCTAAGTTTAGCCTTCCATCTCCCAATTTGCACCAGGATATTCAATGTTGCTTTGTCTGCGTCCAGTCCTCCCTTTGATGTTTCTACCTTGAGCGTTGATGTTACATTTCTGGTCGACAAGCTGAACTGTTCCACTACACTCCTTGAAATATAGTTATGTGAAGCTCTGGAGTCGATCATGAAATCTGACTTCCTCCGCGCGATCCCTTTGAGGCGCCGGCGCAACATGTGGTATCAGAGCTGACTAGCCGGTCAGCTACGCAAGTCTCACAGGGATGGCCACGTTTTGAGATTTGTCAAGACAACCGTTGTGCAAGGTGCTGCCCATAGTGTAAGCCCGGGTGCATCCACGGTCGGGGTAGTCGGCAGAACGGGGGACCTGATGAGGCAAGGTGCTGCCCTTGAGGTGTAAGCACGGTCAGTTCCCGCGGTTCGGGCCTGGCGCCGTCTGCACGTAGGACAGATGAGGCAATGTGCTGTCATTAGGTTGGTGAAAGCACGGTCTGTGCCTTGTGGGGTGCGGGGTGACATATTCGAACTGTTCGGGTTAACCATTGATACAAAGATGCTGCTCGAATTCGGGTGTAAAGCACGGGTGGTTAGCTGTCGGTGCGGGATAGCTGCCGATCATTTAGCTATAAGGGCTATCGACCAAAAAGTGGTGGGGCATGACTGAGGCAATGTGCTGCTTAATGGTGAAAGCACAGATGGTTGGATGGATGTTTCCCCGTGGGCTAATGTGGGCGCGGCTAGGCAAAGGTCGTACGTCTAGTCTCAAGGGGAATGTGGCTTGAGAGGGATCCTCTGTGTTTGCTTTGGTTGGTATGTTCGTTTGTGGTGTGCTTGTTTGGACCTGAATAACCCCTGGTTGCTTAATCTCTTCCAGGTGATCTGATCAAGTTGGGAGTTGGAGGAGGAGTTTACATTTGTGGGTGGACGACATACAAGTATGGAAAGGAGCTTCCATGGGGCAACCCCCAAGATTGGTTCAAGATTATTATTCCTATCCTGGGACTTGAGCGGTTTCCCCAACACACGCTTAAGTCTAACATTCATCCATCATGCACTTACGTAAAAGCCAATTTAGAAACGTAACAAGCTTAACCATTCAAACTTAAGAAAACTGGAATCCCAACCAACCCGAAAGCCAACTCAGACTCCGTCCCCAAAAGGTAACAAAAGCCAAAGACAAGCCACACATGAAACCCAAGGAATAGTGGTCGCCAAACTGACCAATTGGCATAGCGGCAAGCCACACGTCGGTGGCGTGGACCCTTAGGCGCCGGCGACGCAAAAAGGTTGTAATGAGGGTCCTTCCACTTGGACCAATCCCGGAGGCGAAACCGAAATGATAATCATCCCCAAGGATCAACTTTATTAAATCTGGAAGAGGTTACATTCATACATAGACTGACCGGTCTCGGGGCCACCAACACGTGCTGGGCATTGTGCCTGGCTCGTGCCGGTAGAGGGAGCTGAGACCTGGCGACTGGATCCCTGGCGCTGGTTGAGCTGCCCAAGTTTCTGTCTGCAGGACTCCCCCTATAGTTCTGGTGTGATTCGGCGCACCCCCTCTGTCCTGAAACATAGTGCTTTCTGGTAAAGCACGCTTTTTAGGACTTAGTTTTTATTTTGCTGATTAAGCTTGGCAAGCCTGGCAGAATCAGTCTGGGTCCCGGGAGCCGTTCCGGCGGCAGAATCAACTTGCTTCCTGACTAGGCCATGACTCGAGCTCCAGAGCTAGCTCATGACTTGTGACTACTTGACTGGCTCACCACAGATCGGAAGCTCAGTCCTTGACGTTCTAACTTGCTATGGGACCTTAGGGAGCGTCACCCCTTAGAGTCTTACAGGGCACGCTAGGTGCACCTGAGTCAGCTTTACAACATGTGGCTCATAATCTGCATGTTCTTAGCGAATGGTGTAATGCCACATTTTTGCTAGTCGTCCCCTCCATGGACAAATAGAAATCATATTAGCATCCTTGCATGGCCATGGATTGCTAGACCTTAGAACACTCACACAAAGTATAGCTACTGCCCCTGCTGCTGCTGCCTGAGCTTTACATGGAGTATTGATGATCATGAGTTTAGTCTTAGAAAAAGCTCACGTAGTTATGCCTCTTTGCTTCAAGCTTAAACAGCATTCAGCTAATTAGCTTTCCTTTCTATTATTGCAACAAAGCTTGCTGCAGTGAAATGGGTTTCTGGTGGGTGCAAGTTGGAATTGCCGTCGTTGCTGCAATTGTCTCCTTCTTCATCCACGAGCAAAAGAAACGTCTCAAGCTACATAGAATCCCAGGGCCAGCTCCATTGCCAGTGATAGGAAACCTTCACATGCTAGGCAAGCGCCCGTACAGGACAATTTATGACCTGCAGAAGACATATGGGTCTATTATGCGTTTGTGGTTGGGTTCGCAGCCCGCTGTTGTGGTGAGCAGTCCTGAGTTGATAAAGGAGGTCTTGAAGGATAAGGATCTGCAGCTGGCTGAGCGTCCTAGAGGAGCCGTATCAAGGTATGTGGCTTATGACTTGCAAGGGCTGTCGTGGGCTCCTTACGGGGAGGATTGGATCCATGCAAGGAAGCTCTGCATGCGGGAGCTTCTCAGCCCAACTCGGCTCAGGCAATTTCAGGTTATCCACAGCAGCCATAACTAGTTCAACCTGCTTAGAACACCTAATTCTATTCATGTACTGTGATGAGGACTGAGAGAGAGTGAGTGCGAGAGAGTCCTGTGCGTGACCTGAGTAAACTGTGCAGCAGCCGTGTTGAAGGTAAAATGGTTAAGGTTAGGAATCCAACTATTAAGCTTGTGATAAACTTGTACAGGAGGTGAGGAGGGAGGATATGTTGCAGTATGGTTTGCAGCCTATCTTGGATGCGGCCGCACAAGGCACTACAGTGGATGTAAGGACGATCGTGAAGAGATACCTCTACACTGACATGGCTCGCATGATGATGCACAAGAGCAAGGTGGACGCAAAAACTGTTATCGCTCTCGAGGATATTGGACGTGCTGTTGTGCACTTGGTTGTGGCATTCAACCTGGAAGATTATTTTCCCATCTTCAGACCACTGGATTTGCAAGGATACAAAAAGACGACCAAGAAGGTTATGAAGAAGTACGATGACTTCGTGAGTAAAATTATTGCGGAGCATCGCGATAGAGCTAATGGGACTGCGGTGAAGGAGGACGATAAAGACTTTGTGGATGTGCTACTATCTGTTCCAGGCATAAAGAGCCAACCCCTCTCTGAATCGGCACTTAAGAACATCATACTAGTAAGTAGCATAGACCTCTTCTGCGGAAACAACAGCTTTTACTCATTAAGGAAATCCATAATTGGAATTTGATGGCCTACTTAGCAGTCTGATTTTGGTCTATAACCACAAATGGATGGATGCATACAGGATATTTTTGCGTCATCGGCGGATTCCATCAGTGAGGCCATAGAGTGGGCGATGTGCGAATTGCTCCGCCATCCAGAGATTATGAAGAAAGCTCGAGTAGAGCTGAGCATGGTGGTAGGGAGTGATAGGCTTGTGGAAGAATCCGACATACCCCAGCTTCCTTATATTTACAACATCATCAAAGAAACCCTCCGCTTTCACTCAGGATCAGGCTTAACAGTGCGCGTTGCTCGCGAGGATGTGCAAATTGGAGGCTATGAAGTACCTGCTGGGACTTTCATATTCGTGGCTCAGTGGGCTGTGAGTAGGGACCCGAGATACTGGGAAAGAGCCGACGAGTTCGATCCTGATAGATTTGTTAAAGCACCCAAGGATGTGCATGGTATTTCCAGCTTTGAATTTATTCCATTTGGTTCTGGCCGACGAATGTGTGTAGGAATCCATCTAGGTGTCATCGGCACAGTGCTAGGTTTGGCTCAGATAATCCATTGTTTCGAATGGGAGCTTCCAAATGGAGAGAAACCGGAGGACATAGACATGGACGAAGATCCAGGCTTTACTCTCCCCAAACTCATACCTCTCAACCTCCTTGCCACTCCGCGGTTACCTCCCCAAGTCTTCCAAGCTTATTCTCTAAACGTGTGATCAGCTGAAAAGGTTTTTGTCATCAGTGCACGCTCGACCAGCTGAAAAGTTTTCTGAACTAGATCATAAATGGACATAATATTATGCCTATATATACACCTCGATCATGAGTATCCAACATCCATCAACAATGCTGATATACCATATATGAAGGCACTGATCCAGTACGTTCAACTGATATGCTCAATTAATCAGTTTCATCTTCATTACAGCTAATAGTTGGGTGTACTATCATTTCTCCATCAAGCATGTAAATGATTGAATGTTTGTGCTTTAAGCACATGCACCTTATTCTGTAGATCTGTCATCAGGTCTCACTAAATAATCATGAGTACTTCTAACTTCATTACAAGAGCTATGTATCCATGTGCTACTATTGATCAAACACTCAAATCACAAAACAAGACTGTTGGAATATCCATAGTGTAGCACTTTGATCCGAATTTAATCTGTTAATAATATAGTCTAAATGTGAGATATATTACATGTGGACCAAGTTGGGTCCCCAACCGTCCCACCCTTACCTCACACACATACACGTCAAAGACTTACAAGTCATATTCTCTCTCTCTCTCTCTCTCTCTCTCTCTCTCTCTCTCTCTCTCTCATTTTGTAATATGTATCAGAGCGGGGTCATTTGCCTGTGCTTGCTTGAGTGGGGGTGTTGGCAGGATAGTTTTGTCAAGCCATGTACAATAGGCTTGTGTGCCTGCATGACGGTGCCTGGCGCAAGTTCGTTCTATCATTGTCCCATAAGTAGTATGGGTCCTTGGGTTCCTCTCCATATAAAAGGTTGCACATTATATCCTATCCCCTGGTACCAGCCTTTTTGGGTTCAGCCAGATAAGCGAGTGGCTAGGCGGTTGGGGTGGGATCCCAACGCGCGGCCCGCATGCGTGCACGTGGCCAGTGGGCCAAGTTTATAACATTATCTTCGTTCTACACTAATTTACAAAGTTCTACTCCTGCTTTTTAACAACGTTGCTATAAAGATGAAAAATGTTGAATGGACTGAGGAACTTAAGCATACATAGGAACAAAATGCAATTTCAAAAACACATATTTCATATAAGCTCTCTATTACTGAAAGTGAAAGGCGAGTACTCAAACACGCTGGCACAATTTCAGCTAAATGTAGAAGGTGATACGCATTTGAAGCCCATATTCTTAAGTGTGTCATTGATCTCTCTCAATATATCTTGTTGTTTGTAAATAGCAAGAATTACAAGTTGAGCATGTCTTTCTCCCATCTCTATAGTTCTATTTTTGTGAGGCATTTGCTCAACATTGTTTTCCACAAATGCATCTATTATAGCTGCCAAGACCATTTCAACATGTTGTTAAGCTCGTTCAATAATTTATCCATTGGCATGTATTGACTTCCTGAGGGATATTTGTCCATCGGACATTCGTCGATGATCCTGTCGAACAATTTTGGTAGGTTCTCTATCCATCTAAAACTATAACAAACATCAAATCTAACACTGGTATTGTTGCATTCTGACATCCACATCACCGAAAGGACGTCGGATGATGTTGTACACGTGGACAAAGACATCAACTAATGTGCATCGGAATGTGACATCCAGGTGGATGTCAGAATGCAACGCCCACATGGATGTCGTGTGGACAATCTTGGCTGGCCTCATGTTGATGCTTTCGGTGGGGCTAGTTGGTGTGGGTGTCGGTATTCAACGCATTTTATAGTAGTCTAAACCCTATTATAACATGTTTTTTAATGCCCATGTTAATTCCCAAAAAAAAAGTTTGAACGTGCAATTTCATGTTGCAAATCACGTCCAAAATCACAACTTGTTGTAGTGTTTAGATGTTGTATGTTTTGAGATATTGTCATGCTTTGATTTGAAGTTAATGAATATAATTTACTAATCACATAGGGCCTGAAGGCATGATGACGATCATTTTCATGTGAAATTTTATTTTTTGATTTGCAAAATTGTGAGCTCTCCCACAAATCATGATTGAAGTTGTCAAAGGAAAATTGTCCTCCAACCGAAAAAAAAAAACAAATTATAAATAAATAAATAAGAGTATTGATATCAATCTATAATCGGGCCTCTTATGTATGCAATGATTTGCACTAGACTTCACATTGCATTTACTATCACTTGAGTCCATTCATATCTATGGACTCCAACATAGTTAACCATAGGACTCCAAGATAGTCTTTACAAAAAAAGTCTTGAAGTTCTTAAAAAAAAAAATTACTAAAATGTTCTTAAAAATAAAAAAAGAACTCTCCCATGCAACCAAATAATCTCAATCAAGTAGCATGCATATTACACAAAAGCTGTTTACTTTTCATCAAATTGCTGCTCTCATATGTTATTTCTTATCACATATGCATTAGTTTATGATTTGAGCTCAAAGCAAGTTTGAGCATACATCGACTTTGAGACACACATGCTTGTTATGAGATGAAGTGGTTGCGAGGTAACATGAGTAGCTTCTATGTGCTATACAATGTGACAGTACTGTACTTTAGGACCATAAATGGATCTACAAAAGATCCACAAGAGTGATTGGATGCTTGCTTAACAATCTATCAAAAAACTAGACACAAAGAAATTGATCTAGATTGGCAATTTGACAAACAACAAGCATTAACAATCAAAAGCATTGATAAACATTGAAATCCGAGCCCACATGTGTGTACTACAGGCTGTAGTACGGTCGTCAACCTGAGAAACAAGTAGAAATTGATTTGGTTTCATTTGGATTACAAGAACTCAATGTACATAGTGAACTAGCTTGAGATTGCCAATGAGCTCCAAAAATTTTCTATCTTCTCACTATGGAGAGAGGGAATACATAGCAAATTCGACTTCCTTCTTGAAGTTAGGTGGATTTTTTCCAGCATGTAATAAGGAAGTTAACTCACTCTCCTTGACCTAAAATGAAACCCTAGTCTATTTCCTAGAGTTATGCTTGGTAGGTAGCTAGTTGGTCAAATTTTCACCTTAAACTTAGGTGTAGGTCCTATAAAGTAGGGATGACCACCAAATAGACCAACTCTCTTGACTTGACCTAACCTACATTAGGATGGGTTTCCCATGTGGCATCATGGCCTCACATGTGTGGGACCCACTTGTGTACACAATTTACACTATTCTACATGGTTTTTTATCAAGCTAGATTTGCCAATTTTTGGCAATTCTTCACACTCCTCCTCAAATTTAGCTTGATCTATTTACAACTCTCTTGATAGATCAATGAAAGCTTTTAGAAGTGTCTAAGAAATCTAGCTACAAAGAAGGAACTTTTGAGACTCCAATAGAGAATGATGTCCATGAAGGCTCTTTCACCACCTCTTAGAGGATCCCTTACAAGATGTTCCATAAATGTGTCTATATACATGTAGCACACTTCAAAACTAAACATCATGCCAAGCCATGGATTCCAAGGCATTTTGTGCACTTGAAGATACATCAATTAAAATATTAAGTGCATAAATAATGTTGCCAAAGACAACTTGTCTTGCTTGATCCATTTGATTGAGCCTAGATGGCTCCATCTTGATACTCAAGGTTCTTCTTGGAGTCCTCGGGTCTTGAGCTTGCTCCTTCACTTGACTTGACTCCAAACCATCAATGAATTGAATAAGGTGTTGATCCAAAGGTGCTTCTTCAAGTTTACAAATCTTCCACTCTTGAAAGATCACATTTCCACCATTGACAAATTCTTTGGCTGAAAACAAGTGGATTCTACAATCTCTACTTGAAGAGCAAAACACTACCATTATTCCTATCATTGAAATAGGATAATCTTTGGTCCTTACATTGGAATGATCATGCACAAAGCATGTGGACACAAAGATTTCCAAAGCAAATGATGTTTCATCTTTTATGACTCTATTCAAACTATTACGAAAATAGTTATCCAATGAAATTGCTTTATCAACAACAAATGTAGATTTCAAAGCATCCCATTTCATTGTCTTGTCATACAAAGTAATAAACACCATGGATCTTAAAGATAAGAAACAAGTCACCTCATGTCTACTACTACTTTCCAAAAAGTATTCAAAGATAGTAGACTCTCCAATGCTCACCACCCTTGCAAGATGCACACTTGAATGGACAATTTGCATGCAATTTGATGACTCGGCCATTGTCATTGAGGACTCCCTTGGAACTCTCATGCTTTGAGGCTGATCCTCAAGATCTTCCTCCTTTTGATGCTCCTCCTCAATGCAAGCAAAATCACACTTTGCCAAGATCTCCTCTTGAGTGATCTCCTCCTTTGCCAAGCTCATTCTTTCAAAAGCAACACTAGCTTCCAACTTAAACAATCTTCCATGTTTAAATCCCTTTGCAATGCAAACATCATTCTTCAAGATGAAGCAAACACCATGCTTAAAGTGGACATCCAAACCACTTTCTAAGAGTAGACCAACACTAAGCATATTCTTGGTGATTGATGGTACATAAAGGACATTTTCTAGATCCATGCATTTTGAGGATTCTAGACACAAAGATATGGTGCCAACACCATCTATCCTACACTCTTCATCATTTGCAGTAAAGACAAACTTTTTAGCATCATTGAATGAGTGTAAGGTTGAGAAAAAGTCCTTTTCACAAGACATGTGGGAGCTAGCCCCACTGTCGATCCACCAATTGTCTCTTGAATTGCTATTGCTTGTTGGTGAGGATGTAGATGCCATCAAGAATACATCTACTTCATCCTCCTCCTCCTCCTTTGCAAGGTTTCCTTGTTTGTCCTCCTTCACTTGTGCTCTTAGCCTCTTGTAGCATTCAAATGCATAATGCCCCTTCTTTCCACAAAAGAAGCATTTTTGCTTTGACTTGTCCTTTGAGCTTGATGCATCATCCTCTTCTTTGGCCTCCTTTGGATCCTTCTTCTTTCCATTGGTCTTCTTTTTGCCCTTGAATGAGAAATTGGCTTTCTCATCACCATCCTGCAACGACAAGGAACTCATCCTAGATTTTGCATGGAGCATCCTACACTCTTCAGCCACTAATACACTGTGAAGTTTTTCTATAGTTGGCAAAGTGTCTTGGATGGCAAAACTTTGGACCAAATTTGCAAAGTCATCTCCTAGACCATTAAGGACAATTTGTACAAGCTCTCCATCATGAATCTTCTCTCCAATGGAAGCCAACTCCCTATTTAGAGACTTGATTCTGAGTACATAATCATGTGCACTCTCCTCACTTCTCCTCATGCTTTGCAAAATTTGATTTCTAAGCATAAGAACTCTAGAAGTGTTGCTAGACTCATAGATTGCTTTTAAAGACTCCCAAGCCTCTTTAGCATTAGTACAAGCTGATACTTCTCTCAACAAATCATTGCTCACATTCATCTTCACACAATGAAGTGCAAGCCTAGATCTCTTCTTGTATCTAGCTAACTCATGTGCACCTAGAGGTTCATCTTCATCTTCAATCAAGAACTCATAAAGGTCTTGGAACACCAATAGTGACTCCATTCTAACCTTCCAAATAGCATAATTTGTAGAATTCAACCTCTCACTAGCTTCTAGAAGGTATGCTCCAGCAGATCCCATCTTACTAGTGACTCTACAAACAAGAAATAGATTTGATTGACTTGAAACTCACAAAGGTCTCACACTTGCAGTGTTTCACTCAAATTTGATTTCTAATACAACAAATGGACTTATAATCACAATTCTATCACTCCCTCACAAAGCTGGAATGAAGATAAGATGAAGTGAAAACTACTTTCAAACAAATCTTGCCAAGAAATGGATTTGATTGTCTCTAGAAACTCACTAAGGTCTCTCTCTTGTAGTTTTTCACTCAAATTAGATTTCTAATCCAACAAATGGACTTATAATCTCAGTTGTAGAACTCCCTCACAAAGTTGGAATGAAGATAAGATGATGTGAAATCTACTTACAATCAAATCTTGCCAATTTTGGCTATTTTTGGACAAAAAAATGACTTAATCTCTTTCTTTCTTCTTGGTGTACTTTCAAGACCTGTTTTTAACCTTAATAGGACTTGAACTCAGCCTAGATTAATTAGATTTCATGAAACAAATTCAAATCTAATCAATGGCAAATGATCTTGGTAGATTATCCTAGGATCTCCGCCAAAAATTACACCAACAGCTCACAAATTGAATTTTTTTGGATCAAATGAATACCATGCATTAAATGCAGGTTCAGAGGTGCCCACACATGTGGACAGTACGGATTTGGACCCCTACCAAGTTTGGGATCAAATCTCCTCACCAAAATCAAGATTCTAGCTTGCCCTCTCAAGACTAGTTTTTAGCACCAAAACTTGCTAAAAATGGATTTGCATTAGATCAATGGCTTATGCTCTTGTACTTGGCTCTGATACCATGTGAAAGTACTGTACTTTAGGACCATAAATGGATCTACAAAAGATCCACAAGAGTGATTGGATGCTTGCTTAACAATCTATCAAAAAACTATACACAAAAAAGTTGATCTAGATTGGCAATTTGACAAACAACAAGCATTAACAATCAAAAGCATTGATAAACATTGAAATCCGAGCCCACACGTGTGTACTACAGGCTGTAGTACGGCCGTCAACCTGAGAAACAAGTAGAAATTGATTTGGTTTCATTTGGATTACAAAAACTCAATGTACATAGTGAACTAGCTTGAGATTGCCAATGAGCTCCAAAAATTTTCTATCTTCTCACTATGGAGAGAGGGAATACATAGCAAATTCGACTTCCTTCTTGAAGTTAGGTGGATTTCCAGCATGTAATAAGGAAGTTAACTCACTCTCCTTGACCTAAAATGAAACCCTAGTCTATTTCCTAGAGTTATGCTTGGTAGGTAGCTAGTTGGTCAAATTTTCACCTTAAACTTAGGTGTAGGTCCTATAAAGTAGGGATGACCACCAAATAGACATGACCAACTCTCTTGACTTGACCTAACCTACATTAGGATGGGTTTCCCATGTGGCATCATGGCCTCACATGTGTGGGACCCACTTGTGTACACAATTTACACTATTTTACATGGTTTTTGATCAAGCTAGATTTGCCAATTTTTGGCAATTCTTCACATACAATTTGTTGGTGCTAATTTGTAATTATGTACTAAATTAGTCTACTACTAATAATGGGGCCCTGGCATTTTGCAAGTAAATTTCTTGCCATGATTCAACAAAAAAATAGTACACGATGTGCTACATTTTTTATGCCACTACTTCGATATTTATTATTAAAAATGTGATTTGATACATAGTTAAAAATCTCACAAAATAAAAAAAAAAATCAAATTTTTAAAAAAATTAGCGTTCAGAGATTAACATGCCGACATGCTAAGCGAGACCACTTGAAATTAATATTATTAATATTTTCGGGTGATCAGGCCTAGCACGCCGACGTACTATGTTTTCAGGCAACAAAAAAAATTGTCATTCTATAAGCATGCCGACGTGCTATCTTTAAAGGCTACAAAAAAAAAAAAAACTATAGCTATTTTACTTAGCATGTCTGCTTACTATATTTGGAAGTTTAAAAAAATAGTCTCAAATAATGTTTTTATTCAAATTTGGTTATCAAATGTGTCAAATAGATTTTCTATTTTATAATTTACTTAGCTAGCACATCGACATGCTAGCCGAATCAACTTTAAAAAGAAAATTGTTTTTTCAAAAAAAATTAAATTTTTGAAATAAAAAATTTGCAAGCTACATAGCACTCTGGCATGCTAGCTTTAAAACTTCATGAAAAACAAATTTAAATAAAAAAGAACCTATATTTATAGACAAACAAAGTATTTTGTGTTGAACTTATTTAAAATTTGATGAATAATAAATATGTATCGAACGACAATTCTTGTTCTTAAAAAATCATGTAGTGGCATAAAAAGAGTAGCACACCATATGCTACCATTTTGTTGGATCATGGGTTAAAAAAACTCACAAAACTCGTAGAAAATTTACTCGTAGAATGTCAGAACCCTTTATGATGATGTCATCAATAATGCTTTATTTGCATATTACTTTCTTTTTTTTCAATCATTAAAAAAGTTTGTTGGTATGATGAGACCAAAAAAATAGCATACATACATTTTTCTCTTTTTGGATTCTCTAAGACATACGAACATAGAACCTAGTGACCTTGAGACCTTGAGTACAAAGGTCATTGTTGTGGACATCAACTTTAATCACAAACATTGGCACCCACTTGATATGGCAATTAACAATACACTCAAATCCAACTTTAATCTACAGAAATGGACCATACAACAATATCTCAATTCACCTTATCGCCTTTACGCTTTCAACATGCATTCCTTTGTACTCTGATGGGTTTTCCCATCTTTATTAATAAAAACAAGAAGTTTCGTCAATGCAAACATAATGTCTTGCATTACCAGCACGATCAATAGGAGGCCAATCAAGACTGATCATTCAACGACCTACTACACTGATGAATCAAACAAATTGATTGCCAATATGTTGAATGATGAGAGATGTTGTTCAAATGCACATGCATTTCGCAAAAAGTTGTCGGTCCATTATGTGGTCCATGGATGGCCAAACTGGTGGACCACGATTATCTTTGTAGGTATACTAAGTGAAAAGTTATCATCCTCTCTGTAAGGTGTACCCATAAAGTTGCACAATTTTTCAATAGGTGCAGTCATCAAAATTTTATGCCCCCCTTTAAGGATAATGGCCGTGCACACCTTTCTCTAGATTTCCTCTCAAGAAACAAAAACAAGACAATACAGCAAAAGTGACCACATGCATGAATCTCCTTATTTGGTGAGGCTATCAAAAAAATCTAAAACGGCTTCGTGTTGCTATTATGTAGATGAATCTTTGAGCTCGACTACTGAGAGGTTCCAAAGGATAAAAATTGTGGGGTGAAGCTGAGCAACTTGAGACATGAGCCTAAGATAAGTCAATGTATCAACCGCCTTCATTTCACAATTATTTTGTTGCAAACACCACAAAAATCAAAAAGGCCATTGTAGGCTATAAGCGCCATGGGAAAACACTCCTCAAAACTACGAACATGCGAAGAATGAAAATTTTGACCTTGCTGATTTCTTGATTTTCGATTCAACATGCAACTAGATGTGAGCCACCCACCATTGTGGTATGCATTAAGCACTCGAATTGTGGTATGCACTAAGCACTGTTAACTTTGGAACAAGGACATCTGACCTTGAAAGCTTCATCAGTAAAATCTACACATCCACATTCATGTATTGAAGTGCTGGTTATCCTGGTATGCTTCTTGGTTTCCAAGGGGAGGCTCGAACCTGAGACCAAAGAAACTTTGGATGTCAATCTAACCAACTAAGACAACCCCGTTGGGTGGTTATCCTGGTATGACATTAGCATAGCATCTCAAGATATCAAATTAAGACACCCAAAAATCTATCCATGTGTGCGCCCCCAACTAAAAGTGAGCGTTGAAAGATGAGCTGCTTCTTGAACACCTCAAACCCACTTGATATGCACTCTGTGGCCTGCATGATATCAGTTTAAATGTATGTGAGTGAATGATGAGGGCCGACAAGTCATAGAAATCACAATCCCAATTTATCATCACCTCTTTATTGATGAAGTGAACTAAATGTTACAAAAGGAGCTGATAGGGAACTTGAGTATAGCCTTCTCAAAAAAAAGAAAAGCTTGTAGTCAACACAAATTGTATCCCAGCCCCAAACTAGCATAGATCTTATTATGTGCAACAGGTGGAGAGACCACCACGTTTCAGCAAGGCATGATGGCACTTACCAGCAACATGGGACCACATCAATGAAATGCTTGCACATGGACAAGTGATCATTAAAAAAGGGTCACCTAACATACCAAGAAGGTCTAGAAGAAAAGAAGGCAAAAACACTCACCATGTGGCCATTTGTCTGAGAAGAGAAACTAAGACTATATATTGTTCATTGAAGGCCCATATCTTAGAGGAGGGCAGGAGAACGTGTGTTACTTTGCACAGGCAAATGACCTGCAATGATAGCACATGTGAATGTATCCTAGCAAAAACAATTTTGCACGAATAGCCTCTTACGATCTAACATGTGACTTAGGGGGGTACAGGGGATGCTAGATAGGGTAGTAGACCCACTGCCAAGCCTACACCCGGTTTGATTTTAAGGATGAGGCAAGCAAAGGAGAAATGTGAGAACAGAAGCAGGTAGCAGGTTGCAGGCAGTGGGCCTGCTACCCAGGCCAGCAAGCCCCCTATCACCAACCATATGAATGTACCAAGCATGAATTCTTTGCAAGTCTGACTGGGAGCATTGTAGGTTGGGATTGGAGCATGCCTTAATCTCGAAGCCTTAATATCAATCTGCCAGTAAGCCAATTAGCGCTAAGGGGAAAATTTAAATTGAAGCCACTTGAAGTTCCGTCCTATGTGAAAGCCACTACTAATGTGGGCGCCAGTTGAGTTTTGGCCCCCTTGTGTATGAAAACACAGTAATGTTTGGCCTGTTCCAGCAGATTCAACTTCTAGGCAAGGCCCTCAATTCCAATGGCAGACTGCCATTGGTCAAATACTCTTTGCCACGTAGAGGCAACTGAAAGCATTCTTCTTATTAAGCCTGCCCTGCTGCACGACAAGCTAGGTTGTCAGAGGGATTAGGGTTGAGGGCTTAACTTTTAGGCTTATAGATGAAGTACAAGAAGGCAAATTGGGTTTTAGGACTTAGGGCTTAGTGTTTAGGGTTGGCCATGAAATACAGAGAGCACGTAGATTGTGGATGTAGTAGATGAAGCAAGAAACACAATTTAAAAGAGAGATGCCGTGATTGCCTGTTAGGTCCTTTTTTTTTTAACGCTGTGATGCATGGCAAGTGTTGTTACCCATTCAATTGCCTAGCAAAGCAGTCCATACTATACTTAATCTTAGTTGCAACCTCTAAACTAGAAAAGTTCCTTTGAAATAGTTGACATGTTGATAGTACTTTAAAAACATTTCACTCACCAGGAGGCAATGGCACACACCTTAGAACAAAAAATACTCCTCTACCATAGATCATCAAAAGAAGGAATTAATCCTAGAAAATTAAAGACATGGTAGATGCTTAATTCGAGCTTTAACCAAATAAATAACACTTGCTTTTCTCTGATTCTAGCCTACAAATTTATAGATTTAACAGGGTTGTGGCTGTACATTAAAGCTTTTTGAACTCGCCAAATCCTCGAACATTCCTGCAAAAAGATAATTGACAGATCATTAACATAATGGCCAAAGGCTTAAGGGCATAGCCAAGCAAATCCAATCAAGCATAACCAGCATGATATGCAGAAAATTATTACATTTGCTCCACAGTCTTCAGTGCTTCATAGACATGTCGCTCAGGTTGAAACTGGTTGTTGAAGATTAGTCTCACCACTCCTTTCTTGTCAATGATGTATGTCTGCCTCCCAGGCAGCATCCCAAACATGTCAGCAGCTATTCCCCATTCTTTGCGAAGCTTGTTGCCATAGTCAGTCAGTAAAGTGAACGGCAACCTGTGCTTTTCTGCAAAAGCCTAGACAAGTTTTGTCTTGCTTCAGCTTGGAATATCCACAAATCAAAAAATAACGTGCATCAAACATTATGCGCAGATCTGCCTGTACAGAGGTAAAGGAATAGTGTGAAAGTTGAAATTTACTTGAGAGCGAGTAATCGAAAGTACCTTGTGAGATTGGAAGCTGTCACTGCTTATTCCAATAACCTCTGCTCCTGAATCTTTAAATCTCATGTGAGCGTCCCGAAATGCACAGGCCTACAACAATATTTTCCCGTAATATTGATCCTTCTGATAGGAACAAATGCTGCTAGAATAACGAAAAAGACAATCAACAAAAATTCCCTATAAGAGATTAATTAATCTGACTGAGTGGTACCTCTCGGGTGCAACCGGGAGTGTCATCAGCAGGATAAAAGTATAAAACAATCGGCTTCCCCTTGAATGATGAAGAGCTGACGATGCGACCTTCCTGGTCCTTCAAGCTGAAGGAAGGAAGCACATCACCTTCTGAAATCTGCGTACATTGTCAACTAAATCAAAACATGCATAAATCACAAGTTTCTAAAATTTGACTTCCGAAAACCAGCATACCAGTAGCTAATTTGTTTGCTACAGGAAACAATCCAAGCATGGATGCTTTCGGGTAGGTTAGCTGTGAATAATAAACATTGACACATTTTAATCATAACGTTCTTCTTCAGAACCAGCATAGATATTTAAGGGAGGCAACGTGTTCTCTATAGGAAGTGCGCAACAGCCACACATTTCAGTAACAATGATATTTTTTCATTTTTCACTATAGTATTAGCAAGTATACAACGATGAGGAGTTTCAATGAAATAGTATTTGCTCACTATAAGAAATATACAGCCACCCACATCAATAATATCATGTTTTTGTTGAGCAATTGCCACGGCACACACATCACCTATATGCTTTATACCTCCTATACCAAGCAAGTTGCCCACCTGAAAACCTCTATGCTTGGCAGAGGGGGAGAATTTGCCTAATTGAAAGCATCTACGCTTGTCTGTGCTGGTTTTGGTGAAAAGTTGACGCTGTGACCACACCCATCCTTCAAGCTGAAAGGGGAAAGCACATTCAAAATCTGCATGCACTTGCGACTACATCATAAGATGCATAAATAGTAAATTCTGAAATGTGACCTTGGAAAACCAGCACAGACAAGGGTAAATGCCTCTGGGTAAGTCATTTGTTTGCCACAGGCAAACACAGATTCTATCATGCAGGTCATTTGTTTGCTATGGGCAAGCAAAGATGCTCTGAGGTAAGTCACTTGTTAACCACAGGCAAGCATAGATGCTTTGAGGTGGACAATTTGTCCGCTACAGGAAGTACACAGCAATGACAAACACTTCTCTTTTGTGCACAAGACATAAATTCTCAGAAGACATAATCATAAACTGAAGAAAGAGAGGCCAAATTATGCACACACACTTTGCAATATGTTTGAAGATGCAAAGCCTGATCTGACGCTGATTGCAGAGAAGAAGAAGAATGAGATAAAACCCTCAAAAGAAGGAGATGGGATGATTGGAAGAAATCCTTTGTGGGTCTTCTGTTCAAGGATGTGAGACGAAGCAGAGAGGGTGAAGCAATGGATGATGATGATATACAAGAAGGTACCAAGCAGGAAACAGAAGAAGGGAAAGGTGAGAAGATGGGCATTTGCGTCGTCGCCATAGCCAGCTCTGATCAACCACCTTAATGCCTAACTGTGTGGTTGGGAGGAGAGTGTTGGGCCCAAAGGCTTATTATGCCTTTCAGTTGCCTCAAACAAGAATGCCAGTTTGGTGGAAGCATAGAGTGAGTGCTAGACCATAAGCATGACCTAGAAAAGGGTTTTGAGAGCAATCTTTTGGACAAATCCAATTGCCATAGCAAAGATGAGGCATGCTTAATCCAAAAGTAGTCGGTGATTGAAAGCTCTAAGCATCATTTTTCAAGCATCCCACAAAACATCATCTCTTGGTTGACTAACATGTTTAAAAAGGTGTAGTAGGTTGTGGTATTATGCCACAAAGGCCTTGCCACGATGGTGAAAATCGTTGAATTGAAGATAAATTTTTTTTTTTCAAGTCTTTGTTATTGAAGAGGGAAGGCATGGTAAATTATTATAAGAATCATTATAAAATCTAATTATTGATTTTTAAGAATATTATTCTAACCCAATTCTTAACAAAATACGAGTTATCCAACTATGAGATCAAACAGATAATGAAAGTCAAAAGGCATACCAAAACCATTTTTATCTTTTACAACATAAACTTTATACAATCACCTAGAACAAAATCTAGAAATTTCAAGTTTTGCTGAATTCCAACTGAATTCAGTGACAACTTTTGGTATTCGTTAAATTGTCATCCAATACAAGCTCACTAGGATATAGTCAATAACTTAGAGTCTATTTCCCATTTGAGAAATATTCTATACCAAGAACGTTCTATATTATATGCACATACTTATTCAACCAATTTGTTGGGTTCTGATAGTTAGTTTGCTTGTATGCTTTGATACCACTTGTTGGGGTGGTACAGGCGTTTGAGGAATAATTATTTATCAGCTCTGATACCACTCTTGTTGAATATAAAATCCAAATAAGAGAAAAAACAAACTCAACGTTAAATTATAACAAGATCTTTACAAACTGTTGATTCAGACTATTTCTTAGATCAGAGGAGTATCTTTGTAGGTGTTTGAGACAACCATGAAGACAGTGATACAATTAGGCGTCTATGACAGACATGTTTCCTTCGAGTTAGATATTATGAATGAATCATGGGAACGAGTATAAGTGATAGAGAAAGAAATTATCAGAAAACATTCATCAGTGCAAACATACGTAAAGAAAATAGAGAATCTGTATATAACACCACCACACCAATGACGTTTATGCAAATATTAGTGACGGATATGACTTGCATACATGTCATTATAAACGTCGCTATCTTCTTTTTTAAGCGTCATGTCGTCTTGCGACATTTATAGTGACATATCAACGATGAAAATGACAAAACTAACGACATTTTTGTGAAGGATAAACATCTTTCGGCAACACAAAGTTCATCGTTGTGCATCTTTAAATACGTCGCCAGGCGATTATTGCTGAGAGTCGTCGTCGCACGACAACCAATTAAAATTATTTGCGAGTGTCACTCAGCCACGATACATCCACAATTAAGTGTCACTATAACGTTGAATCATATTCGAACGCAAAATTTGAAAAAAATGGATTGCCATGAAAAAGTGGATCATCGCGCAACGACGGTACTAAACGTCGCAAGAACATCGCAAACACTCTTGAGTCTAGTTTTTGTGCAAAATATACTGTCGTCGAGAGACACTTATACATCGTCCACCAACGGCGTTTATTGGGTTTAACAAAAAAAAACTTTAGCGACGTTTGTACGACGCTTACTTCAGCGTCGCACCAACGTCATTGTCTTTTTTTTAGGGTTTTAAGTAACGTTGCCCAGCGATGTTTATTTTGGATTCCAATTTCTTTTCAGGGCCCACAGTTGCTCACTTGCACTCGCGAGCCACAATTTTTTGGGTTGGGAGTACGTGATGCGCAACATCTCTCTTTTTTGAGAGGATTCTTGTGCTCACTAGCATTGATCAAAATTGCTCACACTTTTTGTGCTACGTATTCTAAATCATAATGTGCATGTATATGTATTCTATTTGCAACAAAATATTTACATTTTTACATGTACATGTGCAGCTTCAATTTTCATCTGAGAAGAAGGCATTGCCTCTACGAATGCCTTCTTGCTCATCGTCATCGCCCCCGCCGCTAGCGCTAGTGTCACCAATCTCAGCTGCCGTCGCCTCCTCCTGCACAAGTTCTTGATCAATCTGCTCCTCTTGCACTTCATCAATCTACACACGCAATCACAGATACTTTGTGAAATTTGAATGCAATGCAAAACCCTATTTCAACTAAACATGAGGTATTTCATAAAAGTTGAATGCAATGCAATCATATTTTAACTAAAGAGTAGTTTCAACTACAAGTCAGAAATTAGAATTTACCTGATCTATTGGAAAGTGCCTCTACTTTCCAATTTCCTACGCATGTTCTTGAAATTACGATTGTAGCAGAATTTATATTCTTCATCAGTTGGCACTCTGCCATAGATTGTATTCTGTAGAAACATCAGATAAACTTGTTAGCAATTGAGCTATGAATATAACTTAGTTGACTTAAGCTATAAATAGAACTTAACAATGAAATTTAGAATTAAAAATTACTCACAAAATAATCTACAAAACGTTGTCTCCCCCCGAACCAAGTGACTGATACTATTAATGCTCAATCTTACTCTTGTGGCTTCCTTATGCTTGTCATATCTATGGGGGGTTTTCCTAAACTCACTCATGAGCAAAGTCCAAGTACTTTTGCTACACGAGCTTGGCTTGCCTGGTCTACCTGGCCTTCGAGATTGTTAGTGAAGCTTGTCACGATAGTGACGCATGTGCTCGCCAAGTTTTGTCTCCATCTATTTATTACTAAATGGATGGTTACAGGGAAAGTCTCTACGCAGTGCCTCTAAGATACGATCATTATCTTTCCGTGGTTGTACGCACCAATCATTGAGAGGATTGCTAATGTATAATTTGGTCAATTCATGAGCTCGTCTCATGACCAAATATCCATTATTATTGCCCATAATTGAAGATCCATTAGCATGAATCTCATATGGGTGTGTGCTAGACTTGTCATTAGGCATAGGCGAGCCAGTCACCATGTCCTCACGCATCGAATGCTCGTAGACAAATTGAGGAGCAAAAGGGTGCAAGCCTCTCATGAGACGAAGTGCCTCTTCTTGGTTGCTGCCAGAGGTGACACCTTCACGGCCACCGCTGGAGCTACGGCCGGAGCTGTGGCCATCATTGGACCTACAGGTGGGCGCACTCTCAGAAGTGCACCCCTCGGAAGAGCTAGACAACCGATCACGCCGACTACGTCGTCCACCACTTCCACTAACCATCAAGATCAGTGGGACAATAACTAACCAAATAAAAAACATATTGAAACTAAAACTACAAACAAAAATTGTATGAAAAACTAAACTAAACTGCAAGAAAACTAAACTAAAGTAAGTAAAGCACGATTCAAAAAGAAACTATACATTGCAACTATATTAGAAAGCAACAAGATGTTAACAAGTAGCAAGATAACTAGAAGGCAAATTTAAGATCACTGTGAGATAATAGCGAGCGAGCAAGGAGGATGAAAATGAGAGCAATAGCAAACAAGCAAGCAAGGAAACAAGGATGAGAATGAGAGAAATGAGAGAAAAGGCTTGGAAAGGGAATTTCAAATCGACTATCGCCAGGTGACAAATATGCATCCCCTTGATCGTCGCTTGGCAATGTATAATTGACTTAAAAAAATTAGCAACGAATAATGAGCTGCAGGGACGTTCGTGTGACGAATAATGAGCTGCAGCGACGTTTATGCGACGAATAATGAGCTGTAGCGACATTTGTCAAGAAGTTAATGACGTTTATTTAGATTTTTTTTTACCAATTTTTGGATTTATGGATAGTTTTTTTGGCTAATCCTGAGATTTGTGGACAATGTTGAGTACTATGGTGACCTTGTACATTGCACGCAACTCGTTGGATAAGTATATATTATCAGGAATGTAGTTAATATTATTAATGCATCAAAATTAAACATTCTGCTATGCGGAACCTTTGTAAAGAAATAATTTTCCAAAAATTCATGTCTTAGAAAAGGTTTATTGTTCAACTTCTGTCATGTGTATGCTCCATCACGATTTGATTCTATGGCATTTTCTCTCTGATCAGATCCACATATCTCTTTGATCATTCTCTCTGATCATGACATTAGTTGTAAAACATCGGCCACCTCCAAAAATAGAATTTTATGAGGAACAACATGGGCATGAGATACATATGTTGAAAGTGAAAGTTGTTGATTCTCATGGTAATCCATGCATTGAAATCAATGGCGCAAAGCTTTGTGCCGAACATATATTATCCATAACAATCATCAATGGCTTTATGCAGGTCAAACATCAAGCTGCAAGACATTGGATCATGTGTGTAGTTGATGAGTACTACTGTAGATGGACTGTATCATTATTTAACTAGGATTTTAGGCCAATTCTTAGGTTTATGGACAATGTTGAGTACTACGGTGACCTTGTACAATTTAGCTCATTGGATATCCTGGAAGGGAATTGTAACAAAATTGAAAATCTGTTGTGCAAAATCTTTTCAAGAAATGATTGGCCAACATTCATGGCTTAGAAAATATTCAGTGTTCAACTTTTCTCATGTGTATGCTCCATCACAATTTGGTACTTATTCTATGGCTTTTTCTCTCTCATATCCAAAGACCTCTTTGATCAGTCTCTTTGACATTGGTTGTCAAACATGGCCCACCTGCAAAAATAGAATATAGCTGATCTTAATAACAATGTCCATGTTTTTGAAGTTCAGAGACAAAATTTTAAAATAAAGTTGGAGAATTGGAAGCTAAAGTACTCATAAATTACAAGAAGGCATATGATTCTGTCTGTTTGGATAAGCATGTTGATAATGATCATCTTCGTGTCTTGATGATGTGAGATAAAATGTAAGTTCATTTTTGGTTTCATATCTAGGGGAGCATTTTGAATATTGCACCATATACAAAACCATGAATGATTATGAATGATATATAGCTTCGATGTTGCATAGAGGTTGTTGAACATTAGCCAATGCATTCTTAACATGAGTCATTCTCCAAAGATCTCTTCAGACTCTCTAACATTGATTGTCGAACATGGGCCACTTGCAAAAATAGAATTTTTTGAGGAACAACATGCATAGGCATGAGATACACATGCATTGAAGTCAATGGTGCAAAGCTTTGTGCCGAACTTATATTATCCTTACCAATCATCAATGGATTTATGGTCTATCAGCAAGCAGCAAGACATTGGATCATGTGTGCTATTGAGTACTATTAATGGTTGAAAATGGTAAACCATGCTTCAGGGACGTTTATATTAGCAAGGGAATGGTGGAGGGCATGTATTGTCTAAGGGTCTTTGATGAGGATGGCAATTAACTAAACCTCACAATTGGCTCAGCCCAACTGATTGTTATCAGGGGAAAAACTAATGCATGCCCTGCACCATGTCATGTGCTTTCTTGTAATTCAGTGCTTCAGCTTCCAATTCTCCAAATTTATTTTGAAATTTTGTATCTAAACTTCAAGAACCTGGATCTATCTGTTTGGATAAGCACGATGATGATGATCATCTTCGTGTCTTGATGATGTGAGATAAAATGTACATTCATTCGTGGTTTCATATTCGGGGGAGCATTCCGAATATTGCGCCATATACAAAACCATGTATGATTATGAATGATAGTTTTGCTGTTGCATAGAGGTTGTTGAACATTAGTCGATGCATTCTTAACATGAGTCATTCTCCAAAGATCTCTTCAGTCTCTCTGACATTGATTGTCAAACATGGGACACATGCAAAAATAGAATTTTTTGAGGAACAACATGGGCATGAGATACACATGCATTGAAGTCAATGGTGCAAAGCTTTGTGCCGGACTTATATTATGCTTAGCAATAATCAATATATTTATGGTCGAACAGCAAGTAGCAAGACATTGGATCATGTGTGCTATTGAGCACTATTAACGGTTGAAAATGGTGAAGCATGCTTCACGGATGTTCATATTGGAGAGGGAATGGTGGAGGGCATGCATTATCTAAGGGTCCTTGATGAGGATGGCAATTAACGAAACATGACAGCTGGCTCAGCCCAACTTATTGTTATCAGGGGAAAAACTAATAACTATATATGCTTGAGCCCATCTGCCAATAAACTTCTACTATGGCATGTGTTTTGTAAGTCCATGTATAGAAGCTTAAAATAATAAAATAACTTAAACTTAGCATTAGAACTTAGACTTAAGAAACTTAAGCTTAGAAATATTTGTCTTAAGTTATCTTAAGTTTCAAGTTAGAAACTTTTAAAGTTCTAAGTCCTAAGTTAGGAGTTCTAGAATGGCTAGTTTTAAATTAATCCCATAAGTTAGTGAATACTTATGGAAGACCCTCCTTGCTATAAAAGGAGAGGTATTTGCCATGAACACAACATTTTTGAGATTAAGCTATCAAGCTCTCTATTTTTGAGACTATCTCTCTAAATCATTTGTGTTCCCTTTGGGAAGGTGCATAGCTTGAGGGAAGGTGCTCGGGCCCCCTCTTGCCTCCTTCTCATCGGTTTGTATTGTGGCATGCATTTACTTGACTAATTATTAGTTAGCCGCAATCTATCATTCCATTTCCCTTGTGGGTGTCAATTTAGGACCTAGTTTAGTAACCTTGCTAGTTGGGTAAGCCTTAGCAAGGATTGGTTACTTATTGTTTTTAGATAGTTTCATTTCCGCTTCGGGCACTAGTTGGGCAAGCCTTAGTGCATTCATTTCCGTTAACTATTTTCGTTTGAAGCTTTTGATAGGAACTTAAAAGGTGGATGATCCTTTCTATACTACACCACATTGTAAGCAGATCTAGCCAATGCATAAACCAGATTTACTTCCAACATTGGTGCCATTGCCACTTTTTAAGCTTTTTTTTACCTAGCTTCTTTTTCTTTTGTTTTTTCGCCTCTATGTTTGTGTGCTTGCCTGCTTGCTTGCTTGCTTTTCATCTTCCAACCACAGCACGAGTCTTCTCTCCAGGTCCTACACGAGGTGCGGAGCAACCTATCAAGCCAAGGAGAAGCAACAAAAGTGTCAACTTGGGCGTTTTCTTTGAAAGAAGTGAACCAAGTGACATTTTTTCTCAACCAAATAGGTATATCAGAATTTACCAGTCTGTCTGCAGCCAAAATAGACCCTGATCTTCCAGTTTATCATGTCCACGAATTCTGACCCTGGTTAGATTATGTGAAAACACCTTGTTATATTGCAAAATCCACTATTTTCTAATCGAATATTGGTCTTAGAATTTGCTGGTTTCATTGAGGCTAGATCTATCAAAGATTAGTCCTCCAGCAGCTCCGCAAATTCTATATCACAGATTTTTCTATTTTCTATCTAAAAATCACCTTTTTTCACTATTTTTCTTGTCTGTCAGCAAAACCTCAGTAACAGAAATCGCCAGTCATACCACAAAATCGCCCACAGTGAGCACGATTTCTCTATACCCTCTGTGAATTCTATCCATAAAAAATCTTCAAAAAAACATAAAAAATCAGTATTTTGACAGAAAACACTCCTTGTCAAAATTCGCGAGTACTACATTTAGATTAATCTCACTATCTACGATTTCTAGGCTTGTCCACGAATTCTATTACTGCACAACAGTTCAGTTTTTACCCAAACTTCTCCATTCTATAGAAAAACTGCTCTTTTTGACTTTTGGCCAAGTACAGTACTGCCCTGATCATCTGTATTGTTACCCTGCTCCTCATATTGCATCATGTCTTGATATTGTGCTAAATTTTCCAATCTGGCTCCTCCACGGCTAGAACGTAGAATTCCACGTATCGATGCACCAAAGTATGATGGGAATATGATCCAGTTAGATTTCTCCAAGACTTTGATAATGCATGCCGTTTCTATGGAGATACCTCTGAAACCAAAAAGGTCTGACTATTCCCGATGGTACTCTATGGAACAGCCAAAGAGTGGTATCTCAACCTTGAAGCTCCTGATCTTGCTTCCTGGACTACTCTCAAGGACGCTCTCATCAAGTGTTTCAAACCATCCAAACTGACTCAGAGCCCATTCATCCAAATCACCCATATCAAGATGCGTTGCGAAGAGTCGATTCGAAACTGCATTGAGCATTTTAAACGTCTCAAAGTAGAATGTGTTGATGAAAACATCACTGAACGTATGGCCATCAAATTTTTCTTGGTTGGTCTACCTAAAACCATCCGCCGTGAACTAATGGATAAACCTACTGCCGATTTCCAAACCACCATGAAACAGATTGCTGAGAAATCGTTTCCAACACGAGAAAATATCTGGTGTCCAATCTGCTCACAACATCATAAGCTAATGAATGCCCTCAACTGCAAAACCATTTTCCAGTAGCACCCAAACCCACCATCTATCGAGCATACCGCCCCTACCCTCCACAACAGCCTATGCCATGACCAGGGGTATACCAACCATGACCAACTGCACCAAATCAGTTTCAACCACCACATCAATAGTTTGTTGTTGGTAACCAACCTGCTCCACAACAAGCTGTACATTATCTTGATTCTAATACTATCGATCTAGCAACCTACTATGTGGAAGACCATACTCAATAGCAGTATTGCACTGAGAGAGTTGTTTATTATACATATGATCCTAATGCCCAAGCAGTGGACCCCAATGCCCAAACGTACGATCCAAACCATGCTGTATTTGTTGCGCATCAACTCCCAACAATACGAGGATGTTTTATCTATGCAGGTACGCGTCCTAGTATTCACTGCCCAGATAAACTCTGCTTTTCTCCAGCTTATGAAAACTACGATATTGAGCATCACGTGAAGGACTGCCCATCCCGATCCAAACCTATTGCTCATGTGTGTTCAGTGCAAGTAGAAACTTTGCCAGTTGAAACTCATCTCGCATGGGTCTTGACTCGGGCACAAACCCAATGTCAGTCCCCTACACTTGCACCTAGCAAAACTCGACAGCATGTTGTCCCTCCAAGTGAAGATTTGACCTCAATAGTTTATCCTCACCCATCTAAAGAAATTCGATTGCATCATCAGTATCGCCAGCAAATCCGCAATGTAGACCAACAGTCTTCCACCTCCCATAAAATACCTCACAAGCCTTTTGAAAGCAAAACCCTTGAAGGTACTGAAGTCTGGGGGGATTTACTACAAGCCAATGTCACTCTCCCTTTCCATGTTCTATGGAAGCATGCTGGCAAATGGAAACACCAAATCCAATCCACTGACACCACCACCCTTGATGAGTTGTCTAAAATGCCATTACACCTCACCAATCCACTCAGTGAATGGGGCAACATCAAAATCCCAGCTACCCATCGTCAATCTCGCGAAGTCCTAACTGTTCTCAACGGCGGCTCATGTGTCAATATCATTTCCAAATCCCTCATGTTAGAATGAAATCTGAGAGACAAGCTTACCAAACTCACTTGTCAACTTAGGATGGCTGATCAAAGTGTGGTTCGACCTATCGATTTCCTTCTGCAAGTGCTGATCAAACTAGGAGGTCTAAAGTTTTCTGTAGATCTAGTAGTACTTGATATTCCTAGTAATGTCTATTCCTATGAGTTACTACTTGGTCGCCCATGGCTCACCAATGCATGAGTCATTCACGACTGGAGCAAAGGCCGAGTCACCTTTGGAAATTGAGACAGTTCTGTCACTATTGATTCATCTGACAAACTCAAACCTGCACGCATTCATGATGAGAGATCCTCGACCACTAATTCAGTGTTTGAGCCATATCAGTCCCACCACAAAAGAGGTCATTATGTTAAATCTACTGATATCATAAACTGGAGTCACAACCTAGCTATTGTTAGAATAATAAATGTGAATGATGTAGAAGCCATAGGTTACTATGTCCCAAAAGGTCGAGATCTGTGTAACCATGGTCATTTATATTCTAGGCCGAAGTTAGTATGAAACTAACTTGTAGGGACTCGTGGGTCCACTAGGGGCCTATACATGTGAATTAAGTACCTAACTTGTTATTTGGAGTACTTAATTATTTCATGTAACTTATGGTAGCTAGATAGCCATTAGTCAAGTTATTGGATAGCCAACAATCATGAAGGTAGATAGCCATCTTGGACTACTTATATGTAGCCATACATTTGTATGAGACACACTTTTGTTAAGCAATCTACTGTTCATATTGGCTGTCCACAAGTTTCTACAAGAGGGTCATCTAACCACCTCTCTCTTCTCTTTGAGAATACTTTGTGTTAATGAATAGTCTTGATTCTGGATTCCTATATGGTATCAGAGCCATTTTTTAGAATTGATTGCTTGCTGGAGGGCACCCAATAAGTAGCCGCATTTCTCCTCTTTTGGTCCATAAAAATCAAAAAATTTCTGATTTTTGTGGAGAGAGAACTATTCGCTCCTTCTTGTTTTTTGTGCAAAAAATTGCAGGGAAAAGCTTGGAAACTCCACTCATTTGGGAGCCAGCAGTAGGGCGCCCATGCTCAACTAGTTTTCATATGATTGAAATCAGATTACATGCTTCAAATTTCAAATTTGCTTCTTGGAGGAGGGCGCCCATCTACCTTGAAGACAAATGTGTTTTTGACACATTTTTAGTGGCTGAAATTTTTCTGTTTTTGAGCCTGGAAGAAGGTCCTACCATCTACTCCATTAGAACATTGAGTGCACACCATTTTACCACAAAAGTTTTGATTGTGGTTTTGGCTTCATTGGAAGCCTGCATAATAGTTAGTATTTTGTTATTTCAGCAGAATACAGCCACCTATATCTTCTTGTGAATGAGCTATTGCATGTGGTGTATTGCAATCTATAGTGCTCATTAATTCAGCTTTGATCTTGTTGATTTTTTAGTAGATTTTGGCCTAGAATCTGTTTTTCCCATCTACTATTAGCTGAATTTTCAGAAATGGCTAAAGAATCTGAATCTATAGGTTCTTTGTTCAATGAAGATAGGTTGGATGGAACTAATTTCTCCTTGTGGTGCTACATGATCAAAAACCTCTAAAGGTTTGTTTGAAGTTGTAAGTGGTGATGAAGATAGGCCACCTAATTTGGCACCTACTACACCGTCAAGAGCTACTTCTTCAACATATGTGGAGGTGTCTTCCGAAGAACAAAAGAAGTGGGATTGACATGACGCACAAGCACATTTGGTCATAGCGTTAAACCAAAGGATGTCAAAGCTTTAGATTCATAAATATCCAACAAAAACAAACCTCCTCGCAATGTTCCCGAAGCAACAATTAAAAGTGATCTCTTTGGGTCTTTTATAAGACATTTGTCTTCTTTAAATTCTACAATCAATCCTTGATTCATGATTGTAGAGACTGAAATGAGATTTTTCTTAATCCTAGGAACATAAAATACATTTCGAATGTACTTTTCTTCTCCATTTGGAAGAATGAGTGGTATAGATCCAATGCCTTCAATTGGATAGGAGGTGTTGTCAACACCTTGAACCTTGCTTCCATCTTTGATTTTCATAAGCTTTTGTGCAGACGTCTCTATGGTGAGTCATATGGCGGGTAGCTCCGCTATCAATCACCCAATCAATGGAAGAAAAAATAGCAACCTGCAAAGCTGAAGTAGTGTTGTTTTTTGCTGAAAAACCAGCAAGTAGAGAAGTGGTAGAAATCTCATTTTGATTAGAAATGAGATTGTTAGTGACAAAAGCAAAATCACCATTGAAAGAATCATCTTCCTATTGATGTTATAATGAAATCATGGCTGTATTTGTTTCAATACCTTTCTCTTTATCCTTAGTAAGCTTCTTCCTACATTCCTTTATGTGGTGCCCAAACTTTTTACAATAGTGGCACTTACCCTTCTTTTTGGATACTTGATTTTGGCCTTCCTTGGATTTTTTATCCTTCGAAGAAGAAGGCTTACCTTTCCATTTGCCCTTGCCTTTGCCTTTGGTGAAGAAGGCTTGATCTTCTTGTTCACCAAAATTAATCCTTGTTTGTTCTTCTTGGAGAAGTAAGCCGACAAGCTCTTCAAAGGAGATTTGTTGTTCTCTAAGAGATATGCTTAAAGTAGACACAAATGGAAGATAGGAATGAGGAGGTGAATTAAGAGTAATTGAAACAAATTGAGAGTTCTCGACATGGAAACCGCAAGCCATCTACTCTTCAGCTGTAGCAGCCTCATTCCCCTACAACTTGAGCATATCCAACACACGCACACATCAATCTATACTAATTACTTTGACCCATAGATCCTAACTAACCATCATCACTGCAATAGATCCCAAGTGACCACAATACACCAGCCCGTAACTAACCACAACTGATTGCAATCCAGCAAACCACCTTCCATTGCCATAGCAGCACATCGCATTAGGTTGCAATCCACCACAATTTGACCTGGAACAATCACCTCAAAGTCAACCACATACCATCGACATTCAAGCACCCCCACAACATCTTCGCAACCATCCCCATCCACCATTGCAACCGTTTCCGTCCCACACAACCGCATTCGTCCATCGTAGCCGCATCCAACCACACTCATTTGCCCTACGACTACCCTCGGCCACCTTCACCGCAACACACGGACACCGTAATTACCGCCACTCACCCTGGAACGGACATCGCATTCCACCGCAACTGACCACCCCCTCACCACCTTACGACTACACTCAGACCCTTCCACCGCAAACCATCTCCTACTCAAGCCACATCCACCCTTGAACATTCATATTGCACTCCTTCTCAACCACCTTCCACCTCCATCAGTCATTCCAATCCCAACAGACCGCAACTAACCGCAATAGTCCGCACTAAACCATCAACCTTTGAATCGCATTCCACCGCATCTATCGCACTCACCCGTCTCCACCGCAATCAACGCCACAGATCGCAACACACTACAATCAATCGCTAACACCACACTCAATCTTCGCACCCGTAAACACCGCATACTACCATAGACACCGCAATATCTTGTTCAGAGAGGCCCTCTAGACATAATACCTCATCCATACTTGCATATTAAGCTATATTTTATAACATCTGCTATCAATGATGGTAGATTCAGTATAACCTACCCTGTCTTGTTTTGACAAGCGCATGTCAGAGTAAATCACATTACTCTACACAACAACTGAAATATTGCAACTATCAAGGTACATTATCAATGTTGATGAATGCAAGTTTTGTTCCACAAGTGCTCTACAGCCTTCACTCTCTGTAACATTGGTATCTCCCTTGTTTATTTTTTGTCATTGTTTAATTTTGATAATTTCTTCTAAATGCATATATTTTTTAGATTTGTTTTTAGTTCATCAAAGATAGCCATTGCACAGGAGACATCATGTAGCGTACCTCAAGAATAACTTGTCATTCGTCTATCAATTTTTCAGTCACCTTATACAAAGTTTCGGATTTTTGTGCATCCACCAAATCTGCACAGTCCATGTCACGTCCGAGTTGATTCCTGCATCTAATTGCCATATTCATCTCCGAGGCAACTACAGTAAGATTGAAACAAAATTAAATAAAATTTGTTCAATCTTTAGTCCAGTCGCATGTTCAACGAGTTTCAACTACGTGTTCCACACGCCGATCCAATTCTGAGCATGAACAGTTACCAACAACAACATCCCCACCAACAGATTTTTTTTTTTTGGGGGGGGGAGAGAGTGGATATGCTTGGATCCACTGGAGCAGTTATGCTGCCAACAACAACATCAGCAAGATCGACAGCCAAGGTCACAAGTCAAATATGAAAAAGACAAGGCTAAAGACGGCAGATGGGTAATCCGAAGAGACTCAAGCGGAAGAAGTACTCAAGTCACGACAAAGATCCTTCAGAAAAGAGAAACACAAGCATTGGAAAATCAGTCTCCTTCTTCAACCAACCTCTTGCCATACTTCTGTGCCCATTCTCATGTCTATCGTCCACACCATCTACCGTTGTCACCACCACCCTTCCTTCCACCTGTTTGTTTATCATCAATTTACTGTTCTTCTGAGAAATCTCTAATTTTTTATAGTTTTACCGAAGCAGCTGATAGATCATTGCAAGTGCCTTGCGGAGACCAACTACCACCTACATTGGTTGTTCAACTGGAAAAGATCTACAAAAGCAGGCGAAGCAGCTAGAAGAAATAAAGAGAAAGATCCAGGAAGCTGGGGAGGAAAGGACAAAACTTAAGCAACAGATGAGTCAGATCAATCTTGATCAAAAAAACTCTCTAGAGCAATGATAGTTGAATCCCCTCGTACGAAGGCCAAAGAGATCCAAAAGTAACGGATCAAAAGAAAGAGTTAGAGAAAATGAAAGATGAAGACAACCGTGAACCTGCAAATAAAGCAAGCTCCTCACCCAGCAAGTGGTGGTCAAAGCTAGACATTGCAAGGGTCCAAGGCTGCAACTGTAGAACTATCAGTTCCTTCATCCTTTCATCAATATCTCATCGTGTTTTCTTACCGTTATCAAACCGTCCATTCAAAACTGTTCCTACCACCAATTTTTTATGAATCCATCCCCTTGAGACTGATAACCAAAGTTTGTGCAACCTGCAAAACGAAGGTTTTCCTTAAGATTGAAACTTCAACTGAGAGAAGAACCACGAAAACACCCAGAAGCAAATGGAGGATACAGACCTCCCAGAAGTTGGAATCTGCCAAGCAATCAAAGATGAAACCGTCAATGGCAGATACAAGTGACAAAACAAAGAGACACATGGGAAGCACTCGAGCATGCACTTTCGTAAAGCGGATTAGCTTCTTTTCTTGTTTGTGGATTAATGTAGGAACCAGCATCAGGTAAACTAAATAGGCTGGATCTGTGGTGTAGTTCTTGCATATCTCTTTACAATCCAGTTCTTGATGTCTTTGGGATGTCCAAGAATTAAAAGGCTGGTTGGTTTCTTGATTCTTGGACTTCTAACATTTTGTAGATTAGTTCTTGTTTCTTGTTTTGTCAATTTATGCAAGTGTAGCTCAGTTTAGTAATGTTTAGGCTCTCATTCACTTCGTTTTAAGAGTAGGTGGTTGTAGAATCTATTGAACGTTCATTTGGGCTGCACTCTGATCTGTGAATGAGCGTTCTTGGCTTGCATCTATGTTAGAATGTAAGTGCATTCAAGAGAGTTCGTCCCTGAGTAGTCCTCTGACAGGCAAGACAAAAAATATACTACAATGACAATCTATCCCTTTTGTCTGGTTTGGCATCGTAATATCAAGAGCACACATAACGGATGCCCTGAAGCCTGGTAACAGGCAAAATACCAAGTCGTAAAAGTTGTAAGCAAGAAGTAAAAAAACCATAGTAAACAGATCATTTGGACCTTTGGATCTGTAAACATTTGGCATTGTTGCCCATTGAGCTCTAACACCTTCTACATCAGAAACCCGCAACCTTGTCCACGCTCCGTCACGATCCCCCCCTGTGTTGAAATCTCAACCAAAGAGCTCGTGTCCAATCTCAACCGATGCACTCTATTGAATCTCAACCGACACACTCTCTCTCAGATCTCAACCGATGGTCATCCGTTACATCTCGACCAACGGTAGTCTATTGAAATCTCGACCAACGGTTTCCACTCAGATCTCGACCGACGGTACTCCATCAGATCTCAACCAACGGTCTCATTCCAATCTCGACCCACGGCCATGCGTCAGATCTCAACCGAAGCCTTTTTCTAAAATCTCGACCCACGGCCCTCAATCAAATCTCACCGACGGTGCCCTGTGAAATCTCGACCGATGACCCTCAATCAAATCTCAGCCGACGGTGCCCTGTGAAATCTCAACCGATGGCCCTCAGTAAGATCTCGACCGGCGCCTCTTGTGTCAGATTTCGATCGACGCCATCAGTCAGATCTCAACCGATATCCATTGGTCAGATCTCGACTGACGCTATCAATCAGATCTCGACCGATGCCATCAGTTAGATCTCGACCGACGCCATCAGTTAGATCTTGACCGACGCCATCAGTTAGATCTCAATCGACGCTATCAGTCAGATCTCGACCGACGCCCTCAATCAAATCTCAACCGAAGCCAATCGTTCAGATCTCGACCGACGAGTTGTCTAAATCTCAACCGACGCACTCAGTTAGATCTCAATCGATGGCCTCAGTAAAATTTCAACCGACGAGATCCACTTACAATCTCAACCAACGACCTCGCGTCAGATCTCGACCGACGCTTCACATCATATCTCAACCGACATCCTCGCGTCAGAACTCGATCGACACCCTCGTGTCAGATCTCAACCGATGACCTCGCATCAGATCTCGACCGACGCCCTCGCGTCAATTCTCAACCGACGGATGATCTTAGATCTCAACCGACCCTTGAACCATTGAGACCATAATCAAACACACTACAGTCATTGCAACCACCTTCTAGTCGTAACAATCACATTGCACCGTAGTGACCGCTCTGCACTGTGAGATTTGCATTGAGCCGTAGGAAATACATTCAACAAAACCCCCATTGCTTCACTCTTTGCACCGTAGCCACTGAACAGACACCGTACTCATTTGCCATTTTTGTCCACCATCCTATCCGCCCTCAACCGCAGTCCCGTTGCTTCCAACCGCACTACATGCATTACAACCGCATCGAACCGACTCACATCTGTAGTGATTACCTTGAGACATAGCCATCGCACACAACTACGTTACACCGTAGTGATCGTCGTGAGCCGCAACCATCGTCAACAACAGCACCACAGCTATCGTAACAATCGTAAATCACCACAACACTCCCCAATCCACTCATCTCTGTTCTCGACCCATGGAAACCGCAAGCCATCTACTCTTCAGCTGTAGCAGCCTCATTCCCCTACAACTTGAGCATATCCAACACACGCACACATCAATCTATACTGATTACCTTGACCCGTAGGTCCTAACTAACCACCATCATTGCAATAGATCCCAAGTGACCACAATACACCAGCCCGTAACTAACCAAAACTGATTGCAATCCAGCAGACCGCCTTCCATTGCCACAGCAACACACCGCATTAGGTTGCAATCCACCACAATTCGACCTGGAATAATCATCTCGAAGTCAACCACATACCATCAACATTCAAGCACCCCCACAACATCTTCGCAACCATCCCCATCCACCATTGCAACCGTTTCCGTCCCACACAACCGCATTCGTCCGTCGTAGCCGCATCCAACCACACTCATTTGCCCTACGACTACCCTCGGCCACCTTCACCGCAACACACGGACACCGTAAACACCGCCACTCACCCTGGAACGGACATCGCATTCCACCGCAACTGACCACCCCCTCACCACCTTACGACTACACTCAGACCCTTCCACCGCAAACCATCTCCTACTCAAGCCACATCCACCCTTGAACATTCATATTGCACTCCTTCTCAACCACCTTCCACCTCCATCAGCATTCCAATCCCAATAGACCGCAACTAACTGCAATAGTCCACACTAAACCATCAACCTTTGAATCGCATTCCACCGCATCTATCGCACTCACCCGTCTCCACCGCAATTAACGCCACAGATCGCAACACACTACAATCGATCGCTAATACCACACTCAATCTCCGCACCCGTAAACACCGCATACTACCATAGACACCGCAATCATAATGCCTTCACCCTTCACTTGTCACCCGTAGTGATCCTTAGCACCCACACCAGACCGTAGACCGTAAACCGTAGGGACCGCAAAAAACCCAAAAAAAAACCTATTCAAAAACACCAATACCCAATGGACCAACAAAAAGACCCTGAAATTCCAGACGATTATCGATACGAGGTCAGGTCCCCTATAGCTAAACAAATCAGACGCCATAGGTTCTACCGAATGGCGGGCCTAACTCTAGGAGCCATCAACAAACCCGTTCGACGGACAAGAACCTAATAGAGCATAGTCTTCACGAGCACGACCCCTTTTTTCTGGTGTTGAGCCCTCACAGGTCAGAACCACCCCTAATGGAGTTCCTGCTACCCACGGAGCTCATTTTGAAAGATGTACACCCAAGCTAGATCTACCAAAGTTTGACGGTAGTTTGGACCCTCAAAGATTTTTGTAAATCTTTGAGAATGCATGTGATGTGTATGGTGAAACATCTCCTGATGCTATGGTCCAGCTGTTTTCGATGACCATGATCGCTAAAGCACGTGATTGGTTTTTCAACCTTGATCGTGACAAAAAGACAGACTGGTCAATTTTGAAAGAATCTTTTATCAAGCGTTTTAAGCCCTTTCACTTGATCGAGAGCCCTTTTGTCAAATTGAGTAACATCAAAATGGAAAAAGACGAACGTGTGCGAGACTATATTGAGCATTTCAAACGTCTCAAAAGTCAAGTCCAAGAACAGTTCTATGAACAGATGCTTATCATCTGGTTTTTAGGCGGCCTTCCAAGATGGATTAGATGCGAGCTTAAATTCAATGATGAATATACGAGCCTAGAGTTAGCTATGTCTGATGCCATCAAGGAGGAAGATGAAGGATCAAATGTTGATGAATCAAGGGAAATACGAGCACCACGTGCTCCTCTCTATGAGTTGAAGCCAATCGAGGACACCCGAGATCAGCTTTGGAAATTCTAGTTGGAGTTGTTTAATAAGCAACATCAACTACAGATGGAGAAACTCAAGCTACCCTGAAGTCTATCCAAAGCAGTATGTCTGGTCAGTCAAACCCTACACAGGTACCTTATAGACGAAAAACAATATGGTGCCCACACTGCCGGGCTACGCATCTTGTTGATGCTTGTCCTTCATATCTGCCTATCCAAGCACATACAGTCCAACAATATGAAGCACAACCATCACATTCTCGACATTCCTTGACTTATCCCGAATACCCACCAGAAAGTCCAGAACCATTAGCCATACAAGATGGCTATGCTATTATACAAGGGCCATTGCACACTAGATGTTTCATCTGTGGTGAAACTGGCCACATCATGGTTGATTGTCCAATTAAGACCCAGTACCATGCCGAGTGTCTTGATTTTATCAGAAAACACAGTTTCAAAGACTGTCCAAAACAACCAACTAAGATCCTATCTGCTCGTCACGTCAGTTATGAATCCCGATAGGATCTTCACGACAACAACACGAGCACTATAGCACCCTCCCGCTCAACCTGCTGCTCACTCGATAAGTTTCTAGCAAACTTCTACAATACCACACAATACACCAGCTCCATAATGAAAAAAAAACAATATGAAATGAGTCCTTGTTGAAAGAAAGTGAAACCGATATTCCGTCATCTGCTACAATGTTCAACCAAGAGCAACCTCCACAAGGAACTGACAGTTTTTCTCCACTTCTACAATCTCAAATCTATTTGTCTTTCCATATCTTGATACGATTTCTAATGTGTTAATACATAATAAATCTAGGATTCGAAAATCCAGATAGAGATTCGGTTCTGAATCTCTTGTTCAGAGAGGCCCTCTAGACATAATACCTCATCCATACTTGCATATTAAGCTATATTTTATAACATCTGCTATCAATGATGGTAGATTTAGTATAACCTACCCTGTCTTGTTTTGACAAGGGCATGTCAGAGTAAATCACACTACTCTACACAACAACTGAAATATTGCAACTATCAAGGTACATTATCAATGTTGATGAATGCAAGTTTTGTTCCACAAGTGCTCTACAACCTTCACTCTCTGTAACATTGGTATCTCCCTTGTTTATTTTTTGTCATTGTTTAATTTTGATAATTTCTTCTAAATGCATATTTCTTTTAGATTTGTTTTTAGTTCATCAAAGATAGCCATTGCAGAGGAGACATCATGTAGCGTACCTCAAGAATAACTTGTCATTAGTCTATCAATTTTTCAGTCACCTTATACAAAGTTTCGTATTTTTGTGCATCCACCAAATCTGCACAGTCCATGTCATGTCCGAGTTGATTCCTGCATCTAATTGCCATATTCATCTCCGAGACAACTACAGTAAGATCGAAACAAATTTAGCTAAAATTTGTTCAATCTTTAGTCCAGTCGCATGTTCAACGAGTTTCAACTACGTGTTCCACAAGCCGATCCAATTCTGAGCATGAACAGTTACCAACAACAACATCCCCACCAACAGATTTTTTTTTTTTTTTTTTTTTTGGGGGGGGGAGGGGGTGGGGAGAGAGTGGATCTGCTTGGATCCACTAGAGCAGTTATGCTGCCAACAACAACATCAGCAAGATCGACAGCCAAGGTCACAAGTCAAATATGAAAAAGACAACGCTAAAGACAACAGATGGGTAATCCGAAGAGACTCAATTGGAAGAAGTACCCAAGTCAGGACAAAGATCCTTCAGAAAAAGGAAACACAAGCATTGGAAAATTAGTCTCCTTCTTCAACCAAGCTGATTCTTGGACTTCTAACATGCTGCAGATTAGTTCTTGTTTCTTGTTTTGTCAATTTATGCAAGTGTAGCTCAGCGCATGCACCAAGCAGGTGGCCTTTAAGGTGAGTGAGGGTGGCAACGAACTCGACCAGGTTTAGTAATGCTTAGGCTCTTTAAGAGTAGGTAGCTACAGAATCTATTGAACGTTCATTTGGGACGCACTCTGATCTGTGAATGAGCGTTCTTGGCTTGCATCTCTATTAGAATGTAAGTGCGTTCTAGAGAGTTCATCCCTGAGTAGTCCTCTGACAAGCAGGACAAAAAATATACTACAATGACAATCTATTCCTTCTGTCTGGTTTGGCATCGTAATATCAAGAGCACACATAATGAATACCCTGAAGCCTGGTAACAGTAGAATAACAAGTCGTAGAAGCTGTAAGCAAGAAGTAAAAAAACCGTAGTAAACATATCCTCTGGACCTTTGGATCTGTAAACAATCATGAACATAGATCTCATGATTGATTAAATTCCATCAAGTTGGAAGTGACAATTTCACTACACTTTCAAGAGCATTTTTTAACTTGAAAAATGGATCTTTGGCCAAATGTTTGGTTAAGATATCACCTATGCACTCGGATGATGACACATGATGTTTTTGTACCTCCTTGGATTGCACCTTCTCCCTCACAAAGTGATCATGAGCTATCTCAATATGCTTTGTTCTAGCATGGAAGATCGGATTGGTAGCAATTTGTTGAGAAGCTTGATTGTCACAATAGATGAAAGGGATCTTCTCGGCCTTTAGCACTTGTAGTTCCACCAAAAGTCTTCTTAGCCACATGAGTTCTTTGGTTGTTGAAGTCAATGTCTTGTACTCGGCTTCACAAGAGGAAAGTGAGATAGTGTATCTTGCTTTTTTAAAAGCCAAGATATCACTCCTCCACAAAGGAAAGTTGCAAATGCACTTGTAGATCTCCTATCCATCTTGTCTCCTACAAATTCTGAATCCAAATATGCCCTCAAGTACAAGTTAGATCCTTGATAGAGAATGCCAAAAAATCTAGTAGAAGAGATATATCTAAGTACTCTCTTGGCACTTTTCCAATGATGCATCAAAGGACCTTGCATATATTGACTTAACTTGCTTACACTATAACTCAAATCTGGTCTAGTGATTGTCAAATAGATTAAGAAGCCTATTAGCTTTCTTAAGAGTGTTCTCAAAGGATGCTTCATCACCATCATTAGAAACTTTACAAACTTGCTCCATAGGGGTGTCAATCCCTTTACAATCTTTCATGCCAAGCCTTTTAAGAATGGAAGTAGCATACTTTGATCGACTTATAAAAGTGAAATCACTACCTCTAGAGACTTCTATTCCAAGTATGAACTTTAGAAGACTTAGATTTACCATCTTGAATTCACTAAACAATGCAACTTTAACTTTTCTTATGCCTTCATCATCATGTTCTGTCAATATCATATCATCAACATAAAGAACTAAAATGATGATCTTACCATCATTACACTTGATGTACAAAGAAGGTCCATAAGAACTAATCACAAAGAACCCTTTGCCATTTTCAACTTCTCTTGGAAAACTTTAACCATGCTAAGGTGGGGGGGGGGGGGGGGGGGCTCTTTGGCCTTGCCCTAACATTTTCAGTTATCAATTATTCTTGCTGATAACCATCGTGATTCCATATTTCCATACCACAAATTCACACATTCCCATACTTCTTGTGCCCACATGTCCAATTCTCACATTTGAGTGTCTGATTTCAATTTTCTTTTCCTATTATCTTGAACCACCATAAATTATCGTCACACCAATTTTTCAATTTCTGTAACCATTCCAAGTGACAAGGTTCTTCATTCTCTGAGTTGCCGAACTTCTCCAAGTGACAAGCTAGAGCAATCCTGGCTCGAAATTGACCACCCTTGGAAAACAAAGGGTTTTTTCTATTAGTCAAAATATTTTTCAGTACATCAAAATTGTGCTCGGCATTGTTGGCATTTTTACTTCCAGGCCAATTCTAAAGTCATAAAACTTTCGACTAGCCACATTCAGATGGGATGGGACCTATTTCTAGATAAACCAAAATTTCTTGTTGTGGACTGGGACCTCTTTTTGTTGACATTCTATGCTCAATGTTACGCAATTTTTGTCGGTATCTAGATACACATCCAACATATTTGTGAAAATTTTCATATATATCAGCTCGATTTTGGTGACAAAAATTTGGCTAAGTAATTTTTTGATGTGAATGCAATCTAAACTTAGTGAATTCAATTCTCTGATAACGACCTGTACTATAGACTATACTTCACACGTGTGAAGCCTTCATCAAGTGTTTTGATCAAAATTTGATTGTTTTGCTTGATTAGATCAAGATTTGAGTACTAATGTTTGAATAGATTGATTGAACAAGGAGCTAATCACTTAGGATCTTTAGTAGATCCATTAAGAGTCCAAACATTGTTTTTACCAATTAATGTTTTCATTGCTTTCACTTTCAACTCTTTCATCATTGTCATTGATATTCAAATCATCATGCTCATTTGGCTCTTTAAAATAATTGACTATTTCATCTTTTTAATTATGTGAATGCTCTTGTGCATAGCTTTCCCCATCGCTTTCATCTCCTCCATCATCAATATTTGTTGTTGCATCTTTGAGCTTGATATTTTTCGAGAGATTTTCTTTTTGTCTTGGTTTGCATGACAAATAACCACCTCAAATTGGATGGGTCAGAGTAAAGAGCTATTTGTGTACATAAAAATAACATACATAATTTGAAGATTTGAATCTAGTGTGCTCAACAATTGATTTAAAAGTACTAACAATTATTACATGTTGGTAATACCAATGTTTCACTAGCTATTTGAAACCATTTAATATTCAACAAAACGATCTTGAAAGATCTATAGTCAACATCTAGTATCTCTTGTATGTTCCGACGTAATTGAGGTCACTTTTGAATATTCTTTGAGTTACTATGATTGGCTCAATGAAACCTTGCCATCACCCCATAATCGAATGTTGTTCTCTTTTTGTTGATTCATTCAATACGAAAATGTTGTCCACTAGACCAAAGGATTGTATGTTGACTATATCTATCAAATAATATTTCAAAATAATGTGCTATAATAACAAGACAATTATTGACTATTCTATACTGATATTCCCTCAGGAATATTATGCGAGGTACGGGCACCTCAATTTTGAAAGTTTGAATATGTTGAAGAAATTCAATATGGTGGAAGGCATTCCAAATATGGAGCATCCCGAAGGACATGTATGCGAAGGATGCATACTTGGTAAGTTTCAACGGAAGCCTTTTCCGATTGATGGGACTATCAAAGTTGGTGATAAGTTTGCCTTAATTCATAGTGATGTATGTGGTCCAATGAGGACCGAATCCATTGGTTAATGCAAGTACTTCGTTACTTTTATTGATGATTTTTCAAGGTTTAAATGGATCTTTCCTATGAAGGCAAAATCTGAAGTTTTTCAACGCTTCAAAGATTTTCTAGCTATGATAGAAAATCTATTTGGACATACTTTGAAAATACTACATACCGACCGAGGAGGGGAATACATTAAAAGTACGTTCGGCACGTTTCTTCAAAGCAAGGCATTCTACATCAAATGACTACACCTTACACACCGCAACAAAATGGTGTTGCCGAGAGAAAAAATCGCACAATCATGGAGATGGCTCGTTGCATGCTTAAGGCAAAGGGCGTTCCCCACAAGTTTTGGGCTGAAGCGGTTATTACGGTGGCATACATTAGTAATCGGTGTCTGACTAAAGCCTTGAAGATTTTGACTCCTTATGAAGTTTGGTATGGTAAGAAGCCATCGGTTTCTCACTTTCGCACTTTTGGTTGCACGGCTTATGCGTTTATTCCCGATAAGCTAAGATCCAAACTAGATGATAAAGGAGTAAAATGCATTTTTATGGGCTATAGTAGTGAAAGTAAAGGCTACAGATTGTTTAATGTGGATACTAACAAAATCATAGTGAGTCATGATGTTCATTTTGATGAGAAGAACTCCTATGATCTTGTGCCCATTCACGTCATGAAAGGGGACATCCCCCAAGATGACTATGTTGACTCGTAAATCCACTTCCGGATTTACATTTGTTGACAGATCCCCCGCTCCAGAGGACCTGTTGTTTACTTGTTTCTCTGATTCTTTCATTCCTTAGATGTCTTCTTGATTTAACAATGCCAACCCAGATAGAAGGGACAGAGTGTCATTTTAGTATTTTCTTTATGTCTTGCTTGTCAGAGGACTACTCAAGGACGTCGCTCTTGAACGCACTTACATTCTACATGGATGCAAGCCAAGAATGCTCATTCACAGATCAACATACAAACCAATGTATGTTCTACAGATTCTACAGCTACCTACACTTAAAACGGACCGAAATCAGAGCCTACACTAAATTAACACTGTACTACCTTGCATAAATTGACAAAACAAGAAACAAGAAACTAATCTACAGCATGTTAGATGTCCAAGAATCAAGAAACCAACCAGTCTTTTGATTCTTGGACATCCCAAGAACATCAAGAACTGGATTGTACAGAGATATGCAAGAATCACACCACAAATCCAGCCTATTTAGTTTACTTGAATGCTGGCTTCTACATTAATCCACAAGAAAACAAGAAAGCTAATCCACAACTAGGAAAGCAAGAAAACTAATCCACTCTAAATCCACAACCACACACAATATGAATGGAAGGGCATGATCATAGGGGCATCACTCAAGAAAACCATCATGATCAAGGAGCTTAGTGTAGCATCAAACTCATTAAAAATCTTCTTATTAAGTATGGAGTAGAGACAATGCAAAAGCTTCTCTTCACAAAGAGGGAGTCTCTTAAATAAGCAAGAGAGCTCCTTAGGTGGCATCCTAGTGGACCACATTTCACAAATTACAAGTGGAATAATGCTCTCCACTAGAAGTCACCATCAAAAGGTGGCTCACTATACTTTCTTTAAGAGGAGTCTACTTGCATTTATTACATTTGCTTAGAAATACTAGTTCCGACATGGTCATTCCATCTTCCGTGATTCACCATGAGGCTTACATAGTTCTTGCATGTCTTTCCTAGCTAGTATTTCTTGGCTCTCATACTCGGCTCTCAGTCTTCATTAGTCTCGTCTTCTCAGAGACCTCCTCGGTCTAAGGTGAGAGGTGCTCTTGAGTCGCTCTGTCCGAGTATCTTGAGGATTCGTCAGAATCAGCCAACATTATCCCACCCCTAATGTGTTGCAGGACCCACTGCAACTCATATTGGACGAGGTCGTTCCACTTTGCATTGGAATCTTCGATCGTTACTTGGAAAAGCGTAGATCCTCGTTCGCTTACATAAAACCAAGTGCTTATTGTCGCCAGTCTTTATTACCAAAACTGTTTTTCACAAATTGCCACGATTGGATTAGAATGCCTTATTGCTATAGGTGGTTGACATTCTCAAAATTGGAGAGCTCCCAACAACTTCATAACTTGCATGCTCGAGTGCTTTCCTCATGTCTCTTTGTTTAGTCACTTGTATCTGCCATTGACAATTTCATCTTTGATTTCTTGGCAGATTCCATCTTTGGTTTCTTCTGGGAGGTCTGTATCCTCCATTTGCCTCTGGGTGTTTCTGTGGTTCTTCTCTCAGTTGAAGTTCCAGTCTCAAGGAAAACCTTTGATCTGCAGGTTGCACAAACTTTGATTATCACTCTCAAGGGGATGGATTCATCTAAAACTGGTGGTAGGAACAGATTTGGATGGACGGTTTGATAACGGTTAGGAAACATGATGAAGACTTGGTGAAAGGATGAAGGAACTGATAGTTCTACAATTGTAGCCTTGGACCCTTGCAATGTCGAGCTCTTGCTGGATGAGGAGCTCGCTTTATTTTGCAGGTTCACGGATGTCTTCATCTTTCATTTTTCTGCAGTTCTTTCTTTTGATCCATTACTTTTGGATCTCTTTGGGCTTCATAAGAGGGGATTCAACTATCATTGCTCCAGAGAGTTTCTTTTGATCAAGGTTGATCTGACTCATCTGTTGCTTAAGTTTTGTCCTTTCCTCCTCAGCTTCCTGGATCTTTCTTTTTATTTCTTCTAGCTGCTTCGCCTGCTTTTGTAGGTCTTTTTCGGCTGAACAACCAATATAGGTGGTAGTTGGTCTCCACAAGACACTTGCAATGATCTATCAACTGCTTTGGTAAGACTATAAAAAACTGGGAATTTCTCAAAAGAACAGTAAACTGATGATAAACAAACAGATGGAAGGGAGGGTGGTGGTGACAACGGTAGATGGTGTGGACGATAGGCATGAGAATGGGCGCAGAAGTATGGCAAGAGGTTGGTTGAAGAAGGAGACTGATTTTCCAATGCTTGTGTTTCCCTTTCTGAAGGATCTTCGTCGTGACTGGGGTACTTCTTCTGATCGAGTCGCTTTGGATTGCCCATATGCCTTCTTAGCCTTGTCATTGTCGACTTTGGGTTTGTGACCTTGGTTGTCGATCTTGCTGGTGTTGTTGCTGGCAGCGTAACTGCTCTAGTGGATCCAAGCAAATCCACACTCTCCCCCCCCGAAAAAAAAAAAAATGTGTTGGTGGGGATGTTGTTGCTGGTGACTGTTCGGATCAGCGTGTGGAACACGTAGTTGAAACTCGTTGAAGATGTGACTGGACTAAAGATTGAACAAATTTTAACTAAATTTGTTTTGATCTTGCTGTAGTTGACTCAAAGAATAATATGTCAATGAGGTGCAGGAATCAACTCTAACTTGTCATGGTAATCTGAAGATGGATAGATGAATGAAAATGTGTGCTGGAGATGCTCTACAGAAGACTCTCGTGCAATAGCTATTCCTCATACAAAAATCATTCACACAAAATAGGTGAAGAGAAACAAGGAAATAAACAAATGTTATAGATAGTGAGAACTGTATAGCACGTGTCGAACAAAACTTGCATTCATCAACATTGATAATGTACCTTGATAGTTGCAATATTTTAGTTGTTTTGTAGAAATAATGTGACTTACTCTGACATGCCCTTGTCAAAACAAGACAGGGTTGGTGACACTAAAATCTATCATCATGGATAACAGATGTTGTAAGATATAGCTTGAGATGCAGGTATGGGTGAGGTACTATGTCCTGAGGACCTCGTCGAACAAGAGATTCAGAACCGAATCTCTAAGTGGATTTTTGAATCCTAGATTTGTTGTGTATTGGCACATTAAAAATCTTATCTGCATGTGGAAAGACAAATAGATTTGAGTTTGTAGAAGGGGTAAAAAACTGTCAATTCCCTGTGGAGGTTGCTCTTGGTTGGACATTGTAGCAGATGACGGAATATTGGTTTTACTTTTTTTCGACAAGGACTCATTTCATATTGTCTTTTTGCATTATGGTACTAGTGTATTGGACAGTGATGTAGAAGTTTACAAGAAACTTCTCGATTGAGCAGCAGGTTTAACTGCTGGTTGCTATGGTGCTCGTGTTGTTGTCGTGAAGATCCTATTGTGATTCATAACTGACGTGACGGGCAGGTAGGATCTTAGCTTGTTGCTTTGGACAATCTTTGAAACTGTGTTTTCGGATATAGTCGGGACACTCAGGATGGTACTTGGTCTTGTCTGACAATCAACCATGAAGTGGCCAGTTTCACCACAGATGAAGCATCTGGTGTGCAGTGGCCCTTGTATAACTACATAGCCATCTTGTATGGCTAGTGGGTCTGGACTTTCTGATGGATAGTCAGGATAAGGCAAGGCATTTCTAGATTGGGATAGGTGTTCTTCATATTGTTGAACTGTATGTATTTGGATAGGTCGATATGAAGGACAAGCATCAACAGGATGCGTGGCCCGGCAGTGTGGGCACCATATTGTTTTTCGTCTATAAGGTACATGTGCAGGGTTTGACTGACCAGGCATACTGCCTTGGATAGACTCCAGGGTAGCTTGAAACTCATTGGTGAGTTTCTCCATATGAAGTTGGTGTTGCTTATTAATCAATGCCAGCTGTGATTTCCAAAGCTGATCTCGGGTGTTCTTGATCGGCTTCGACTCATGGACAGGAGCACGTGGTGCTTGCCTTTCCCTAGATTCGTCAATATCTAATCCTTCGTCTTCTTCCTTGATGGCATTAGACATAGCTAACTTTAGGCTCGTATATTCATCATTGGATTTAAGCTCGCATCTAATCCATCTTGTAAGGCTGACTGAGGACCAGATGATGAGTATCTATTCAGAGGGCTGTTCTTGTACTTGACTTTTGAGACGTTTGAAACGCTCAATATATTCTCGTACTCGTTTGTCTTTTGTCATTTTGATATTACTTAGCTTGACAAAAGGGCTTTCTATCAAGCGAAATGGCTTGAAGCGTTTGATAAAGGCCTCCTTCAAGAGTGACCAGTCACGTTTATCTTCACGATCAAGGTTAAAAAAACCAGTCTCATGCTCGATCGATCATGGTCATCGAGAAGAGTTGAATCATGGCGTCGGGTGATGTTTCGCCATATAAATCACATGCATTCTCAAAGATTTGCAAAAATCTTTGAGGGTCCGAACTACCGTCAAACTTTGGTAGATCTAGCTTGGGTGTACGTCTTTCAAGATGAGCTCCATGGGTAGCAGGGACTCCATTAAGGTCGATTCTAGCCTGTGAGGGGTCAGCAGCATAAAAATGGGGTCATGCGCGTGAAGACTTGGCTCTATTAGGTTCTTGTCCATTGAACGGGTTTGTGGATGGCTCTTGGAGTTCGGCTCTCATTCGGTAGAACCTATGACGTCTGATCTATTCAGCTTCAGGGGACTTGATCTCATATGGATAATTGTCTTGGACTTGAGGACCGTTTTGTTGGTCCATTGGGTACTGGGGTATGAGTTGCTGGTGTTTTTGGATTTTATAGGGTTTTTGGTGTTTTCGATTTTTTAGGTTTTTTGGTGTTTTTTGGATTTTTTTAGGGTGTTGAAGGAAGTGAAGGTGGAGACTCAGTATAAAAAGGGCTTTCTATCGGTATGAGTGTGGTTTTTTTGAAAAAAAATTGGTATTCATGCCCTTCTTCTTTTTTTTCAATCTCGAAGGTGTTGGGAAGATGGTGGTTCAGTTGAAATGGCAATCAGAGGTGTTGATCAAAAGTTATGATCCGGTCGAGATTGGGTGTTAATTGCTCCGATCGAGATTTGATCTGCTTGTTCCGGTTGAGATCTGATCGAACACTTTGGTCGAGACTTCAGCAGTACTTCGGTCGAGATTGTAGGAGCACTTCGGTTGAGACCTCAGGGAGAACTTCGGTCGAGACCTCAGGGAGCACTTCGGTTGAGACTCCAGCGATACTTCGGTCAAGATCTCAGGGAGCAGTTCGGTCGAGATTGCTCCGGTCGAGATCACTTCGGCTCCGGTCGAGATCTGAGCGGCCACTTCGGTCAAGATTTCAGCAAGCGCTTCGGCTCCGGTCGAGGTCTGAGCGGCCACTTCGGTCGTGATTTCAGCGAGCGCTTCGGTCGAGATTTCAGTGAGCAGTTCGACTGAGATTCCAACGAGTGCTTCGGTTGAGATCTCAGCAAACAGTTCGGCTGAGATTTCAGTGAGCGCTTCGGTTGAGATTTAAGATGGGCCTCTGGTTGAGAGTTTATTGAGGTCTCCGATTGAGATCTGAAGCTGGTGCTTTGGTTGAGATTTCACAGAGAGCTCCGGTTGAGAATTGACAAAGGCCTCTGGTTGAGATTTTACAAAGAGCTCCGGTTGAGATTTGAAGCGTGAGCTCCGGTTGAGTTGTGAGCTGGAGCTCCGGTTGACAGTCGAAGCTTGGGCTCCGATTGAGATTTGAGCGTGCGGAACGGAAGGAGCATGAGCTTGAATAGAATCGAATCCAGGTCTGTGAGTGTGTACTCAGGGATGTCGCTCTTGAACACACTTACATTCTACATGGATGCAAGCCAAGAACGCTCATTCACAGATCAATATACAAACCAATGAACGTTGTACAGATTCTACAGCTACCTACACTTAAAACGGACTGAAATCAGAGCCTACACTACATTAAGATTGTACTACCTTGCATAAATTGACAAAACAAGGAACAAGAAACTAATCTACAGCATGTTAGACGTCCAAGAATCAAGAAACCAACCAGCCTTTTGATTCTTGGACATCCCAAGAACATCAAGAACTGAATTGTACAGAGATATGCAAGAATCACACCACAGATCCAGCCTATTTAGTTTACTTGAATGCTGGCTTCTACATTAATCCACAAGAAAACAAGAAAGCTAATCCACAACTAGGAAAGCAAGAAAGTAATCTACTCTAAATCCACAACCACACACAATATGAATGGAAGGGCATGATCATAGGGGCATCACTCAAGAAAACCATCATGATCAAGGAGCTTAGTGTAGCATCAAACTCATGGAAAATCTTCTTATTAAGCATAGAGTAGATACAATGCAAAAGCTTCTCTTCACAAAGAGGAAGTCTCTTAAATAAGCAAGAGAGCTCCTTAGGTGGCATCCTAGTGGAATTTCCACATTTCACAAATTACAAGTGGAATAATGCTCTCCACTAGAAGTCACCATCAAAAGGTGGCTCACTCTACTTTCTTTAAGAGGGATCTACTTGCATTTATTACATTTGCTTAGAAATACTAGTTCCTACATGGTCATTCCATATTCCGGGATTCACCATGAGGCTTACACAGTTCTTGCATGTCTTTCCTAGCTAGTATTTCTCGGCTCTCATACTCAACTCTCAGTCTTCATTAGTCTCATCTTCTAAGAGACCTCCTCGGTCTAAGGTGAGAGGTGCTCTTGAGTTGCTCTGTCCGAGTATCTTGGGGATTCGTCAGAATCAACCAACAACATTCTTCCTCAACAATTGTCTAATTTCCTGGAACAGTCGCAAGCAATCTTCGATAGCTCTGATTCAGTATATCGCAGTCTCTCAAGCTACAAAGGAAATTAGCAATTTGGTTGAGAAACTTCCTTTCAATATGCTCCGAAATTATTATTTTGTGATAATCAAAGTGCCATTGCCTTATCAGCCAACCCTAGATTTCATTCCAGGAGTAAACACATTGAACTGAAGTATCACTTTGTCAGAAGCAAAGTTCTCAATGAAGAGGTAAGATTGCAGTACTGTAGAATGCAAGATATGAAAACATATATTTTTACCAAAGCATTAAGTTTGAAAGTGCACAGAAGATTCTGTGTAGGACTAAGTTTGAAGGTCAAGGCACTCAAGGATTCAGTTTAAGAGGGAGTGTTGGATTATTCTCCTTCTTACTAATCGACTAATCGGTTTTAATCCTCATTCATTGTCTATCCAGTTCTGTGGATTTTTTTTTGTTTTTATACAGTCTGCAAAATTATAAGTGTTTTTACACAGTCTGTAAAAATACACAGAGTTTGACAACAGTGTATCATTTTCTCTCTCTACAATCCAGACAATGTCGTCTGTCAAGAATTACGAGTAAAATTACAGTGTCGCATTTTTGCAACACTGTCGTCTGTCAGGAATTACGTGTAAAAATGCAGTGTCGCTTTTTCGTACTTTTCGCCTGTCAGGATTTGCGAGTAAAACTCCAGAGTCGCAGTTTTTTCATTTTTTAAAGTGCCTCAAATGTTAAGAAAATGACTTTGGCAAAGTGTGGAGCTACCCCAATATTTAGGAAATGAGATTTTATGACAATGTTATTTTTTTTCGCAAAAAGCAGACACTGTTGCCTTTTTGCGGCACTGTCGCCTATGGCAATTTACGTTCATTTATGTAGAATGACAATTTACGTTCATTTATGCAGACAGACTATTTATGGCCAATTGTCACTGCTTATCAGCAAGTAGCTTCTGAGAAGAACTGGATGAATGCCAGCGGACACCAGCCAACTGGCAATTGCATTTGATGACCTAATTACTTAGTGTAAATCAATATCTCAATTATCATCTGAAAATGATCAAGTCCTGAATCAACATTGTGAATTGTGAAGGAGTTGAGTGTTATTACATGACGCTTCCTACACTCTCATCAAGCAGATTTTTCACAATCAGAAAGTATTATTGCTAGCTCTCTATCAAGCTTTCAAGCTTGAACTCTCTTGATCATTCTAGCTCAGTCTTTTAGAGATTTATTTTAGAGTTGCTATTGCGTTACTACTTATCAGCAAAGTTGCTTATTTTGGACTTATTCTCAGTTACTCAGAGACAACTTTAGAGTGCGCAGTTTCTATTCGCTATTGTCTTGCACTCATTAGCATCTGATTTTGTTTTTCTGAATCAATACTATTTCCTTATTGCATTCAGTTTGTGTCAGAATGCATGCATCTCCGTATTGCTTTTGTAACTGGTAGAAATTGTCTGAGAATTCAATACTTTATGTTTGGCTATGTAAGCGAAAGTTAGTTGCTAAAGATTGGACGTGATTTCCATCACTACTGCTTTGTTCAATTTCTGATAGGCGTAGTCATGCATTGGAAGTAGGAAGTTTCTGCATTCTATTACTCACCTATTTTCGACACTGTGGGCATTCATTAGACATGTAGTTGCCTAGGCATACTGGGATGGGTAGGCTGGCGGTTGTGGTACCTTGAGTACTTGTTGTACACCCTTAAGCCTCTAGTCCATGGTTCCAAGGAGGTAAGTGGTGAACTTCCGCATTTGATCATTCTATTGGATTTGCAGGTTCTCTAGTGCTTTATAAGGAGTCAATTGGGATTGGGATAGAAGACTTGGAGCCAAACTCTTTTGTCTTCCATTTTCCCTTATCACGACGGTGCCCTTTGGATCTATCGGTGGAGCTATTCGAACTACTTCTAGAGCTCTCATCTGTATCTCATATGACGTTTTTGGCACATGCTTCACTAAAGGTCTCGTATTTTCTTTAGGGTTTTATATGGGACCAAATGCTCTTTGGCAACGTCGCCATAGCATATCACACTAGTGTCAGACACACTAGCTGGGGTACATTGTTCCTTTAATTTTTTGACCCTTTCAATAAAGTCTCTAACAGACTTGCGGCTCTTAATACGCACTCATCCAAGCTGTAAGAGAATATTCCATAAATCTAGTGATCTTGAAGCACAAGATGAATGCCTTTTGTAATGTGGTTAGCAGTCGATGAATCTGAATACTGGCCCCAAGATTCCAAGTATGATTCTCTTCTAATGCATCATACTCTACTTGCATTGCATCTCTCCAAACTTTAGATTTACATGCTTCTTCAAAAGATGATGGTTCTTCAATCAATGTAGCTAAAAAAGAGTAAGAGGTAGAAGATGTAGAGCCTTCCTTTTGCTTTCCCTTGTCCACATAGGTAAGCCTTGAGGGCTCGGCCTTGCTCCTTGATGATCTTCTTGGCCCCTTTTGACTCGGATCCAAATCTCCATCCTCGGGTTTGTCATGATCCTCCTCGGGTTTGTCAAGATCCTCCTCGGATTTGTCAAGATCTTCAATGCACAATGGGTTAGATCCATTTGACAAGCTCTTAGCAAATTGTGACTCATCAAAAAGTACATCCTTGCTTACCTTTACTTTCTTGGATGTAGGATCATATATCCTATATCCCTTGCTATTTTCTCCATAGCCAACAAAGATTCCTTTGAAGGAGGTAGCATCTTCTTTCCTTCTAGTCTCCAAAGGAATGTGTACATAACAAGTACATCCAAAGATCTTAAAATCTTTTACATTGGGTTTCTTATCAAACAAGGCTTGATAAGGTGAGATCCCATCTATAGCACTAATAGGAAGTCTATTACACAAATAATTAGCACATGTTATGGCTTCTCCCCAAAATGAGATGGGAAGTGATGCATCAAGCCTCAAGGACTTTGCACACTCACATAGACTCCTATTTTTCCTCTCGACCACCCCATTTTGTTGAGGGGTGTAGGAGCAAGTGTATTGTAACTTAATACCATTGATCTCACAAAAGTCTTTCATTTTATTGGAGGTGTACTCTCCTCCATTATCACATCTTAGTGCTTTGATAGAAGTACTAAGTTGTTTCTCTACTAGAGACTTGAACTTAATGAAAGCTTCATAAACAAGACTTTTCTTTGATAGTAACTCAATCCATGTGAATCTAGTACAATCATCTATAAAAGTTACATACATCAAGGCACCTCCATTACTTGCATGTGAAAAACTATGTACATCAGAATGTATGAGATCCAAGGGAGAGAGAGATCTTGATGAAGATTTCTTGTAAGAAGATTTGTGTGACTTTGCAAGGCCACATGCCTCACACATTTTTCCACACTTCTTGAAAGTTCTTGGTAGGCCGAGAGCTAGTTCCTTGCTTGCCATTGACTCCATAGATTGAAGATTAGGATGGCCTAATCTCTTATGCCAAAGCTCCACTTGAGTTAGCTCCTCCCTATCCAAGTTCACACTTTCACTTGCAACATTAGCATCCAACTTGAAAAGTCTACCTTGCTTAATGCCACTAGCTATGCACTTATCATTTTTCAAGATGGAACAAACTCCATTCTTGAAATGTACATCTAGTCCATTGTCCATTAATTGTCCTACACTAAGCAAGTTTCTTGAAATGGTAGGAACATACAAAACATTATCTAGATCTATCCTTTTAGATGTGCTAAAAACAAAGAGGTATAGATCCTATGCCATCTATCTTGCATGCTTGATCACTAGCAGTGTATATTGACTTCTTAGAGTCATTACAAGATAGAAGAGTAGAAAAATAATGCTTGTTAAAGGACATGTGGGAACTAGCCCCACTATCTATCCACCATGTGTCTTGACTTGAAGTTGGTGTAGATGCAACCATTAAGGATGTGTTGAATCCATCCTCATATTCTTCCTCTTGAGCAATGTTCCCTTGATCTCCTTTGGCTTGTTGATTCTTCTTCAAGTAGCATTATGAGGCAAAGTGTCCTTTCTTTCCACAAAAGAAATACTTTAGTTTTGCCTTGTTCTTCACTTTGCCTTTGGAGGTAGATCCTCCATTCTTCATCTTGGCCTCCTTGCCTTGATTTTTCTTGAATGGATTTTGCCTTTTCTTGCCTTTAGATGTAAAGTTAGCTTTCTCCTCTCCTGCATTAAGTGACATGCTATCCATTCTTGTCTTGAGGTGTAGAAGCCTACTCTCCTCGGCCACAAGAACATTGTGCAACTTTTCAATGGATGGAAGAGAGTCTTGAATGGCAAATGATTGGACTAAGTTGGTAAACTCATCACTTAGACCATTCAAAATGATTTGTACTAGTTCTTGATCTTGGATCTTCTCTCCTATTGCACTTAACTCCGTGTTAAGAGATTTGATCCTAAGAACATACTCTTGTCCACTCTCTCCACTTCCTTTCATGCTTTGGAAAACTTGATTTCTTAGCATGAGGATTCTTGAAGTATTGTTGGATTCATAAATGCTCTTTAATGAATCCCAAGCCTCTTTGGATGAGGTACAAGAAGACACCTCTTTCAAGAGGTCATTGCATACATTTAACTTTATGCAATGTAGAGCTAATCTTGCTCTCTTCTTGTATTTGGCTTGTTCTTGGGGAGTTTGAGGCTCTTCCTCTACTCCTTGAACTATGTCATATAGATCATGGATCACTAGGAGTGATTCCATTCTCACTTTCCAAATGGAATAATTTGTGGAAGTGAGTCTCTCACTTGATTTCATCAAATATCCACCCATGGATGACATTTTAGAATGAATGCTCTTTTAAAAATCACAAAGATTTTTGAATTCTAAAAGATATATGAAAAGGCCTAAAGCTTTCTAGAATGCCTATAGGCTTGTCTCTATCAAACTAGCACACAAGCTTGAATGATACTCAAAGATCTTACCAAAAATTTCTAGCTTTCACTCTCACAAAAAAATTGCTTTACACTTTTCTTAGAGATTTCACTTCAACTAAGGATCTGAACAAATCAGCCTCTTAAGATCTGATCTTAGACTCTAAAAAGAAATGCTCAATGATCCAAAACACTATTTGGTCATAGGCATTAGTTAGAATGAATCTAGATCAATACTATGCTTCAAAAAGCACCAAAAAAGAACTAGTATTGTGATTTTGGGACCAACAAACACAAAGTAACTTGAATTGAAAGTTGCTGTACGGTTTCACACTTGTAAAAAGTACATACACAGCCTCCAAGTTGTTTTTATCCAAATGATTACAAGCTATCACTCTAGAAAAACTCGCCCTCACTAGTATTGGCCAAAAAACAAATTTTGCCAATGATCTTTACAAGATTTATGATTCAATGATCACTCTCTTACTTAGCTCTGATACCATGATAAATTTTATAGTTTTTAGGACAATAATGATTGTACTTTACAATCATAGAGAGTTATTGGTTGCTTAATCAATGAATCTATCAAGTTCTACACATTAGATCTTGATCTAGATTCACTACACTTGGATTTAAGCAAGAGCAATGGATCAACACATCATTTTTTAGTGAGAGCAGCTTCACATGTGTGGAGTACTGTCCACTGTACGGCCTGCACCTGAAACAACAAGTACAATGATACTAGATAGCAATCATGCATAAAAATCACAAGACAAATGACTAGAAATCTCACAAAAGTGTAGAGTGCAAAAGTCTCATCAATTTTCTTAGCAAAATGATGATCCTTTTATGGATCAAGTACATCCATGAGTCTGGTATAGTCCAGCAGGCCTTCACACGTGTGAAGAGTGCCACATCACTCAGATCTATCCATTTTACCCATCCTTGATCCTTATCCAATAGTTGACCTTCTAGAATATGACTAAAATCCAAAAAGCTAGTCTCCTAGAATATAGGAATATTCCCTACAAAATAGGATCTAAGGAAAATGGTCAACTCTTATCTTCTAGTACTCTATACACACGTGTGAACATCCACTTGCCATGTGGGAGCATTTACTCATGCACATGCAAGGAAAAGCTAATTTGTAGGTGACTAGTCAACTTGACTAAAAACTAGTCATTTCATATTCACACTAACTAGAATGATACAAAATCAATTTGGATATATACAAACATGAAAAGTACATCCTTTCACACGTGGGAACAGGCTCCACACATGTGAAATGATATCATCAACATATTCTAATGTTTGATCAATATTTACATGAACCAATGTCAAGTGAGAAGTGACAATTTTCAACATCTAGTCCCTCCTCAGGTCTGGTTCTATACTTTTGATAACTATTATACTCTTTAACTCCATAATTGCCTAGTACTAGTTCTTCCTATCAAAGATAATCATATCATCAGAGCAAGTGATTTCTGATCATGCCCTGATGATAGGAAAATCCTTGATCATAGTGTCATTTTCTTTTGACCACCGAAATTCATAAAAAGAGGAATAGATTTGAAAAATACAAAGACACTAGATATCAAAATCTTCCAAGAGGAAAGAAACCACTTGCATGTAAGTGGATTTATAGAATTAAGTACAATCAAGATGGATCTATTAGTAAATACAAAGCTAGGCTTGTTGCTAAGGGATTTCTTCAAATAAAAGGATTGGATTATGAAGAAACATTTGCACCTGTAGCTAAGCTTGTAACTATTAGATTAATCATTTGCATTGCTACTTTGTTCAAATGGGATCTCTACCAAATGGATGTAACAAATGCCTTCTTGAATGGCATCTTAGAAGAGGAAATCTACATGATGCAACCCGAGGGCTTCATCAAGGTTGGTGAGGAGCAAAAGGTGTGCTACTTAAGGAAGAGCCTATATGGCTTGAAGCAAGCACCTAGAGCTTGGTACTCTAGGTTGCATGATTTTCTACTAAGTGCTTATGAACCTTCTTTATATTTCAAATGTAATGAAGGACAGATCATCATTTTGGTTCTTTATGTTGATGACATCATTATGACAAGAAATGATGATGTTGGCATAGACAAAGTAAAAGTTGACTTATCTAGTGAGTTCAAGATGGTAGATGTAGGCTTCCTAAAGTTTATACTTGGGATAGAAGTGTCTAGAAGTAGCAATTGTACTTTCATAAGTCAATCTAAGTATGCTACTTCCATTCTTGAAAGATTTGGTATGAAAGATTGTAAGGGGATTGACACCCCTATGGAGCATGTTGTGAAAGCAACTAATGAAGGTGATGAAGCATCCTTTGAGGACATCACTCTCTTTAGGAAGCTTATAGGCTCTCTAATCTATTTAACTATCACTAGACCTGACTTAAGTTTTTGTGTAAGCAAGTTGAGTCAAAGTATGCAAGCTCCTTTAGTTCATCATTGGAAAAGTGCCAAGAGAGTACTTAGATATGTTTCTAGTACTAGATTTTTTGGCATACTTTATGAAGGATCTAACTTGCACTTGAGAGCCTACTCGGATTCAGATTTTGCAAGAGACAAGATGGATAGGAAGTCCATTAGTGCATTTGCAACATTTCTTTGTGGAGGAGCGATATCTTGGCTTTCCAAAAAGCAAGATACAATCTCACTATCTTCTTGTGAAGCCGAGTACAAGGCATTGACTTCAACAACCAAAGAGCTCCTATGGCTAAGAAGACTCTTGATGGAACTACATGTGCTAGAGGCCGAGGAGATCCCTTACATATTTTGTGACAATCAAGCTTCTCAACAAATTGCTTCAAATCCTATCTTCCATGCTAGAACAAAGCATATTGAGATAGCTCACCACTTTGTGAGGGAGAAGGTACAATCCAAGGAAGTGCAACTACATCATGTACCATCATCCGAATGCATAGCTGATATCTTAACCAAACCATTGTCCATTTTTTAAGTTAAGATATGCTCTTGGAATTGTAGATAGATGTACACTAGATTTGCCAAGTTAGAAGTGAGGAGGAGTGTTGAACATTGTCACTTCTCACTTGACATTGGTTCATGTAAATATTGATCAAACATTAGAATATGTTGATCATATCATTTCACATGTGTGGAGCCTGTTCCCACGTGTGAAAGGATGTACTTTTCATGTTTGTATATATCCAAATTGATTTTGTATCATTCTAGTTAGTGTGAACATGAAATGACTAGTTTTTAGTCAAGTTGACTAGTCACCTACAAATTAGCTTTTCCTTGCATGTGCATGAGTAAATGCTCCCACATGGCAAGTGGATGTTCACACGTGTGTATAGAGTACTAGAAGATAAGAGTTGACCATTTTCCTTAGATCCTATTTTGTAGGGAATATTCCTATATTCTAGGAGACTAGCTTTTTGGATTTTAGTCATATTCTAGAAGGTCAACTATTGGATAAGGATCAAGGATGGATAAAATGGATAGATTTGAGTGATGTGGCACTCTTCACACGTGTGAAGGCCTGCTGGACTGTACCAGACTCATGGATGTACTTGATCCATAAAAGGATCATCATTTTGCTAAGAAAATTGATGAGACTTTTGCACTCTACACTTTTGTGAGATTTCTAGTCATTTGTCTTGTGATTTTTATGCATGATTGCTATCTAGTATCACTGTACTTGTTGTTTCAGGTGCAGGCCATACAATGGACAGTACTCCACACGTGTGAAGCCGCTCTCACTAAAAAATGATGTGTTGATCCATTGCTCTTGCTTAAATCCAAGTGTAGTGAATCTAGATCAAGATCTAATGTGTAGAACTTGATAGATTCATTGATTAAGCAACCAATAACTCTCTATGATTGTAAAGTACAATAATTACTGTCCTAAAAACTGTAAAATTTATCACTAGATACTATATTGGGCTTTCATCAGCCATCGCCTACACCGCCTAGCCCCAGCATGGTCAATGGTCTAGTCTAGTCTATTTTAGTCACATGAGAATAGGTGCTAGATCAAGGTCTAAAGTTAACCTTAGATTAGAAGGGTTCAATCACCACAAAGACCCTGTGATGTCACTAATCGAAATTTTCTAATCAGGATAAACCTAAGTCTTGATCATTGGATGAAACAAGAAAAATGAGAAAGCTACAGATCTATCCTAGGAAGGTTTCTTCACTCCTTGACTGAGTAAACCTAACTGAAAATCTCAATATACCTCTTAGTAGGTATATTGACCCTTTTAGAGCTAATAGAAACTTCGGCAAATGTTTTTACTAGGAAATACGAATGCTCACCTTCACACGTGTGGGGCGACTGTTTGTAGAACTAGTTAAAAATAATCGTTGAACCCTATATGGAAAGCTCAGATCAAGTACAATCCTCAAAAGTGACAACTTTTCCTACTCAACAGCCCATACCCTTATTTTTGTCACCTATCCTACAAATTTCATCTATGCTTGGGCAAGAAAAAGGAAGGACCGATTTTGTTTATGTGATCTAAAGGCAAACTATGTCTCTATAAACAAGAGAAGTGCTTGGAAGTGAATGTTTTTTTTGGAAATTTGTAAAAGGACTTGCTTGACTATAGCATATATGAAATTTAGTATGGGAGAAGGATATTTGGCACATGAGTCATTCTTCTATATCACATTGTACCCAAGGTTATGGAATGATAGCAATTACAAGACTTTTCAAATGGCAAGTTGCAAAGAGAAACATGAATCATTCATTTCTTTTGGAATATATAAGAGATAGCGCTCCTACATTCATGCTATCCAATTTTCAAGCCTTACATCAAGCTATTTGAAATGGCAAAAAACAATAGAAGTCTAAATATATAATAAAGGGCCCAACTTTTTCAATATTAAAAGCCTCTTCATCTTCGTAATGTTCACTCGATGTGTAATGATATAATGGAAGGCCATGCATTTAAAAAGAAATATCATAAATAGATTAAGATATAGTACACAATCAAAAATGGAAATTTTTATTCAATATTAGAATCACTAAATATTGGCTGATTCTGACGAATCCCCAAGATACTCGACCAGAGCTACCCAAGAGCACCTCTCACCTTAGACCGAGGAGGCCTCTGAGAAGATGAGACGAACGAAGACTGAGAGCCGAGTATGAGAGCCGAGGAATACTAGTTAGTAATGACAAGCAAGAACTGTGTAAGCCTCATGGTGAATCCCGAAAGATGGAATGACCATGTAGGAACTAGTATTTCTAGGTAAAGTAATAAATGCAAGTAGACCCCTCTTAAAGAAAGTAGAGTGAGCCACCTTTTGATGGTGACCTCTAGTGGAGAGCATTATTCCACTTGTAATTTGTGTAATGTGGAAATGCCACCTAAGGAGCTCTTTTGCTTATTTAAGAGACTCCCTCTTTGAGAAGAGGAGCTTCTTGTGTATTGTATCAACTCCATGCTGAAATGAGAAGAGCCTCCACGAGTTCTGGTGCATCCATTGAGCTCCTTGATCATGCTTGTTTCTTGAGTGAATGCATTCATGATCTTGCCCTTCCCTCCTTTGTGTGTGGTTGTGGACAGTAGAGTGGATTAGCTTTCCTGCTTTCCTAGAGTGGATTAGATTTCATTTCTTGTTTGTGGATTAACGTAGGAATTAGCATTCAGGTAAACTAAATAGACTGGGTTTGTGGTGTAGTTCTTACATATTATCTTACAACCATGTTCTTGATGTTCTTGGGATGTCCAAGAATCAAAAGACTGGTTGGTTTCTTGATTCTTGGACTTCTAAAATGTTGTAGAATAGTTTCTTGTTTCTTGTTTTGTGGATTTATGCAAGTGTAGAATGTTAGGATCTGATTGTAACTCGTTTTTAGAGTAGGTAGCTGTAGAAACTGTTGAACGTTCATTTGGGCTGCATGTTGATCTGTAAATGAATTTTCATGGCTTGCATCTCTAATTGAGTGTGAGTGCTTTCAAGAGAGAACGACCATGAGTTGTCCTCTGATAGGTAGGACAATACTACAATGTTAATCAGTCCATTTTTGCCTAGCCTGGGCATTGTAACAAATAAGAAAACAGCCAATAAATGCCCAAACGAGCCTGGTAATAGGCAGAAACAGTTCTGAAACTAAGAAGAAGCAAAGAACCAGTAAACAGATCCTCCCAAGCAAAGGATCTGTCAACACTAAATTATATATAATTTTCACATAGTTAAGGAATTTTTGGAATATGCTTTATTGTTAACGTTAATTGTTTTGATCACCATTTACATTATGAAGTGAAACACAAATCGTTGGACACAAGATCCACATTTTTTGATCAAAACTATCACCATGGGTTGTTGAGACATGTTCAATGAGATATCTATGATAGCTGAATAGAAACATATCTTCTTATAAGTGACCTTGACTACACAAGAACCATCCAAGAGAAATTAGAAGTTGACTACAAATCCCTCAATATTTTTTAATGTAGTATGATGTTAAGCGTGAAAAGATGCTAGAATTTGAGCTTGAGGGGAGTGAGTGAGTTAAGACCCCACTCTATGCAATTGTATCTTTTTTGTCAATTCCCTTGAATAACAAGTCACTAATTTTGTACCTCATGTTTGTGATATTTGTCAATCTAAAATGCAAGCGTGAATACACCTGCTCCAGCCTCCAATATGTACATGAGCAAGATTGGAAATTGAGAAACACATATATGATGAATGGGACATTTCTAGAATGGAATTGAAGGATGCACCCATGTCAACATAAATTTTTATATCACCCATTGAGGTAAATGTTGTTTGATTCAGGAAAAAATTTAAAGCCAAATAAGAAACACCTTATTAGACTATTTATTTACAATTCATGCTTTAGAGCAATATAGCTATGATGAAGTAAGGGTATGTTAAAACAATCATTTTCCATTACTCTATGGAATCGATCCTTGGGAGAGCTTAAAAGGCCAAGGGCACATTATTTAAAACTATGAGTTTAGGATGCAGTTGATAATACCACAAGCATTTTCTTTGCATTTGATAAGTGCATGCATTATCACTTTATTTGATACTTTTTTTTATTATTAGCAAGAGCTCATAAATGGAAGGGATTGCTCAATAAGAACGAACATGCTTTTGTGTAGTGACAAAACCATGCTTGTGGACAACTCCCACAAGGAGCAAGGAGTTTGCTTAGATACACTCTTTTATGTACATCAAGTGAGAATAAGAGTGCCTTCCCCCCATTGTAGTTGAGTTGCCTAAGCATGTTATATGTGGAATTAATAGAGACCCAAGCTTGAATTCGTCTTTGTATGTGAGATAAGGACATCTAGGAGCCCACAAGATCCAAAATTGGCTTGGCATATAAATGTGGATGAGCATTGTACACATACTGCAAAATGAAATTAGTGCGAAGTAATTCCATTGCAACAGTTCTACATGTCTTTATGACATTAGAGTTCTCTTCTAGATGCTTTGAAGGAAATGAAACATGCTCATCTCTATAGGAGCTTTTGGTTCTTGAAATTGAGCAAAGGTCAAGTGATGAAATTGTAAGAGTTGTTATGATGTATTGCATCATCCGCAAAAAACTTAAGAGTGATGGCATACCATTGACATTAGCTTGCTGAATAATCAATTTCTAATAAAAATGGTAGTTCATGACTTGAAAACAAAATCTCTTAGGATGTCAGCGTTGATGGGCAGAGTTTAGAGTTTTTGGGCATTAGTATCAGTGGCCCTTGTAGCCTTGCATTGATGCTGCTGCCTTGTGCTAATGGCAGCGTATATTTGGGGAATATAAAATGTTGTCAAAAACTTATAACTTTCCCTTGAGGTTATTTATTGAGCAATCCAAATTCTATATTTATCAACATGAAATGTGACCTACACGTAGGGTAGTTTAGTCCAAGCAAAACCCAGAAATGCACTCTAACATGTATGCACAAATAGAGAGAGAGAGAGAGAGAGAGAGAGAGAGAGAGAGAGCGAGCGGGATTTTTCAGGGTGATGAAAATTTTGGTTTTTGTTTTGACTAGTAGATCCTTAGTCCTCTACGTGCATTTGTTTTCACATCATTTGTAGCATTGCTTTCCACGAGAATGGAAAATAAGTGAAATTGAATCGAGTTCAGCGTACCAGTTAGCTTAGTTATGGAATTTTTGCACTTCAATCGAGCAGCAAAGTAGGTTCATTTTAAGCACACAAACTCTAGTAAGATCTGTGGGAGTCTAACAATTTCTGCATTACCAGTCCTTGGGGCATCCAGGAAGTCCAGCCGGATACCGATTCTTGTCCCTGCAATAATCATAGATCATGTAATTCTGACGTACCCAGTTGAGGGAATGGAATTGGGTTCTACTCAGAGCAGGAGGTAGTACATTCAAAAATGAGTTCATCTCATTGGAGCCAACAGCACAGGTTGCAGATGAAGCAACTACAAAGTTGCAGCCATGGAGGATAAGCCCAGAGTAAGTGGCTACAAAAGGTTCATAGGAGTAGTCAGCTTTGGATTGCCCCCCATCTGTGGCCCAGGCCGATGCATCCCATATGGTGGCATAAACTGACATGGGTTTTGATGGGTACAGTGGTCCAAGGCTCCGATCATTCTGAATTTCGCGTATTGGAACGTTGTCCACCAAGAAACTGCAAAATAAACAATCAATAATTTTAAAATCCCAGCTCATCCTTTTTTCATATTTCCTGTATTTCACTAGATGAATATAAGTTTTGCAGCACTGACTAAATACAGATAGAACATAAGTTAACTTCTGCAGCATTGCCTTATATAAATAGGACATGGAGTTGAGAACTAGTACACTATGTGGGTGGGAGCCCAAAGTATGCTGTACTGATGATAATCCTCAGCTGGATCAAACCAGAGGTGGAATCGCTGCTCTCTGCCTGTATCAGTGCTACCATTTCCATAAACATTTGTTTGTACTGTGTAAGCCTCTCCTGGTACTACTCCAAGAAACTCAAAGTCAATCTCGTCATGATTAGTCTGATACTCACCTCCATTTGAGAGCTACATCCACCAGAGATCAGAAGTTAAATTTTTTTTAACAGTATTTTGGTCATGATTTATACCATCCAAAAGAACTGTAAACATCACCTAGAAGCTATGAATAGAGTTTAGATTCTGAGACAGATCTAGGAGGTACCTGTAGCTGTTTACATGCCTATTATTTGCAGATCATTTATTGTTTTTCACAGTAAAATAGGCAACAACTGGTAATGGAAAAGAAATGGCTGTGCATCATTTTAGTAGAGAATTGAGATCTAGAAAGTGGGATGGTCACCAGTTCTCTGTTTTCTATTTGATCAGATTATTAGCTTATTAGACTACTTGTGGTATTAAGAGTTTGTGAGCAGCTGGGAAGTACGTAAAATGTGGTAACTACGCCAGCTGAGTAGTTTGCAGGAAGCTTGATAGCTGTACTGAAGAAGCCATAAAAGTATGTATTTTTGGATTTAATTCCACTGCCTGTCAGTACATATTCCAGTTAATCAGCCTTGAATTCCTCCCATGAACTCCTTATCCAGAGATCAGAATATTCACTCTCCCCTGAGATTAGAGCTGAAAATTATAGAGTTCAAGCTTGAATATCCAACAAGATAATCTTAATAATGCCTTTTCTGAAATAGCTCGGTTTTTATTTCTTTACGGAAAAAAAGACAACCAGGAAACTTAGGAGGGGAATGCTGCATACCTGAGATATTTGTTATTCTTTATATTTCTTCACAAAAAAAAAAGAATCTGTCCAAAAGTGGGGAAATTCTCCATACCTGAAATGGAATCCAGTTTGAGTTTGATGCTATTTGTGTCTTCAGAAACCTCTTCATGATCCGAGGACCAAAACATTGAGAAACTTTCCCGATAGGATGTGTACTCAAAACTACTGGTGAGATTTGTATCTGGTAAGGGGGGAAGCAAAAAAGTGTTATTGGCCATTGCTACTTTTGGCTGTGCCAGGCAACGCATACTTGCCATCACTACTGCTACTACCATGATCAGCTGCATACCATTTCTAGTTGATTTCCTCTCAGCTGTAACTCCTCTCAAGCAGTTAAATTTTAACTGTGGTAACTGATCCATGACAGAACCAGAGATAGATCTCAATTTGTGCCTTGTCTGCAACTCAACACACAAATCCCACACAAGTCCCAGACCAATCTTTGTCTGTAGCTCTCTAATCAAATGATCATGCCAACCCAAAACCGGAATCACTTCCTACGCTACCTTCAATTCCAAGTGTGATCCAGCAGCAGTCTCAATTTTGAACTAAACTCCTTGAAGCAGGGCCTGAATCACACACGAATGGCCCACACAAAGAGCTTAGTTGCTGACAAAAACGGGCACAAGGATGGAAACCAAGCAAAACCCATCTGGAGGGAGAGATGTTTGACCTGCGGGAGAGAGATCAGAGCAAAAGGGCGAAGGGAGGGGGATAAAGGAGACGAGAGAGGAGGGGAGGAGAAACCGTTGAGATAGGAGAAGAGGAGAAGCTGAGAGGGCCGTGTCCAACCGTTGGATACTTGCCACGTTTCTAGCAAGAGCCAGCAGTGGCAGTTTTGACACGTGGCTGACATCCAACCGGGCGGGCTGAAGTTTCAGATGGGACGTTGAGCGGAGTGCAAGCAAAAATAACGAACTGTCCCCGTGAGATGAAACGAGGAGGTAGTTATTATTTGATCATTGATTAACTAGCAATAATAATGATTAATATTTGAATGTTGCTACAAGTATAGCTTTATACTTATGAATGGAAATTATCTTGATTATATCCATTTACCTGTAAAAGGCTTCTTTCCATAAGGTAAATCAACAATCTTCCAAGTTTGATTTTTCATTAATGCATCAAACTCTACTTGCATAGCTTTCTTCCAATATTGAGACTTATTTGCTTCCTCAAAACTAGTTGGTTCTTCAAACATAGTAGTCAAGAAAGTATAAGAGTTGAGTAATTGAGAATCTTCCCTTTGCTCCCCTTTGTCACTATAAGTGAGCCTTGATGGCTCAATCCTTGTCCTTGTTGATCTTCTTGGAACCCTTGGACTTTCAGTAAGTTCCACTTGGTCTTCATCTTCATGAAGCTCCTCCTCGGCCATAACATGATCCTTGACAAGTTGAGTGTTGTTGGAAGTCACCTTTCCTTTGGCTTGGAGAGATTCATCAAAAAGTACATCTCTACTTACAACAACTTTTTTGGTAATAGGATCAAATATCCTATAAGCTTTCTTACTTTCACTATAACCAACAAAGATTCATTTGAATTTTCCTTGTTTCTAAAGGAATATGTACATAACAAGTACATCCAAAAAATTTCAAATCACTAAAATTTGGTTTTTTGCCAAACAATACTTCATAAGGTGTAAGTCCTTTAATGGCACTATTAGTCATTCTATATGAAATAGGAAGGGATGCATCTAATCACATAGCTTTAGCACACTCACATAGTGTCCTATTCTTTCTTTCAGCTACTCCATTTTGTTGTGGAGTATATGTGCAAGTAAACTCTCTCCTAATGCCATTAGTTTCACAAAACTCTTTCATCCTATTGGAGATGTACTCTCGTCCATTATCACTTCTTAATACTTTTAAGCTAGTATTAAGTTGCTTTCCCACAAGAGTTTTGAACTTTACAAAGGACTCAAAAACTTCACTTTTCTTAGACAAGAGATAAACCCAAGAGTATCTTGATCTATCATCAATAAAAGTGACATACATAAGAGCTCCACCATTTGATTAATGTGAAAATGAATGAACATCCAAGTGTATAAGGTCAAGAGGAGAGTTAGATCTTGTCAAAGATCTCTTGAAAGGTAGCTTATGAGATTTGGAGAGTCCACAAGCTTCACAAAGCTTGCCACACTTGGATATGATTTTGGGAAGTCCACTTGCTAGCTCCTTTGTCACCATGGTCTCCATAGCTTTGTAGTTAGGATGGCCTAACCTTTTTTGCCATAATTCCACTCTAAGTGAGCTCCTCCCTTGCCATGTTCACACTTCCAACCATCACATTAGCATCCAATTTGAATAACCTCCCTTGCTTGAAACCATTAGCAATACATTTTTCATCTTTCAAGATAGAACATGCTCCATGCTTGAAATGTACATCCTAATGCTAAAAAAGCAACCGTACCAGTCAACGATGATCTCCTTGATGCACTTAGATTAGAATAAAAATAAAAAGATTGCATTTTAAAAGAATCAATAAAATAAAAAAGACACATTTTAATGCTCAAACTCACCTAAGACCACCAAAGTTCCGGGTGTCGTGGTATGACACACGTGTCGTAGGTGCTGTACAGGTGTCGTACGTTTTCAGTGCCACAGCACCCACGGCACCTACAAAAAAAAAAAAATTGTTATTATTAAAAAAAACCATTAAATGCCCCTTTCCAAGTCAAAAAATTAAAAAATATATATATAGGTACCGTACCACGACACACATCCCTTATGGGCTGAGGAGATCACTTAGTTTCTAACAACAGACAGACTCGAAGGAGACCTGAGTACGACGACAAAAAGAAAATTTTTGCTAAAAGCAGCGCCCTTTCAGTTAATAGTGAGACAACTTTACAAAAGGGGCATTGACGGTAAAATTCGACGACGTGCTTATAAATCTGAGATACGACCTATCATATCTCAGGCTCATGAGGGCATTGGCGGCGACCACTTTTCTGTTGAAGCCACAGCTAAGATTATCCTTCGAGCAGGATTGTGGTGGCCATCTTTGTCTAAGGACACGTTTGTTGTCATTAAAGCGTGTGATGTCTGTCAATGAGCCAAGAAAAATACCAAAGCAGCTTCACGCCACTGACTCCAATTATAGAAGATGAAGCCTTTCATAAGTGAGAAATTGACTTTGTTGGACCAATCAGTCCAGCAGCGAAACATACCCAAGCTCGTTACATCCTCATAGCCACAGATTACGTCACTAAGTGGGTTGAGGCTCGAGCAACGAAAGACGCCAACGCAAAAACCATCGCGCGTTTTCTTTACAAAAATATTATTACACGTTTTGGCTGTCCTATTGAGCTAGTTAGTGATCACGGCACGCATTTTTTAAATGCTATCATTGATAACCTCCTATGCCATTACCTTGTCGTTCACAAAAAAAGTACACCGTACTATCCTAGATGTAATGGCCAGGCAGAATCAACTAACAAAACGATATGTAAAATTTTGACAAAGATAGTTGAAACAAGTCGTTCTGATTGGGAAACAAAACTTTTTTCAGCTATCTGGGCTTACCACACCACCCCAAAGAAAGCTACTAGGTGGGTTACCCCTTTCCAGTTAGTATATGGTCAAAAGGCGGTAATGCCTGTAGAATTCTTAGTACCGTTGCTAAGAGTCATGGAAGCTCTTTCAACAAATCTCTGTGAAAAAACTGCAATCGAACAGCAAGTCAAGACCAAGCTATTTACGTTAGCCCAGTTATGCGAGACAAGACTTATATCTTACCACGCACAACTGGTTAACAAACGACGTCAAAAGGCCTGGCATGACCGTCACCTACGCAATAAAGATCTACACATAGGTGATCAGGTGCTTCTTTATACATCAAAGAAGCACCTCGACAAATTGAAATTCTGAAGTGAGGGACCGTATGTTATTAATAAAACCTTTCCTAATGGTGCAGTCCAGTTGCAAACACTTGATGGAATACTCCTCGATACTGTCATCAACGGTGGTCGTCTACGGCGGTATTACGAAGAGTTGTTTTTTGTTGACCCAATTTAACATTTTTTCCCTAATATATATTTTACAGTTTTTATTTTCTTATTTGTAATTCTCGTTTTGCATGCCTATTTTTAACCTCGTTCCTTGTTTATAATTCATACCATTACTTATGTACTTTCTATGCATTTTCATTTTCCTGTAACATCGCTAGTGGAAGACAAAACATTTGAAACTTTTTGCATGTTGAGGGGTAGTGTCACGCAAGCACTCAACATGCTTCTGTTACACTATTGAATATCACATCATAATCATAAACACTTGTTTTTCATCATCACCATCTCCATAAATCCGTTTCCACATAAATCTACCTTCATAACATCTCCATCCTTGCCCAATATCTTCACATCTTCCGCTTTCCGACTGTCTACATACCTCTTCTTCACAACCATGTACCGACACCTCCGTTTTCCGAACTTCTACCTTCCATCATTCTTATCCCACCTCATTCTATCCCCACCCTTTTATTTCACACCATACTTCTTTTAACACACATCTTCCACACCGTTTTGTCACACACACCTCCGCTTTCACACACCTTCCCTTCCGCACCTCAGTCCTCCACAGCCATTTCCTTTCGCACCATCCCTTCCTACATACACATCTTCCATTCCAACAAAAACCCTGTCTTCCATCTCGACCGACGCCCTCCGCTCAGATCTCAGCCGACGCCTTTCATCACATCTCAACCAACGCCCTCCGCTCAAATCTCAGTTGACGCCTTCCATTAAATCTCAGCCGATGCCTTCCATTAAATCTCGACCGACACCCTCCGCTCAAATCTCAGCCAAGGCCTTTTATCAAATCTCAACCGATGTCCCTTAACCCTGTCTAAAATCTCAACCGACACCCTTTTTCCAGAACCTTGTTTTTCCAGTTTTTTTCATCATGTCTACCAGCCCCAACTCCAGTTTTGATGACCCTGATGCCAATAAGCTTGACATCCAATTGTCCAAATTGGATATTACTAAGATGCAAAACTGGTACCGGTAGGCAGAGTCCTTCTTTAAAGCAATTGAGTTCCAAATTCTTGTCCTGACGGGGTATTAGAGCCCATAATTGGTGCATATGATTTATGCAAACTACAATGCTATAGCAAGGTCATGCCAGCTAATAGTTCCCCCTGTGAGGAACTATGTTCATAACATATCATTTATGTCGGCCAACTTGCAACCCTTTGGGTTCCCACAAGGACCGAATGTTGTCACCAGGACACTTCAAAAGATCAAGCAGATAGCATATTTCAAATACATTGATCCCTTTGTGGACAAGTGGAAGAACAAGGACGGGTATAGAGTTGAAGCGATCAACGATCAACAACTACAAGCTGCATGTGCATACTTGACCAAGTGCACACAACGACCAAGAACCAAGCTACAGAGGGTACCCATGTCCCTGTTTCACATGATGGCAGATTCATGACTGCATGCCTAGAACCTCTATGATTGGGCACAGTTTGCTTTGAACTGCCTTCATGAGTGCCTTAAGAACAAGCAGCCCATAACCGTACTGGGATATCTTATGACAGATATCACTCTTCAACAAGTACAAAATGGACCCAAGCTTCAACAACACCTACAGCTTGCGGACAAGGCATGGGACATTCCCATAACGTCAAAATAGTCCAAGCGTTGGCGCTCGCGGGCTACTTCACCATTGGGATCCCAACCTAAAAGAATCAATACCAGTATTCTCCCTCTGGTACAGAAGCCAAGAAGCCCACAACCGGACCCACAAGCAGCCGCAACGTCCAAAGCTCACGAGGCTGATACCTCCAAGGCCCAGTTGCCAGACACAAGGCAACAAAGGACGCAAAAAAAACTTCAGGCTTGGAGGACATCACCAACGGGATCATTATTAGATGGTTCAACTTCCGATGATGGAAGCTCATCCACAGCCTCACAACAACACTCATCACCCTCACACATCATCGATGGGGGTGACGGAGCAACGACATCTACAGCAGCCCAAGATATGACAACATCACAACTTGTTGCTCAACCAGACAGAGTCACCACCCCACCCACATTGGTTACCTCACCCACGCCACCAACGTCACCACATGTCACATTTTTGGAGGGGGGATGAGTGGGGAGTTCCAGTCCCGAGGACACGGAAGTGGCTTAACAACTACAAGATCAACAACCACAGGCCCAGCAAGTCCACACATTGGACACATCGCAATATTTTGATGTTGTAGACCTTATGGAAATAAGCGACGACGAGCCAGAGAAGGTGGAGCAGTCCGGAAGAAGTCTGACCCCTCCACTAACCACCACCACCACAACAATCCCCACTGTTTTCAACATCATCCCTCCACTCCCTCCACCTCCATCTTCAGTTCTGACACAACGTCTATTTTTTGGTTTAGCCTCACCATCCCACACTCCTGATCAGTACCCAATCCTCACTAACCCTGAGAAGCTCACCGAAATAGCCAAATGCTCAATGATCGGCCTATCCGAAGCGAGCTACCATATGCATTGGTTGGTAAGCTAGTATCAAATGCTCGAGAACAAGGTCCAGCACCAAGTCCAAGAAATTACGCACCAACAGAAGCTGGCTAAAGAAAAAGGAAAAGAGACAGAGGAAATCAAATCTGTGATGGTCGGACAAAAGACCACTCTGAAAGAGGTCCAGCAGCAACTGAAGCACCAGATAGTCCAAATCCACCAAGTACGAGATGGATCATGGGGCGCAATCACAGTTGATGCCCCTCTAGTTAAGCTCGAGGATATACAATTCCAGGTCCCACAGGCCTCAGCCATCCGGATGGAAAGTACGTGCGGCTGATCCAAGATTGGGAAGCCGAGAAAAGGAATTTTAAAAATATTGTGGCTAAGCAAGAGAAGATTATCCTGGAGTCCCAAAAGCAGCTAGAAGACACAACGAAGGCCCTGCAACAAGTCTTGGACAAGGTGAACCAATTGTGGGACATGGCATGCAAGGCCCAAGCAGGCGCTCATTCAAAGAAGCCACGGGACGATGATGGGAATGATGGAGTCAGAAATAAAGATGGGCGAACCCAACCATCAGATGATAGTCCAGGATCGGGTAGCTAGAGAGCCGAAGCTGTTTCTAGAACTTTTCCTTGACCCCCTCCCACTTTTAACCCCTCCTCCTACTCTGCTTTTAATTTTTCTGAAACGTTCATTCCAACTTACCCTATTTTTTCATCTTCCCTCTCTTTACCACCTCCTAGCAAAATAATGGGCCCATCAAAAGGTCCAATCAACACATACAAAGCCCGACGGGACGAGTTCCTTCAACAACTCCACTCCCCCCGTGCGGCGTATAATTTATTAAACCCACCACCTCCCCAACCTGTCCTCCCTGCACCTCTCTCTCTAGAGTACTTCGTCCCTGACCTTCAAGAAACTAACCCTGACATTGGGGGAGATGATGACTTCCTGGCAGATCAACCGGAAAAAAGAAGGTTCTCGCCCAGACAAGACACGGGCGCAGCTGAGCCATTAACAAGCGAACGGGCCAAAGAGAAAGATACGGGCACCAAGGCCCTAGATGATTACCTGGCGAGGCCACCGCAATCGCGTAGGACAACTTCTCCTACCAGGCCCAGAGGCAAAATGGCAGACACCAGGGAATCAAAGAAATTCGAGAGGAAATACCCTCCCAACATGAGGGGAGGCGAAGAGGACATAGATCAAAGCCAATACTCCACCAGGGCCGAGATCATTGCACCATCACAACCGCAACCGAAGTGGCGAAACAAAGTTCTGAAAGATAGCAGGCGGCTCCAAGAATACCTGAAGGCACCGGCATAGAAGCGAGTGGATCCCTTCTACATGCTGCTCAAACGCAGAAATCCATGGCCGGCAGAAAAGCCACGAGTGGAGTTGGTGAACTGGCCAGTGATTTCGGGAATTTCAGAGAGAATCTCCCCGGATGATCTGAGGCTACAATTACTCGATTTCGGGCACAAATACAAAATAAGTACTGATCTATGTGTGCAAGAAAGTGCCGAATATTGCCGATCTATGGCCTTTCTGATGCAGCAAGATTGTTTTTGGGATCGAGGCTTAGATCCAATCAAAATCAATTCCAATGTAGCCCTCCAGTCAGAAGAAGACCATGAGATGATGGCCCGACTATACTACAGAGCAGCCTTCATGTCATCACGATATGTGTTCATGGTGGAAGACTGGCAGGAAATGGGCTTTATTGAAAAGATAAGAGAGTACCTGGGGCCACTCAACTTTGGAAGTAAGCTCCGCTTCCAAGTATTTGAAGCCCTGGGGCGAAAGATGAGCGAGTGAAAACAAACAGCAAGACGGCGAGGCAAGCAAGACTCACAAGAGGTTCTCAAGAGGGCTGAAATGTAGCGGCCATTGAGAGACTTCCATTTTTGAAAAACAGTTTTGCGTATAATAAGCACCTGGTTTTACAGAAGCAAACGAAGACATCACCGGTGTTGCAGTGGGTCCTGCAACATATTAGGGGTGGATAATGTTAGCAAATTCCAGAGAATTCCCAGATGCCGAGCCAAGCTGAAGACACAGAATATCTCTCACCCATGACCAAGGAGGTCTCAGAAGGGGGAGAGCAGAAGAAGTTGAGAGCCGAGCATGAGAGCCGAGAAATTACTAGCTAGGATGACAGTCATTGAGAATGAAATGGAGGACTTGAATATTGACAACACAAACATGGTTGATGCGGATATAGAAATATCTCCAAGTTCTCTAAATATTATAGAAAATACTATAAATGAATCGAATGATTCTGACACAAACAACAATATTGAGAGAGGGTCCGATTACTATAGTGATGGTGAAAATCATCTAAGCGGAGATGAGTTGCAAGATATATTGGCTGATGAATTTGAATCTTGTAATGATGAATAAATTTTTATATATATATATATATATATATATATATATATATATATATATATATATATATATATGTCACAATCATTTTTGTGATAAAATGATAGTTTACGTAATTATTGCATCTTTATAATACATTCTTGCATTTTTCAAGTTTGTCTTTATTTCAATCTACCAATCACTTCTGATCCATTTTAAATCAAATCCTTTCAATGCAATCTATATCTTATTAAAGATCTAGCAAAAATTGATTGACCAAAGAAAACAATTAGTGAGCATACATTGATCATTTATAGTGAGCATACGTTGATCATTTATAGTCGCTTCAAAAATATTTTTCTTTTGAAACATCCTTACTATATTTAAAATCTATTGAAGCAATATCTTCATATCTTCACTCTAGTTGAAGCACAATTGATTTCGTCAGAGCACAATAAATTGACACAATGGTCATTTGATTTTTAATTCACAATCATGATCACATAATAATCATTTTATTATTAGTCCACACTTATTTAAAGCCTAAAAAAAAAATTATTTACTTTTAAATTTATCATAGGGTTGTTTGTTTATCAAAACATTGTTCAAATAGTTTGAAAAAAATTTACAACACATATATTTTGCCACACGTGGCGATATAAAATTACAATTCTCTGGAATTTTCTTTGGAGATTTGCCACGCGTGGCAGTGCCACGTGTGGCAAATCTCCAAAAATACAACAAATATATTTTGCCATGCATGGCAATATAAAAATACAGCTCTCTGGAATTTTCTCCGGAGATTTGCACGTGGCAAATCTCCAAAACGAGTGAATATCAGATGTCACATGAGAGGCGGTTAAATAACAACCTTGCGTGGCACTTCCACGTGTGGCTTTACCACGCCGAACAATGTTGGTGCTCATTTTTTTGAAATTTGGTTTAAAAAAATTTGCATGGCACTACCACAAGAAAAAAAAATCAATGCCGGACCCAGTTCCATTCTGGATTTGACCGGCAAGGTCCCCGGAAAATTTTTGGCGTGGATGTACCACGCGTGGCAGAGCCACACAAAGAAAAATGTCAAAATTTTGATTAAGTATCGGGTTCGCGTGGCAGCGTCACGTGGCAAAACACCCATATGTGTAGTTGTGATATCTACCAACAATCCAAGTGCATGATGGAGAAAGACCAAGGCTTGAGGAGGAGTCATCCCAACTCATGGTGCCAAAGAGATTTTCAAGAGGCAAGGCCGAGTTTATGTGGCTCACAACTCATGGGAAAGAGGGGCAATTTTCAGGTGGGATCTGGTGGAAATTAAGCCCACAGTTGTCTCCTTGGTGAATGATTAATTTCTATTTCAAGATTCTTCCTGCACGCTTATTGATCTTTGATCTAGGGTCAAGTGAAACCTATTTTGGGTTCAAAGTCTGCTCATCTGATACTTGCAAAAAATATAACTTAGCCAGCCAAACTATTTGAAGAACGTCTACAACGGGCTTCTGGCTGATCTCCAGCAAAGGGTACCCAATTCTATCATAATTGCAAGTTCAAATGTTAAGTTTAACTATTTGAAGACCATTGAAGAGTTGGCCATCTTCAAGGACTTCCACAAACTAGCATTTAGAACAAGTCTGCAGAAATACATTACTTTTTTCAACAATCTGCAGAAATTTTTCAAGAATCCACTCAACAAGTATCTCAAGTTTTTTGTTTGATCTAGTGTCTCATCAAGCTAGTTTTTGTGGAGTGTGAAAAATTGGCAAAATCTAGCTTGATCTTTTGCAATATCATGTACATAGTGAAATCTCACGTGTGGAGGGATTCTTGATCATGTTGTCTCACAAGTGCCATTGAAATCATTCGAGTATGGACATATAAGGAAGTACTCTCACATTTCTCCTTGCAACTAGCCCCTTGTTTACTAGTTTTTCCTTGTGGGATATTGAGGCCATTCACATTGGATTGGGCGGTATTAATTGCTACTTGGATGGTGTGAATATTTGGGTGATGGTGTGTACTAGAGCACCATCAATACTAATTCTTCACAAACATGAGCCACAATACGTAAGGATTACATTCTCTCCGTTAGAAAGAAAGAGGGTGATGATATATTGTGCGAGTAAGTCTAGTGTGTATCAGAGTGGGACGCCCATCCGAAGTCGAGGCTCATAGCAAAAGTCATACCGCAATTTGTCACTCCTACCGCGAACATGGCCAATACCACATTCTGATGCTTCCTTCCAAGCCTCCTCCCGCACCCGCAACCCACTCTCGTCCGTCATAGATAGATCCAGTACCACCAATCTATTACCATAGCTGTTGCGGAAATAGACGAAATTACCTCCTCCGGTGTATCGATGTACACCAGAGTCCCTGGATACGCTTAGCATGTGGAGGAATCTACGTGGCATTACCCCAAGCTTATGCCATGTAGCCAGGTGAGGAATGAATCTCCAAACCTTGACGCTCCTACAGTCTCCGGATTTTTTTCCCTTGCGTCCTACCAGGATGAGATTATTGTTGCAATTCAATATCACAGCTGGTGGCGAAAGGGAGGAAGGGCCATGCTGTGGTGAACGGTAGAAAGGACCTGGCAGGGGATCATATAGTTCTTCATGAATAAAATTGGTGTTCGTAGAGTTCAGACAGAATCGGTGCAAGAACAGCTGCTGCCCAACCGCTTCGCCAAGGCTTGTGTTCCGGAAAATACTGTACAAAGTATCGTGGCAAATGGCGCTGGTGCCTACCATCTCCCAGCCCGGGGACAATCCATTATAACTGATCCGTTTGAGGACTTGCCAGTTAAGAGTTCGGTCATATGATTCAACAAACACATGCTTAGACGCTCGTGCTATATTGTGCATGCATCTCATCACGATTACTTTGTATTCGCACGTTTCTGGATCAGTAATCCAGATATTGGTAGAGAAGTCGTTGTGCCCACGCAGGTTGTATTCTCCGCCCTGTGTCAGAGCACCCGCATGAGGGGACCGCGGTAAAGTTCTAAATCTTTGGATATATGGATCAAAGATTTCCAGCTCGCAGTCGACCTCACCCCAATAACGTGAACGACTTGGTGCACACACCAGTCCATCCGCAGAGGCAATTTTCTCCCAGTCCCAACTACGCCGGATCATTGAACGATTAAGCGGAAACTTATACCACCCATTGGTGATAGGATCGTAAGCCCATGGAACACCAATTTCCCTTTTCCAGTTGTACTGCGATTGAGCCGTTATATACCAAGAAATATGAGACATAGCTGGGTGCAGGTTATATGCCACTGGTACTAACCGTGCTGTAGTTCCAAGGATCCGGTTTAAGCGACGGCAAGCGTAATTGGCTATGAATGTGCCTCCTGTACGAAGAGGCAGATTCCAGATTACTTGCATGAACGCATGATCTGACATCTTTTTTAACAAAAGTAAGGGCAGTCCTCTCTCATCATCATCATCATTGTTATCATCCTGCTCATTCTGATTCACCACTAATCTGGGTGGCACTTGTATGATCGGCAACACCACATCACGATCATCATTATCACCCATACTCCTTGCAAGAAGTATGTGAAATATAAGAATACCGTGATACTATAAGATACAACAGTCTAGTGCTCTCTCTTTGTATCTTTCTCGTCTCCAGGTTAGCACGTCGAGCGTCGCAACCCCTTAGAGAGCAAAGACACGAGTCTAATAACCATTTCATGCCTTGCTTTGCAAGCAATGAGGACTTAGCATTCATTTTAAACATTGATCTCCTTGTGTTTTGGTTTTAATTCAAATGATATAAATCAATGTTTTTTATTTGTTTTTTTCAATTTTGGTGAGTTTGACATGTGGCAATTTTAAATAAATTGACTATTTTGTATTTTTGTTTTCTCCTATTGCTTTTTCTTTTTTTCTCTCTTTTTCAAATATTTAATTATATTTTGGTTGGGGACTTCGTGAATATTGGGAATTGACATGTGGCTTCTCATTTGCTATGGTTCATCTTTTGAGTCACGTTTCTTGCCATTCTCAGGGAGCTCGTTGGTGTTGCATGCAGCCGTCTCTGCCGCAGGAAGTCGATGGTGCCCAGTCTACCACACAAGAGTTCCGATCATGTTCGGGGGCTATATGGAGAACTATGTGAATGCTTTAATTGACATTGTTCTGAGGGCCCGGTATCTCATTGATAAGCCCGCTAAATGCTTCATAGCCAGTGAAAAAAATTCGCGCTCGCACAAGCTTTATGTTGCACATGGAGGCTTTGAATCTAGGCCCGGAGATGCACTGACCCTTCCATCTGCTCAGCACCAAAGCCATTGCATTGTCGTTGAAGCTCCTGCTCTCAAGCCACACACCTGTAAAGAAGGAAAACTTGAATTTATTTTGGAGGCCTTTCGTGTATGTGGAATACAGACTGAGATGTATGATCGAAGATGCATTAAGGCCCTTTTGGGCTCGAAAAGGGCCTCCAAAAGTGAGCCAAATCTTGCTTAATCCATTTTGATTAGCCTCACTAATCTCGCCTACGTGGCACTTAACCCTTGGGTTTAATAGGGGTTAAAGCTAGCTACTTCATATAGGTTTTATGGCTAATAAATGTGAAAAAACATATCACTAAGATTTAATCAAAACCTATGATCTTTGATAGCACATCTAGCACCATTAACAATGTAGAATTATAGCTCTAACAATGCATAGAAGCTATAAACTCAATAGGAACTTGACAAAATAGCATATGAATGATAAAATATTGTTGTTGTCCATACAATAACTGAAGAAACTTGGAGTTTCTACCCAGAAAGCGCTTCTAGCTTGTGACCCAATACCTGCAGAGATACACGCAAACCTGCAACCACAACAGGCAACCACACCGCAAGGCCAAGGCCAAGGAAACACACCACAAAGGCCTCCGCCCAACATACCGCCAAGACTCCAAAAGAGTCCGGCATGCGGTCACCATGAGGAAAGGACTCACCGCCAAGGCACCACCGAAGGACCGTAGGTCAACGTATGCAGTCTGCAGGCGGCTTCAACACTCGAAGAAGGACGACCACCCAGGCATGACATACTTGCCAATTGTGGTCACTATGCAGCTACGATAACCAACGATGAAGGCTTTGCGCACAGTATGTGGTTGAGCTCAAGACCAGAAAGAACACCAGGGAGCCACAATGGCTTCGTCTACTGTCGTGAGGCGGCTACAATTGCGGTGCACCTTCACGACCCAAATACAGGCATCACCAACAAAGTACCAGATGGAGAGCGAGTTGCATGGATGATAACGACGGACAACCAGAAGCCATTAGAAGTGGCTTAATGAGTTCTTGTAATCACTGCTGATGAAGCTTAAACCATTTTCTCTGTTTCTATATATAGAGGATGAACGAGAGAAAAAATATTGCATAGTTGAGACTGATAATGTAAGAGTCCACTAGTAAGTAGACCAAATGTTCATAAGTTGAGTTGATGAGTCCAATAAGGGCACAAAGAGATAGATACAGGTGTATGCTAGTAAGCTACACTTAGTGTTTGTAAGAGACAAATATTCTCTTGCGGTAACCCGTTGTGTGGTATGCCAGACAACGCTCAAAGGATCACTATAATAATATAGATGCTTTCGCACCTCTTGCCTAAGTGTATAATCTTGAATGCTTAATGCTTGCTCATTGTCGTTATATGTTCAGCTATTATTTTCTATTCCGCACAAAGGCTCGTTTATTAATTGAATGCCTGTAAATCAACACTAGATAGGCAGTTTTCATCTATAGCTTGGAAGATGATAGATCTTAGTTTGTAGCAATAGCTGTGGTTAAGAGTTCGACTCTATCTAAGCATATCAGGAATCCGAGAGAGCACGACATCATAAGGTTTATCAGTGATGTTAGAGCATATCTGAGTGTTTCCCATCAGTGGTATCAGAGCAGATTGATAGGAATGAAAGATCCTTAATGCAAGCTGATACATCGTAAGCTATAATGGCATCGATAAGCAACATTCAATCGAAGATATGCACCATTCTTTAGGCAGATGGGTCAAACTACTTGGCCTGGAAGGTGAAGACTTTCTTCATCCTAAGACTCTACTGGCCAAGGATCCTCATATGACTCTTGATAAAACAATAGCCGAGATCAAAGAAGAGGTGGAAGCAAGAGCGCACTACGATGATAGACATGAGTCTGATCAATCTCTATATAGCAACAAGAATCAATGCAAGAAGAAGCTTCAGCCTAAGAGGGAGTCATCTTGAAGATCAGATCATAGTCAATAGAAGGAAGGCGACAAAGAAGGAAGATCGAAGGCACCTACCAAGCGAAAACCATAAGGTGGTGACAAGAAATTCTACATTAGATGCAGATGTGATGGAATATCGTTGATGAATGTTGGTTAAATCTAAACATTCAATGTGTACACTACTGTCATAAGCAAGGCCATGCAGCCATGGATTGCTATGAGAATCCAAGAAACAAGGTAGGAAGGACCCCTCGTCATATGTAGAGGAGCTAGAGTCCTCTAACAATCCATCTGCTTACCTAGGCACTAATGTATGCACTATATCTCAAGCTGATATGCAAGAAGTGATTCTTGACCTTTGGGCTACGTCACACTTTCTGACCACAAAGCACATGATTGTTGATTACCGACAGACGGATTCCTCTAGATACATTATTTTGGGAGATGGATCGAAGCACCAAGTAAGTGGAACGGGCCGGGTATGGATGTATGCCAATGGCAAAGATAGGAAGCTCGACGACATGCTATACATCCCAAACACTTCAAAAGGATCTTTTATATGTCACGAAGTTGGAGATGTAGGCATGAGCGTTACCTTTGCAGATGACTCATGTGAAGTGACTGAAGCAAACACCACTCACATTATCATGCAAGACAAGCGTAGGAGGCAACTTGTATCATTTGAAGATACACGTTCCAACCGAACAGGCACACCATATCCACGAGGCCACGGACACTCTATGGCATAGAAGGCTATGTCATACTAATACGATGGCTTTATACAAGGCTAGTCACATCAGAGTATTCATCGGCGTAAGCATCAAAGATGCAAACAGTCTGAAATCATGTGATGCATGTAACAAAGGGAATATGGCACAAACACCCTTCACAAGAGACTCGTTCAAGACAACAAAACTCTTGGAGATGATACATTCTGACATTTGTGGACCTTTTGACATGGTCTCATTGGGAGGCTAGAAATACTACATCACATTCATTGACAACTTTAGCAAGTTTTTTGTTGTATACTTCATACACAACAAATCAGAGGCACTTGATAAGTTTACAAAATTTGTAAACTGGGCCGAGAAATGGACCAAGAAGAAGGTGAAGTAGCTACGAACTGACAAAGGTGGAGAATATGTATCCAAACGTTTTGCCGAGTTCTGTAGCAATCGCGGAATCTTACACTTGAAGGCCACAACTTACACACCAAAACACAACAGTGTTGCCAAAAGAAGGAACCGCACACTCATGGAAGCCACAAGGTCCATGATGGCTTACTCAAAAGTGTCAAAATGGTTATGGGCTGAAGCAATAGCTACATGCAACTACATTCAAATCTAGCATTCCTAATACCACCCCACACGAAGTCTGGTGGAACAACAAGTCGATTCTAGCTCACGTTCGCATATTTGGATGTGTAGCATATGCACACATACTAGACCAAAAGCAAAAGAAACTGGATGAAAAAGTCGAATAAGGCTTTCTTGTTGGGTATGATGCAACATACTATAGGATCTATATGTCAGAGACCAAGCAAATCAAGACTGTAAGAGATGTCAAATTTGATGAAGCTAGAACGATGGCTGACGAAGATTCTATTGGCTACGAGATTCTGAGCAAGACATATTATGACTTGCCCACATCGATAGAGGGAGCAAACAATGAACACTTGGATCAAGATGTTCACTTACCACCTGAGTTGAGTGACAACTCAGACGATGAACCAGCCTGTAGCTAGAACACCAGGGACCCACAATGGTTCCGCACCTAGCCACAAAGACAAAGGCAAAGCAATAGCAGAACCTGAGCAATCTCTATGAAAATCCATGAGAGAGCGCAAACCACCTGTCATATATGCACCTGGCAGTTCATCCTCTACAATGGAAGAATTTTGTGGATTCGGAGGTGAACCACAAACCTATGAAGAAGCCATTGATAGTCCAGAGAAGGCCAAATGGATACAAGCCATGGAAGAAGAAATATGCTTCATGGGGACTCTTGAACTAGTTCCAGATGGCAGAAACATTATGAAGTGCAAATGGATCTACAAGTATAAGTATGGAGCTATTGGTAAGGTTTCACGAGCATACCTCCATATGTTTGTTGATCGCATACACAGCAACATACAGCGCTTGAAGATCCACATTGTGGACGAAAAGACTGCATTCCTACATGGAGAACTCAAGGAGGAACTCTACATGGATCAGCCATGGCTTTTTGTGTAAATCATTTGCTGAGTACGCATGCCGGATGCACAAAAGCATCTACGAATTGAAACAGTCCGCCAGATAATGGTATAAGAAGAAGGATCATGCTCTAAGATCCTTAGGCTTCCCAGGTTTGATAGTTGATTACAATGTCTATGTAAAGGTCGTGCATGGAGAGATCATCATAATCGATGTCTACGTAGATGACATACTCATCCTATCAAGGGGTGATGACTTGATTGCACAAGTGAAGCAGGATATCTCCAAACACTTTGAGATATCAGACGTGGGTGAAGCATGATGCTATCTAGGATTAGAAATCGATCGAGACCTTGAGAACGACAAATTGTATTTGCACCAGTCGAGGTATACTCGAAGGATCATTGATGACTTTCAGATGACTGAATGCAAAGGAGTCAACACTCTGATGGTTCCAGGCACAGTGCTGACCAATGCAGACTATTTGAAGAATGACGAAGAAAGCAAAGCTATGCTCAACAAGCCTTACAGAAGGTTGAGAGGTTCATTGATGTATTTGGCAGACAACACAAGACTGGACATTGCATATGCAATGTTCAGATTAAGTTAGTTCAATATCAATTTAGAACCTATACACTGGAAGATCACCAAAAGAGTCTTAAATACCAGCAACAAACAAAGGATTACGGTCTGTGCTATTCACGTGGAACAAGATTTCAAGTCAAGTCCTATAGTGACGCCAGCTGGGGCCATCATTGAAGGATGATTGTAAGAGTGTTTCAAGAGGATACACCATAGCAGCAGATGCCACCGTTCTATGGGTGAGTAAGAAGCAACTCTCACTGGACAATCATCTTGTGAAGCAGAATACATCATTGCCGCAAAGATGGCCAACGAATTGCCATGGATCAAACAGTTCCTAGACGGACTGAGAGAGAGTACTCATGAGTCGTTGATCCTCTACGTGGACAACACCTCTACCATACACCTGACAAAGGACCATGTATTTCATTCAAGAACGAAACACATTTCGATCAAATACCACTTGATCAGAGACATGGTTGAGAAAGACAAGCTGAGAACTATGTTCATTTAGAGGGTTGCTGATATATTCACTAAACCCTTAGACAAGGGATTGTTTGAAAGGCAAAGATCTAGCTTAGGAATCACAAGACTACCACGCTTTGAGAGGGAGCTGAAGAAACTTGGAGTTTCTACCTACAAAGCACTTCTAGATGGTGACCCAATATCTATAGAGATACACACAAACCTACAACCGCAATCGCAACCACAGCAGGCAATCGCATTGCCAGAAGGCAACACACCGCAAAGGCCTCCCCCCAACATACCGCCAAGTCTCTGCAAGAGTCCGGCATGTGATCGCCATGCGAAAAGGACTCACCATCAAGGCTTCGTCGGAGGACCGCAAGCCAATGTATGCGGTTTGCAGGTGGCTTCAACACTCGAAGAAGGACGACCGCCCAACCACCACATACTTGCCAGTTGTGATCACTACAACTACGGTAACCAACGATGAAGGCTTTGTGTATAGTATGCGGCTGAGCTTACAACCAGAAAGGATGCTAGGGAGCCGCAATGGCCTTGTCTACGATCATGAGGCGGCTGCGATTGTGGTGCACCTTCATGACCCAAATATAGGCATCACCAACAAAGTACCAGATGGAGAATGAGTTGCACGGATGACAATGACGGACAACCAAAAGCCCTTAAAAGTGGCTTGATGAGTTCACGGTAATCACTGTTGATGAAGCTTAAACCATTTTCTATGTTCCTATATATAGAGGATGAACGACAGAAAAAAGGTTGCATAGTTGAGACTAAAAATGTAAGAGTCCGCTAGTAAGCGAGACTAGATGTTCATAAGTTGAGTTGATGAGTCCGTTAAGGACATAGAATGATAGATACAGGTGTACGCTAGTAAGCAGCACTTAGTGTTCATAAGAGACAAAGATTCTCTTGTAGTAACATGATGTGTGGTATGTCAGACATCGCTCAAAGGATCACTGCAATAATATAGATGCTTTCGCACCTCTTGCCTAAGTGTATAAACTTGAATGCTTAATGCTTGCTCATTGTCATTATATGTTCAGCTATTATTTTCTATTCCACACAAGGGCTCATTTTTTATTGAATGCTTGTAAATCAGCATTAGATAGGCAGTGTCCATCTATATCTTGGAAGAGGATAGATCTAAGTTCGTAGCAGTAGCTACAGATAAGAGTTCGACTCTATCTAAACATATCAAAAATCCGAGAGAGCATCGCATCATTAGGTTCCATCAGTGACGTCAAAGCGTATCCGATTGTTTCCCATCAATAACAATAAGGTACTGTCCTTCACACATGTGGATCCAATATAGTACTTAAAATAGCATTCTACACACAAAATTTCAAGATATCAACAAGACATTGCACCAATGAGTATACAAATCCAAAGAGATCACTTTCATAAGCATGAATGAGAGGAGAGAGAGAAAGATCTACTCTTTCCATGTTTGTACACTATTTATAACAGTTCCTTGATCTATTTGGATGTGCTTGTCCAAGTTTATCAACAAATAGAAAGTTCTAGATCTATTCCAATCCCTAGATCTAAATGGACTAAATTCAATGTACCCATCATTCAAATTTGAATTGTTCCAAACTCGACCTACTTACATTTCCCATACTTTTCAAAAGTGGTAATCCTAAACAACTTTAGAAAGTTTATCTCTAAGTCTAAAATGCATATTGGCTAAAATTGCCAAATGAACAAAACATTGACAAATGTTAACTAGTTGACAATTTCTCACATTCCCTCTTCATCTAGTTTTAGCATAGACTTTACCATACTACTTTGATCCAAGTTTAGGATGATCTCCATCCTAAGTATCACTACCACAAAAAATGATAATAGTGATGAAAGTTTGTGATGTTTATTTAGTAAATTCTAAACGTTGCTCTGCGATTTCTATAGCAACAAATATATCATTTTTTAAATGTCGCTACTAAACGTCTCTTTGCGATATATTAATCATCATCGTGTGACTTAAATTATCTGATGCTTTGTGATACTTAATTTATCGACGCTTCAGCGATGTTTATATGACGTCCACCAACATTTGCTATTGAACGTCGTCGCGTGACGTTTGATCCGTAAACCAATTTCTAGGTAAACGACGTTGCAACGACAGTTAAGTAACCGTCGCAGCGCAACATTACACATTAGTGACGTCGAAGCGATAGCTAAGTGACACCTAAATGTCACCTTCTGTTAATTGTTGTTGGTGGGCGACGCTGTAATTAATTTGCAGACTGTAAAACCCAAGGAATGGCTTTTTTCTAGCGATGGATGTGGACTGTCACCATGCAATGAACAACTTGAGTGACGGTACAACGACGATTAAACGTCTTCATGGGATGACGACGTTGTAGTTAATTTGTAGACTATAAAACCCGAGGGATGGTTTTTTCACAACGACACGTTTGCGACAGGTAGTAAATGTCGCAAGGCGAAGTCGTACAAGTCAAACGCTATTAAACATTGCTAAGGCGATACATAATGCAAAAATTGAACATGTTGAGTCCTTATGTTGAGATTCTAGTGTTTGGTTGCTCTCATTCTTGTGATATCACTGATGATGTCTTGGGTGAGCTTCTTGTGCACATTGGTGTGAAATTTTAGACTGTCTTTTAGATTGCGATTGTCTGTAAGTGCTCTTAATTAATATATACCATATATAATTGTTGCAGTGCAAAGCATACTGTTTTTCTTTTTGTCACTTTAGCTCGAATGTCTTCAGCTCAAATTGCAGATGGTTGTAGATCGTTGTTGAAATTAATGTCACTATGAAGATGCATTGGCATGCAAGAGAAGGAAGCTATATGTTTGATGAGTAATTACAATGAAATTAATTTAATTACAAAGTTTTTAATAGAATAAAGAAGAAGAAAAGTGTGAAATATTGTATGATCAAATGTTGAGATATTAATACAATTGATCTCTACTAGTAACAATTGAATATATTTTTTAATACAATTCAATCTGCAGACAAATCCTCAATTACATCGTCATTGATATCTTGCCATTCATCTGAGTCAAGTTCTAAACTTAGTTCAAGCCTACGTATACATCCTGGAATGGTATGGTATATTGTGGTATGTTATTGTGAAAAATACAGATCCTAAGTGGATCTAAACTCCAAGATCATTGGCTTGAATGCTTGCACTCCAAACTACATAAGCTAGGAATTGGCAACACATTCTATGCTACCTAGAATGCAAAGAACTTGATCAAAAAGCATTTATCACAAATGGAAACTTCCATAAACATCAAGTGCGGCCCAAAATAGCATTATACAGTCCATAATACATCAGCCTATCACTTTTGGAAAGCACCTAAGATCATACACAATAGCTTGAAGACAATACACACAACAATGCTCTCAATGGAGGAAGAAACAATGACAATGATCTATTGATCTCAATGAAGCATACAAAAGGTTTCTCCAACCTGTTCTCCACGACTTCCCTACTATTTATGGATGAGGAAGATGACTCTCTCTCCTCTCTCTAGAAGGTACTTGACCCTAGATATTCCCTATATAGGAAAAATAGCTAAAAATGGCTTATATGACCAAAATACATCAAAATGGTCTCATTTTGAAGGGTATGAAGTTTGACACTTCATCATACTGAAAAAATACAGTAAATAAAAACATTGTGGCCTGGTTCACACGTGTGAAACTCCAGAACCAAAACTATTTACAATTTTAGCCAATTTAGGCCTCAAACTAGCTAGGAAATGTTGACAATTTTCACATTATGGTATGTTTTGATATGCTATGTTTATAAAATTTCTAGAATGTGTATGGTAGGTTTGGGAGGGTATGTTTAGGTATATTATGGAATGGTAGGTTTAAGGTATGGTATGGAATGGTATATTTATACATATGGTGGATACACTACATCGTTTGAATTTGTAGATATGTATGCCTACATAGGTTGTGTAACTTATTCTACTTTATTTGAATGTTCTATTTCATTCCATGTGATTCTAGAGAAATAAAGGTTGTATGTATGGAATTTTTTTGGGTTGAATGAGGATGGTATTGTCAAGACAAATATAGAACAACTGATCAGATAGATCTTGATTCTACTAACAAAGCGCGTAGTTTACTTGACAAAGGATGAGAAAGAAATGAACGCGAACTCGAAACATTTCTATTCGTGATCATCTTGAAAGATTTGTGAAACAGAGTCTTGTAGAAGCTTGTGGCTTTCTTGTTGAAGCTCAAAAGATTCGCAAACAGAATCTTGTCGCGAAATATTATGTTTCTTGTTCAAGTCTCAGATGTCGCGAAATTGTCGCGAACAATTCACGAAACCTTCTGGACTGTTCTTCAAGCTCACCTGTCACGAAACTATCTCGAACAGTTCGTGAAATATTCTAGATTTCTTCTTCAAGCTCAAGAATTGTCATCTGTCACGAGCAATTCGCAAAAGACGAAAATGTCGTGAAGAGACAAGTGTCGCGAACAATTTGCGAAACACAAAGCTGAGACGAAGAGATGAACTGTCGCGAATTATTCGCGAACAAATTTTATTCGAGCCTGAAAACAGAGCATCTCTTTGAATATCAACCATCGTAAACGGTTAGATATCTAATGTTACAACATTGAAAGGCCAAAAGACCTGTAAATAAAAGGCCAATAGACCTGTCCTGTAGCAATATAAATACATGTGCACTACTCGTTGTAATTCACTCACTCAATCAGAGACACAACAACGAGATAAGACAACAAGAGATGTATATTGATGAATCAGAGTTATAAAAATTTGTTTTTGATCAATAGTTTCTTATTGTCTAAATTATCTTAAGTTGTCTCTTATTTTCGCACATAATTTTCGCACGCATATTCAATCAGAACTAATATTGTTCTATTAGTACATAGATCAGATACAATCGCGATTGAAGACACTGATATTAGTTGGATTTATTCAAACTTGCATCGTGTTCTTTGTGGAAGAATAATTATTATTTTTCCTACATTCCAGTCAGCTTACAGCTGACATGGTCTGCTTCTTCTAGAATTCTATGGTTTGCAATATAGTGGTAATGCAATGGTGATGTACCCCGCTTGTCAATTGGCACATCAACGACTTGTTGATATCGATCCTGCTGATAATAGATGCTCAACTTCAATCTGGATCTATCATAATTCGAATACCTACATTCTACAGTTTGTTTCAATTCTTTCTTTGATGCTTACAGATTGTAGATTATTACTAATCTAAGCAGTACAGGGAATGAGATTGAAACCTATCCTACTGAAATCAACATAATCAACAACACAACAACTACACAGAAACAATGTGAATCCTACAAAGTGCTTGCTACAACTGTCACTCAACACTTGTAATAAGAATTCCTCAGGGAGTCAATTGAAGGTCTTCAGATGCCATAAAGCACTCCTAATAATTTTCCTTTGTTATTTAAGATGCGTTTCTGGAGCATATTGCACTCCTAATACTTTTCCTTTGGTATTTAAGGTGTGTGTGTGTGTCAAGTTAATGGGACTATGATAACTTAGGGTAATATAAGGAGATAAAAATATAGGAATACGTTATGTTAGGTGATGCATTCCTAGCAAGCGAGGCCCCATTTCCCTAACCTCGGGATCGAGAGGCCGAGGCCTCGGTGGAACGGCCTCAAATGAATGCATACCTATTTATTTATGTGTTTTTTAGGTTCGCATCCTTTCTCTCTTTTTTCTTTCATTTTTTTTTGTGTGTGTCTCTCTCTCTCTCCCCTCTGCTTTTGCTTTTGCTTGCGAATCTCGATCCAAGGGTAGCAGACGAGAAAGCTGGCGAGGGCAATAAGGTGCGCGCTGGCTCTCTTCCCTTCTTACCCCTCTGTGGCATTGCCTCTACCCGGGACTGTGGCCTTTCCTAGGCGCTTCTTCTGCGGCTCCGCCACTGCGATGGCCTCATCTACCGAAGGAGCCCCGCAAACCGTGGCTTCAGATGGCAAAAGCAATGGAGTAGCCGTGGAAACACCCCCAACTCTACAGGTCTTTATTATTTCATGAGTTTGGTTATCGCATTTATTACTTGAATCTTCTGTTATAGCTGTATGACTTTGTTAACTTTTCGCTCAACCTTAAACCCTATTTTGCTTCAAATTTCTCGAATCATCTCATAAGATTCATGACCTTGGTTATAGCGATTTTACTTTTTTAGCTTTTTGCTCTCAACTGCAAACCTCTATTTACTCTACAGTTATTTCACTATCGTATCTGTTTCCTCCACAGTTCTCTATTTACCATATCAAATTCCTGGCTTTGGTTGAAACCATATGACGTTCTTAGCCTTTACTCTTAACCGCAAGCCCATATTTGCCTTGCCCTACAGCTCATATCAGATCCATGACTTTGGTTTTAGCTTTATCACCTCTAAGTTTTTAGCTTTCAACTGTAAGCTCCTGTTTAATCTACTTACCATATCAGATGCATGGCCCTGCATTATTCTTCTAGCTTGTCGCTGTCAGCTTTAAGCCCTCATGACAGGTCTTTATGTTTATTTACCGCATCGGATTCATGAATCTGTATTGTTCTTATATGTAATATTGCAATTTTCTCTCTACTCATTGGATGTGCGTGTTAGGAGTGTTCTTTGCATGCAACCTCGTATCAGGTTACCTGTTTGGCAATGAGGGTTTGGGATCCACATTCTATAGTTTTTGGACATGAACTTGTTCAATTCATTTTGAGTTCTAGGGAGAGAACTACTTCTTATTTTTTCTATAGTGCTTTGATGTTCAGCATGTTTGGATCATAAGATTCTTCTTTGTTGGGTGCCCATGAATATGCATAATTTTTGTGTTTTTGAATCACCAAAGTTAAGGTGCTTATATATATTGATTTTGCTAGGTTCTGTCAATGTTGTTGCTTTTGTGCATTGTTGAGGATATTTTTTATAGCAACTTGTTTCCTATATTACGGCACTTCTATAGTATTTTACAAATATTCATATGGGGCACAAGAAATGAAAATTGAAATCTCCAAATTATTGTCTTCTTTTTTTGAAGATTGATGTAGCACACTCATAGATGTGCAACGTTCTGATTGCGTTCCCAAAAACTGTAGCGTTTCGGATCAATATGTTGTGTTTTTTTAAAATTTATTTTGGATCAAAATGTTATCATTGATCCATGGCGTTTGATTTTCTTATAGCCTAGATTATAAACTACCATCCAAAAACTAACTAGTCATGACATTCAAAGAATTTAAACTTTAACAAATTGTGCTATAGTCAACCTTGGATACCTTGGATAAATGTTAGGCCTCAGGTGCAACAAAAAAGTAACTATTATAGAAGTTTAACATTATAACAATTAAATAGGGTGATCACAAAAGAAATTAACATATTTCAAAGTATTTGGGGAATCAAATAAGGATGTGAACATTTATGGAGAGAATCAAGTAAGAACATGCACAAATAATTGTGAGGGGCATTAAACAAGATCCTTTGCTGATGGGTTGAATCCACTTCTTTTGTTGTGAATCCTCCCAATTGATGACGGCTTAGTGATGGACCAAAATCCTCATAGCTAACAAAACAAGTTGTTGAAGCCCTAACCCTAACAGAGGACTAACAGAGGATGGATCCTTGGGATACATGCTCACCAAAAAACAAGATCAAATTGGTCACCATTCACTTCTTTTAAATTGGTTCACTAGACCTCCCATATAAGTGTAAGTGACACTTATCAAGGGTAGGTTCTTAATGAGGAAGTAAATTATTCTAACAAATAACAATTAACACTTTTTCTTTGTAAAATTCTTGGCAGTAAAAGAAAATCAACTAATGCGAAGGGTTAACAATTATAGAGGTAACATTTAACTAGGGTTGACTGTAGCAATGACGTAATGACGCATACTAAATAGGTCGTACAAAGCATACACATAGCACTTAGCATACCAAATTTAAAACTTGAAACTTCAAGGTAACTACAAGTTACAAGATACAAAAACATTAAAATGATCCACATTCCACACATGCCTCATGAGAATGATGAATATGTCATAAACCATCTGATATATATGAAAGAGTGGGCCAATGGCCAAGTACATGAGTATGATAGATGGACAATGGACTCATAGAGTCACGTGACATGAAAATAACTTGCAAAATCCTATGACTCATAGGCATCGTGATTAGATGTGGTGTAGTAAACCAACCTGCTAAGTTTTTTCCACCTACATAGTTGGATATGTTGCTATAGGTGATGAAATTCAAAAAAAACCTTAAAGTTGATGCAATGAATGATTTGAAGTGAATTATAGTATTCTAGATGCCAAGGTACTTAGTGTGTAGGCTATTGGAAATATAAAAATTATTTGTGAATTTGTAGTCAATGTTTTTCAATAAATAACTATGCAAAATGAACGGTTTTGGTGTTGGGTCTTGGATGATCTTAGGTACAATGATGTGATTTTTTAGTCCACTATGAGCCATCACGAGATTATGTTACAAGGCCTCATGAGTTGTGCTACGACCCCCTATGAGTTTGGTTACAAGTGACTATGACTCAATAATGACGCAGTCACTAGATCACTAAAAACACGTCCTCATTCCCAGAATAAGTCTCTAGTCATAGGTATGGCTCCCTTCACAAGTTATTACAATTACTCCGAGCTTCTATGACTTCTCTACGAGTTGCCCCATCAAGGCTTATGAATTATGAAAACTCATAGGTTAAATACATGACTCTACTTTTAGTCCACTGTGATGTGAACCCCCAGTCATCTAAGTACAAGGGCCATAATGCTCCCTTGCCCTAAAAAGTGTTTACAATCTCGGCATCCTTTGGTATTCGTGGTGTTTCCATAGTGTCTCCTTCTCAACTCGGGACTCTTCGAATGACTTTACCTCTCCAACATCAATTACATTACACTGGTTGTGATTTTTGGGAACCACATTAGGGGTTTCCCGGGTTTGGGAGCAACTTGAGCAGTGAGGACCCATCCACAATGCATCATTTACCCTCTTCACTTTAGTGAAGAGAGCCTTTGAGAAATCATAGCACTTGTTCTGCCCGTGACATTGATGAATTTGAATTTGAACTCCTCATCTATGTCATTGAAGATCTCTATCCCATTCTCCCCACCTCTTTATCCAAGCGGTAATCCATGGTTTCCCTTTGCCTTGGTGCACAAATGTTATCCATCCTATCCATAAAGGAGGTGATTCTATGAGAATAGAAAAGTTTCACACCATCATGATTGGTCACATTATGGCCAAAGTTTATTGTTCTATCCTTCAGTTAGATGTGAGCAGTGGGGCCGAGATCTGACGTCTTCATGCTTTTGGATAGGTTGGTTTTAGGGCCAATTATTCGACATTAGACCATATTTTTACATTGCGATCCATTATTGAGGAAGCTCGATTCGACTCTGTTCCGAGACATCTGCTCATCCAGAGATTGCAGGAGTTGGGATTTCATGGTGACACTATTTTTGTAGTCATGGCCCTTTATGAGAGAGTGTTTGGTCGCTTCAGGTCAGAGCAAGGTATCTCCCTGTTGGTGGACGTCGCTATTGGAGTGAAGCAGGGTTGTTGTCTCTCTCCTACATTATTTGGCTTATATATCGATGAGTTGGCATGTATTATTGAGATAGGATGGTGGTTGTGTATGTAGCTTATGCGATATATTGATCTCTGTTCTTCTTTATGTAGATCAAGTGGCTCCTTTATCCAAGTCCAGAGAGGGGTTATAGAGACATTTGGATGCACTAAACCTATTTTGTTCTCGTTGGATGTGGACGTTAATATTAAGAAGACCAAAGTGATGGTCTTCATTACATCCCAAGCTTTTATGCAACGACACGAGTTATTGTGGATAACCAACCATTGGAGGTGGTTTCATCGTACACATACTTGCTGTTCAGTTCTCTAGCTACCTTTAGTATGAGACATGTAGCCTTTGCCAGATTGGGGAAGGGTCAGGCCTTTTTGGTTCAGCTTGAAAGATAGTGTATTAGAAGCCATATCCAAGATGCTCCTGGTTTATTTGATACTATGGTTACTTCTACTACTATTTATGCTGTAGAGTCTTGGTGTACTAGTCTTGCTTTAGCAGAGTTGGCCAATATCTCGAGACTTCAGATTGCCATGCTCTCACGAATGATTAGGGCTAAGTCTTTAGTGGCACACCACATTATTTTGACTTGAGTTTGCAATCCCAACTATATAGATAGAGGTGGTCTTTAAACAAGTCATTTTCTTGCATATACTTATTTAGATGGACAAGAGTAGGAGTTGCTACTCACATACATCACTTATTTCCTCACACTGCTCACAGACACAATATAGTTAGGGTCATCGCTTGGTATTCCCAAGCAGTGCGCCTTTTGAGGGACTCGTTTGGCATATCCATATCTCACCTCCCAAGAGTTACATTGAGCACAAGTAGCATATTCTTATTGTATCTTCCAAAAGGACTCATTCATATATTCCCCTCTCTATCCACATATCCAATGTCCATAGTATAAAGTCCTCAATCCAAGGATCCTATTTTAAGCATGCCAATCACGAGCAACACAAGGGAACCTGATGGTGGACAAACCAACCCAACCAAACCTAGGTCAAACGGATCTAGCCCCCGAGCTATGGATCAATCACTCAGAGAGGAATGAGGCCTACCACCATCAAGTGTTTTAGGCCTACAACCATTAATTATGACCATGTACACATAAGGGCCCCAATTCCCTTATAGTCACAATTAACTTACGGGTTTTCTGTCTATCGGTCCCTAGCGTGGACACGCTACCCAAGACCAGCCATGGGCATGACATTTTTCCCCCCTTATTTAAGTTCTGTCCTTGGAACTTAAAATTGGGAAAGTTCCTCCTTAAGCTTCCTTCTTGTTCCCTGGAATCGTCATCGTCCGTACATCCCTCCATCGAACCAGATGCTCGGTAACTATACGATTTCTCAATCGTTTAGTTCTAAGATCTTTTCGGGTTCAAGACGAGATACACCCGATGATTCATCCAACAGGTCCAATTGATCTCCAGATCCAAGATGCTCTCCTTCACGTAGACTCTTCTTGAGATGACTAATGTGAAATACGGGATGCACTTGGGAACCTTTCGGATCCGATCTTTTTCAAGATCTTACAAGGTCCTCTTTATCTAGGGGACGATTAGTAATGCTAGCCGATATGCATTACACTTGAATCCTTCGGGATTCTCAGATATACCCAATCTCCCACTTGGAAGTCTCTCAGTGATCTTTTCAGATTTGCATAATGTCGGTCCCTATCCTGGGCACTCTGGACATGAAATCCGCTACTTTCTGAAACTAGCCATGGGCATGACATTTTTCCCCCCTTATTTAAGTTCTGTCAAATGCTTACTATAACTCAATTTCCATCAAGGATAACATCCTCTCCGAGGAGATTGCTGAAATATGAATACATCTAATCTTTTGATCACGCGAGCAATCCTTCTTTTAAACGATCAAGTATAACTAGAATCTGAACTATGATTCGTCAATCATAATTCATCGGATTTTTGTCCTATACTCAATAAAAGAAGGTAACTACCAATGATTAGAAGAACTTTAAGTTCAGAGTCATCTCTAGTTTAGCAAATACGGCCTTCCAAAAGTGACCAGCGAACTTCGAATCATGAATGTTCATAATGCCACTTTGGTAATCCGTAAAGCGAAAACAGATACTCTAATTACTTGGTCTTTACCCAAATAAACATAGTCGATTTGGTAAGATGGCTAGTCATTACCAAAATTCCACTATCTTGTTTATTCTTCCGGGGTAATTTACCATGAACACAATCCTCTCCTATGGATCAGTTATTCCCTAGAATCTGAGTTATGATTCTCCAATCCCAACTCTCCATATTCCCGAGACCATACCATATCATAAGAGTGTATTACAATTCTTAAAAGACACATGAGTTGTTCTTGAAAGTCCTTTCCATCTGGAAAGTTCCAGACTTTTCCAACTCACATTCGGTGTTTATATAAGGATTGTAAACAAAAAACGCCCTTACTTTAGACATGGCACAAATTGTCATTCCAGAGTAAGGGTCCCAATCTAGAATACATCTAGATCTTTCTCTTAAGTTCTAATCTAGAATAACTTAAGATTTACCGGAACCTCATTACATGAAGTTCTAACTTTTGGCAAACAACTATCCAACTCTCTTGAGTCTTGCGAGATAGCATTCCATCTTTTCCAAACGGGAAAAGATAAGTTCCAAAAGTTCTCGTGTATTCTATGCACACCCATCAGTGAATGAATCCAAAATGACTCATAAATGTTGTGACTTATAAGCAATACATTTCAACAATAATATCCATAAGTAAGATTTCTATTGTTGATTTACAACAACTAACTCAGAAGTAGCGCTCCTGACTCGGTTAGTTGTATCAGATTTAGAAAATATTTAAATGTCTAGGTGTGGTACCAAAACACCACATTTAATCTGATTCTAAATCAATTCTAGGTCAATAAGCAATTCTCAATGAGAAATTACTATAACCCGGCGAGAAATTGTCTCAAACACGATTCTTATCAATATGCCTATGTACCAACAACTAGTTTATGCATGCAATAACTTAGTTTCATGGAATACTTTGTAGATCCACAATATTAGAAGTTTGTACAAAAGGTATAATGATCCCACAAAGATTCACTACATAGCATATCTCTACAGATAACTAACTCCTGATCTGTATACAACATTTTCATAACCGAGAATCCTGTAACTTGGTTATCCTCTAAGAGAGCATATTTCTCAAAGAGTGCTATTTCACATCCAAAAATCTCAATCGGAGATTAACTCAAAAGAATATATTGCTAGCATGAATTTCCTTCCTTGCATCAACCCACGGATCTCAGTCCACACTAAGATCAAGTTGACTACTCCCAGCAAGGAACATGTTTCAACAAACCCCCATCTTGCAATAGAATTCCTTTGTTCAGACACACGTCAATCGGACTTGTTATCTGTTGAAGAGTAATGCCTATTTTACCCCTTTTGGCTAAGCATTAGTTAAGTTGTACATAACTCATGGGGCATGTTTTAATTAAATGCATGACCCCCCCTTTTGTTAAGTTATGTAAATTAGTGCAAGTGGCCCACTTGGCCAAGTAGCTCACTCCCATGGTTGACACCTAGACTTTCCATGCATGTAAAGGAGGTGCTTGCCTCACAAGGGATTTGGAGGACCCACGCCCTCCTCTCTCTCACTAGCAATTCATTTCTTCTTGAGACTTTTGAGTTTGTGAGATGCTCATGCAATTCTCCTTGTGTGTGATATTTCCATAGCCAAGTTTTCTCAAACTTTCATAGTTGATCTAGCATCTGAGTTAAGATACTCCATAGCTAGGTCTCATAATTCTTCATGGTATCAGAGCAGGTTGTCTAGCCTGTGAGTCTGAGAGTGAGAGAAACTTCAGTGCTTAGATTCTTGAGAAGATTCTTATCTTCTACAAGCACCTCAATCTTGAAAGAGGGAGCATTTGATCTACAGGTGTCAGATCAGGTGGAGTCTTGCACTGTTGGAGAGCTATTGGCAAGGGGAGTGGGATGATCCAAAAACTTTCTAAATCTGGCTAAGTTTTGGAGAGTTTTTCTGGAGGAGCTTACACAAAAGTAGGGCGCACTTTCTGTAGGGGCTTCTGGTTTCTGTTCCAGTGGAGCCTAGTGCTTGTGCTAGTGAGGCCACACCAAGTGGCAAAGACAAAAGCAGGAGCTGAAGGGTTGCCTTGAAGTGGCTACATACCCTAGTTTGGGGTTAAACCCTTGTTGCTGGAAGCTGTTCTTTTCTGATCTCTTTCAAGTTGAGCTTCTGTTTTAAGCACAGATTTTAGCATGGCAAGTCTTGGGGAGAGTTTGCTGGGTGAATCTAGCAAACTAGATGGCACAAACTACAGAGTGTGGAAGTTCAAGATAGCCAATATCTTGATGGATAAGAATTGCTGGGAGGTCATGACAGGTACAGAACCTGTACCAACATCTGATCCTGAATTGAAGGACTACATGAACAGGAGACATAAAGCTCATAGGATAATCAATCTTTCTGTCAAGGACAATATTATTCCTCACATTTGCAATGCAAGGGATGCAGCTGATGCTTGGACAATTCTGAAGTCTATGTTTGAAACAGTGGATTCAGCCAAGCTGGTGTATTTGCAAAACAGGTTACATACTCTCAAGATGGAAGCAGGTGCAACAATTGGTGATCATATTACAAAGGTCAAGGACCTATTGGATCAGCTTGCTTCAGTTGGAGAGAAAGTAAGTGACAGGAGTATTGTTCCCATAGTCTTGAACAGCTTGTCATTCAACTATCAAGACTATGTGATGTCCCTTTCTGCTAGGGAGAAACTCCCAACCTTTGGGGAGTTATGTGGTCTTCTTTTACAGGAGGAGATGAGAAGGAAGAATCTTTTTGAAAGGGAAGATAATCCAGAGCTTGCATTTGCTTCTAAGAAGAAGCAAAACTTTCAGAAGAAAGGCAAAGGCAAAAAGAAGAACTCAAAGCAAAGCTTGGAGCAGCAGGTGTCCAAGTTACAGGTTGGAGAGGAGTCAAGCACCAATTCCTCATCCACACCCAAGAGGAAGGGCAACTGCAACTATTGTGGTAAGTATGGGCATTTTGCTTTTGAATGCAGGAAGAAGCAAAGTGATCAGAAGAAGGGAAAGAACCAGCAGAGTCACTTTGTTGACAAAGTTGCAGAGGAGGAGCAATCTGGTGTGCTTGAGCTATTCACCGCAGCCCTATCATCTGAATCCACATTTGGTGGATGGTACATTGATTCTGGAGCCTCAAAGCACATGACACCTCATAGAGATTGGTTCAGCACCTATGAGGAGACAGAAGATAGCCAGCATGTTTGCCTTGGAGATAATTCTACACGTATGGTGAGGGGCAAAGGTACAGTTGCAATACAGCTATCATCAGGTGAGGTGAAGGAAATTAAAAGTGTGTTGCATGTACCAGGGTTGGCTAAGAACTTGTTATCTGTTGGTGCCATTACCAAACAGAACATGGTGGTAGAGTTTAATGATTCTAAATGTTTGGTAAAAGACAAAGAGAAGAACTTCAAAGTGGTAGCCAAGGGAATGCAAGAAGGAGGTCTTTACAAGCTTTTCACAACCATTCCTAGCCAAGAGGCCTTGTCTGCAAGAGATACTAATCGGGACAAGCTTTGGCATGAGAGATATGGTCATTTGAGTTACAAAAGTTTGCAAGTTTTGAACAGGCACAAAATGGTAGTAGATCTTCCTAGCATTAAGTCTTCTTCAGATACATGTGAGGCTTGTGCATTAGGGAAGCAACAGAGGAAAAAGTTTCCAAAGGAGAAAGCTACCAGGGCCAAGGGCATTCTTGAACTTGTGCATTCAGATTTATGTGGTCCCATGCAGGTCAAATCAGCAGGGGGGGCATACTATCTCATGACCTTCGTAGATGATTTCTCTCGGAAGGTATGGGTCTATTTTCTGAAACTGAAATCTGAAGCGTTCAAATACTTCAAACAGTGGAAAGCTATGGTGGAAAACCACACAGGAAAGAGGTTAAAGACTCTCAGGTCAGATAAGGGTGGTGAGTATATTTCTGATGAGTTCAAAGATCTTTGCAAAGCATGTGGGATAAAGAGACAGTTTACTGCTCCACATACACCGCAGCAAAACGGCGTGGCTGAGCGGAAAAACAGGTCTATAGTTGAGTGTGCGAGGAGCATGCTCAAGGCAAAGGGGTTGCCAAATTCTTTTTGGGCAGAAGCGGTAGCAACTGCTGTTTTTCTATTGAATAGAAGTCCAACCAAAGCAGTTGAAGGAATCACGCCAGAAGAAGCATATAGTGGCAAGAAGCCCAAAGTGGGCAGCCTTCAAGTATTTGGGTGTACAGCATATGCACATATACCAAAGGACTTGCGGAAGAAACTTGATGCAAAATCCGTAAAGTGTGTCTTTCTTGGGTATAGTGAAGGTGAGAAAGCTTATGTGCTATATGATCTCGAAAACAGGAGGAAGATCCTAAGTCGAGATGTCATCTTTGATGAAGAGCATGCACCCAAGATACAGGAGCAGGAGAAGGAAGGAATTACTGAGTTCATACCCTTGATTGATTCCACGGATGAGGATCCTAGTCAAGAGTCCTGTAAGCCTCAAGTGCAGGAGCAACAACAGGAAATCGAACCTACTAGTTCGAGACCTCTTTTTGGCCAAGTACCAGAAGCAGAAGTTGGGGACAAACGGAAGACTAAAACAGTACCATGGGATACGGGGTCACCATCCACATCACCTACTGCTAGGAAGAAGCTACCTAGGTGGTATTGGGAAACAATCAAAGAAGGTCAAATGATTGAAGAAGGAGAGAGCAGTGAACAGGGTGTCAGAAGATCTCTTAGGTCTCATGAGAGACAAGAGACTAACTTTGCTCTTATGTCCACTATTCTGAATGCAGATGAGCCACAATTCTTTCACGAAGCCGTGAGAGAAAAGGTATGGCAACATGCCATGCAGGAGGAGTACGACTCCATTGTCAAGAATGACACATGGGAGCTCACTACATTGCCAGAAGGGAAGCAACCAATAGGTTGCAAGTGGGTCTATAAGACCAAGTTTCATGCCAATGGAACAGTGGACAAGTACAAGGCAAGGTTGGTGGCGAAAGGCTATGCTCAGCAAGAGGGGCTAGACTATGATGAGACATTCGCACCTGTTGCTAAAATGACATCTATCAGGACCGTTTTGGCTATAGCCTCATATTTTGATTGGGATGTCCATCAAATGGATGTCAAGAGTGCCTTTCTTAATGGGCACCTACAGGAGGAGGTTTACATGGAACAACCGCAGGGATTTGAAATAACAGGCAAGGAGAATCTGGTTTGCAGGCTTAGGAAAGCCTTGTATGGGCTCAAACAGGCGCCAAGGGCTTGGTATAGCCGAATTGATGAGTACTTTGCAAGGCAAGGGTTTGAGAAGAGTAAGTCTGATTGCAATCTTTATGTCTTCAGGGAAGGAGAAGACTTTGTGGTTGTTGTGCTCTATGTGGATGATCTACTCATCACGGGAAGCAATAAGAAGCTTATTGCTTGTGTTAAGAAGAATCTCTCTAATGAGTTTGAAATGAAAGATTTGGGTTTGCTACACTATTGCCTAGGAGTTGAAGTTTGGAAAGGAAAGCGTTGTCTTTTTATCTCACAGGCAAAGTATGCACAGAAATTATTGAAGAAGTTTAACATGCAAGAAAGCAAACCAATCAGCACACCCATGGATGCAAGCAACAAGCCATCAAAAGATGATGGTCCAGCATTTGCAGATGAGACGCTCTATCGTCAGTTAGTGGGCAGCCTGATTTACCTTACTACCACCAGGCTAGATATTGCTTATGCGGTTGGAATCGCAAGTCAATACATGTGTAAGCCTACCGAAGCACATTGGAAGGCAGCCAAGCGGATCCTATATATGTGAGAGGGACAGTGACTTATGGGATTGGATACACGGATGACGGGAACCTTCAGCTGGAAGGCTATTCAGATTCTGATTGGGCAGGTGATAGAGACGATCGGAGATCGACGACAGGCTATTGCTTCAGCCTAGGTTCAGGGGCTATATCGTGGTGCAGTAAGAAGCAGCCTACTATTGCTCTATCGTCTACCGAAGCTGAGTACAGGGCGACTACGAGGTCCGCCTGTGAAGCCATTTGGTTACGCCGTCTACTTGAGGACATGCAGATTGCTCAAGTAAGACCTACATTGTTACATTGTGATAACCAAAGCTGCATTCAGCTTGCAAGGAATCCAGTCTATCATGCACGGACAAAACATATAGAGGTGGACCAGCATTTTATACGAGAGAAAGTGCACAGTGGGGAGATTGAGCTAGTTTATTGCGACACCAACGACCAGACAGCTGATATTTTTACTAAACCACTTAGTAAAGATAAATTTGAAAAGTTCAGAACTTTGTTGGGTGTCAGTTTGAATAAAATTGCCATTAAGGGGGGGTGTTGAAGAGTAATGCCTATTTTACCCCTTTTGGCTAAGCATTAGTTAAGTTGTACATAACTCATGGGGCATGTTTTAATTAAATGCATGACCCCCCCTTTTGTTAAGTTATGTAAATTAGTGCAAGTGGCCCACTTGGCCAAGTAGCTCACTCCCATGGTTGACACCTAGACTTTCCATGCATGTAAAGGAGGTGCTTGCCTCACAAGGGATTTGGAGGACCCACGCCCTCCTCTCTCTCACTAGCAATTCATTTCTTCTTGAGACTTTTGAGTTTGTGAGATGCTCATGCAATTCTCCTTGTGTGTGATATTTCCATAGCCAAGTTTTCTCAAACTTTCATAGTTGATCTAGCATCTGAGTTAAGATACTCCATAGCTAGGTCTCATAATTCTTCATTATCAGCCAATTTTCTATTGCAAGAGTACTTTCTAATTTTTTCCCCCCGTTAAATCTTCAAGCCTGATATCAACTATAATCCTTTAAGGATTTCTGTAATATCAAAATATCCTATCGTTTCTGATTATAGAAACATGTCCATCATCGATATAACAGATTCCTCCTGGAATCTTTGACCGATGTTTCTCCTTGATAATTCTCTGTTCTTCTTACTTCTCCCCCTTTTTAAGAGGAAACAACACGAGTTTCCAAGGGGCGCATATTAATCCAGAAGTTTCAAGAAGAGACATGAGAAAATCTTTGTGAGTCAAAATAGAGGTGTTGCATCACTGTAAGTAAATACCAATAATGTCCGAACACAACGACTAAACCAAAGATCTTCTTCGTTACCAAGCTTGAGAATTAACCCGTAAATTAGAAAAGGAGTTCTTTAAAGATTTAAGCAAGGAAAACAATTTTTAGAAAACAGTTCCACTAACCATTTTTGTGACATCGTCCATGGTCAACGGGTAATCAAAATTACCTTCCAAGGAATCACAAAAAATTGGGTTAATTAATGTGTTCAAAAAATCACCAATATATCCTTTATACAGAAATAGCTTGCCGGGTTTCCGGTTTTGTAAATTTGAGATATCCAAAACATGGGTCATGACCAATATCTCAAATTTCCGACAAAACACCCGTTTTATGACCGATAGTATTTGGCATCACGAAGATTTACGGCCATACTATGGTCAACTGATCCAGTTAGTTTCAGACCTTCATTTTGGAATTACCAGCGTTCACTCTAATTTATCCCGTTGCTAACGGAAAAGTGTCCCAATGAAGTAAATGGCAACACAAGTGATTCAAGAAAACCAAATTTTACTTTCTAGCCACAGATTTGAAATGCTCAAAAGCCGAATCAATTTAATTCTTGGTAGTACACATACCACCGAACTGATTGTACCTCAAAAAAGTGACTCTCGGGAAGAAAAATTCAATTTTTCACCACTTGTTGCTACTTAGAATAGGATCCTTGGATTGAGGACTTTATATTGGTATCAGAGCCAATTTTGAGCACATTTTTGCCATTGATTTGTGTTCAAGAGAAATCTCGAATTGTGGGGATTTTTCCGTTGTGTGATATGGAATCTCGACACTATTTTTACGGGTTGTCGGTTTACCGGTCCCTAGTGTGGACACGCTACCCGAGACCAGTCATGGGCATGACACATAGGGTTTGGCTAGGCCCTTTGAGGGTCAAATTGGACATCTTTTGGACACATTTCTTGCATATAGGAGTTCACATCTCTTCTCACTAGCTAGCAGGTTGGTTGTGCCTGAAGGGTTGTGTAGTGTGAACCATGGGTGTGCCACAAGTTGCCTGTTGGAAAGCTGGTTGTGAGGGGCTGTGAAGGGTCTAAGGTCGTCTTAGCCCCCAGGCTGCCATGCAACTTTGAATTTGCACATGAGTACCCACAAGTCACCTCTTGGAGCTTGGAAAGCTGGTTGTGTAGGGCTGTGAAGGGTTGTGAAAGTTGTGCCAGGCTGCCATGCAACTTCAAACTTGTACATGAGTAATCTTGAAGATCGTGAAGGGTAAGAAGGGCTAAAAGTCATGCCAGGCTCCAGCTGAAGGTCGTGCCATGCCATCGATTGCAACTTCACTTGCTTACAACCCTTCAAATTAAACATATATTCTTCAAAATTTCTAGCCTTTGGAATCTTGATCCAATTTCATTCGTGTTCAATTGCCCGCCTTTAATTGTAGCATGTATGACATTTGAAGTTGGTTATTGAAATGTATGTACTTTGAAGTAACCATATGCATTTTGAATAACTCTACATATTTCAAATAGCTGTATGTTTTGCGATTTACGGGTGCGGCAAACTAGAAAGACTCAAAAGACTCCTACGGATGTATAGCGTACAGTGGCAACATTTGGATGAGGACACGAGGTTAGAGAGAAATATTATTCGCTTTCCTTAGCTCAGCTAGTCAGACTTCATTTCTTGATATCACATGAGGATAAGAGGTGTGCTGCATTGATACAAGAGATACACGTCAATCAGCTGGTTACAACACCTAGATTCAGTCTGGTATTATTTTCAGATGAAGAGTTTAGCTCAGAAGATTATGCAGATATTCCATTTAGACATTGAGATGAGAGACATTGACGATCAATTTTTGATCACCTATGGCCCAAGATCTAGCCATCAACACACATCTACTTGCTCACATACACGGTTGGATAGACACTAGCACATTCAGCAAGTAACTACTTAGGCTACCAATGATTTTACATGGATTGCTAGAGTGGTCGTTGTTATTTACCTTTTGTGTTCTCTGAAAATTCAGTTTTGATTGTTATCCTCTAGACTACACAAGTTTGATTTCACTTCTATTCTTTTCAAAGCATACTATGCTCTCATAGTAAGAACACACTTGAAATGTACTTTTTCAGTCTTATGTATCCTTGGATACCCTAAAGACCTCTCTCTCTCTCTCTCTCTCTCTCTCTCTCTCTCTCTCTCTCTCTCTCTCTCTCAGTTTGGAAAGAATGTGTAGCAAAAAGCTTGCTTATTTTGCAAAAATTATCAGTGGAAACGGGGTATAATCATCTTAGTGAATGCAGTTGCCTACAGCCACTTCAAGAATACTTCAAACTGCATCTTTGTTATTTGCAATGAATTTAAGCATTTAAAGTTGTTCTATTCTTCCTGGTGACATTTCACCATGAGTACTTATCGGTCCTATTTCCATTATCCTCTTGGGTTGCTATATATATGCCTGTATGTTTATTTGCTTTAAAAAAGTCTATTGCTCCTTTCATATGGCAATGTTGTTTTCCATCACGTAAGAGAGCATGCTTCTAATCTCATTTTGGTAATAGCTATGATGTAATTTTAGTAAATATCTGGTACCTTCTAGACTTAAGGAGAATCATCCCACAAGACTGAGTTTCTTTGTGTTTCACTTCAAAGTCAGTGATATAAATCTGGATTGCAAGTTCTTATCTGAAGTTGCATTGTTTGAGTGGCACATCACGCATTGGACATCAAGTTGACACAATAGGAGTCACCAGGATATCCAACTATTGTGACTAGTCTAGAGTTTTTGCTTAAGTTGGTTCATTTATTTGCAATGTTTACAAAAAGTGAAAATTTGTTTTGATTTCATCAATGCACAGTAGATACTAAAGCATTTATTTAGTCTCCTGTCATTCTCAATTTATAATCCTTGTAGTTCCCTTTCAACAGATACAATTGGATGTTTCCTTGTAGTTTCTCCCTTTCATCGTCTTAGCCCCCAGGCTGCCATGCAACTTTGAATTTGCACATGAGTACCCACAATTCACCTCTTGGAACTTGGAAAGCTGGTTGTGTAGGGCTGTGAACAGTTGTGAAAGTTGTGCCAGGCTGCCATGCAACTTCAACCTTGTACATGAGTAATCTTGAAGATCGTGAAGGGTAAGAAGGGCTAAAAGTCATGCCAGGCTCCAGCTGAAGGTCGTGCCATGCCATCGATTGCAACTTCACTTGCTTACAACCCTTCAAATTAAACATATATTCTTCAAAATTTCTAGCCTTTGGAATCTTGATCCAATTTCATTCGTGTTCAATTGCCCGCCTTTAATTGTAGCATGTATGACATTTGAAGTTGGTTATTGAAATGTATGTACTTTGAAGTAACCATATGCATTTTGAATAACTCTACATATTTCAAATAGCTGTATGTTTTGCGATTTACGGGTGCGGCAAACTAGAAAGACTCAAAAGACTCAAAAGACTCCTACGGGTGTATAGCGTACAGTGGCAACATTTGGATGGGATTCTGAGAGAGGACATGGTTTTTTAAGTATGTTCTTTGGGTGAGGGGGAGATGGAGGAGCATTTTATTTTCTGTTATCTGTTATTTGATGTATTACGAGGTTAGAGAGAAATATTATTCGCTTTCCTTAGCTCAGCTAGTCAGACTTCATTTCTTGATATCACATGAGGATAAGAGGTGTGCTGCATTGATACAAGAGATACACGTCAATCAGCTGGTTACAACACCTAGATTCAGTCTGGTATTATTTTCAGATGAAGAGTTTAGCTCAGAAGATGATGCAGATATTCCATTTAGACATTGAGATGAGAGACATTGACGATCAATTTTTGATCACCTATGGCCCAAGATCTAGCCATCAACACACATCTACTTGCTCACATACACGGTTGGATAGACACTAGCACATTCAGCAAGTAACTACTTAGGCTACCAATGATTTTAGATGGATTGCTAGAGTGGTCGTTGTTATTTACCTTTTGTGTTCTCTGAAAATTCAGGTTTGATTGTTATCCTCTAGACTACACAAGTTTGATTTCAGTTTACTTCTATTCTTTTCAAAGCATACTATGCTCTCATAGTATGAACACCCTTGAAATGTACTTTTTCAGTCTTATGTATCCTTGGATACCCTAAAGACCTCTCTCTCTCTCTCTCTCTCTCTCTCTCTCTCTCTCTCTCTCTCTCTCTCTCTCTCTCTCTCTCTCTCAGTTTGGAAAGAAGGTGTAGCAAAAAGCTTGCTTATTTTGCAAAAATTATCAAGTGGAAACGGGGTATAATCATCTTAGTGAATGCAGTTGCCTACAGCCACTTCAAGAATACTTCAAACTGCATCTTTGTTATTTGCAATGAATTTAAGCATTAAAAGTTGTTCTATTCTTCCTGGTGACATTTCACCATGAGTACTTATCGGTCCTATTTCCATTATCCTCTTGGGTTGCTATATATATGCCTGTATGTTTATTTGCTTTAAAAAAGTCTATTGCTCCTTTCATATGGCAATGTTGTTTTCCATCACGTAAGAGAGCGTGCTTCTAATCTCATTTTGGTAATAGCTATGATGTAATTTTAGTAAATATTTGGTACCTTCTAGACTTAAGGAGAATCATCCCACAAGACTGAGTTTCTTTGTGTTTCACTTCAAAGTCAGTGATATAAATCTGGATTGCAAGTTCTTATCTGAAGTTGCATTGTTTGAGTGGCACATCACGCATTGGACATCAAGTTGACACAATAGGAGTCACCAGGATATCCAACTATTGTGACTAGTCTAGAGTTTTTGCTTAAGTTGGTTCATTTATTTGCAATGTTTACAAAAAGTGAAAATTTGTTTTGATTTCATCAATGCACAGTAGATACTAAAGCATTTATTTAGTCTCCTGTCATTCTCAATTTATAATCCTTGTAGTTCCCTTTCAACAGATACAATTGGATGTTTTCATCTCCTATTCTATTGTAAGCAGCTGTTTATGGCCTATGGCTGTAGATACATGGAACTCTCTATGCCATTGGGAGAGTTGCAACAGAGTGCTTCAGTTAGCGGTTTTTTGGCTATCTTGAAAGACTTTCCATATCATCTGGTCCATTTGGATCAACCATTAAAATATGAGAGTTTTGATAGTGGGTCTAGAGCTGTAATATGTAACCCTTTCCAAAATCTCATGTAATTCTGCACTTCCTCGAGATGATTGTATTTGGTTGACACCTGTAGATGGTGACAATAGTAACTGTTTTCCACTTTTTGAGATATGTTGCTAACCCTTTTTCACTTATGATGTGGCATTATTCGAATTGCACTTAAAGAAGTTGATATGTAACTAAGTTAGTAGCTTAAGAGGATTACTGATAGTGGTGGATGAGCCCATTTTTTTGTAGAAGGAAGGGTTGGTATGATATGCTCTTCATAAAAAGGTTATATGATATAATTTGTGCACTTTTAATATTTATATCCGTAGTATTTTATTAAGTTTAGAAGGCATTCTCCAGTAAGTGTTGAGCTGGTTAGGACTTTCTTTCCTCTTTTTTTTCCTCTTTTCTTTCCTGTCCTTAAGGTTAGGATTTTGACACTAACTTGTCACACAAATGAGGAGATACGAGAGAGAAAAAAATGTCTGGAAGGCATATGAAGAAACACAGGCTCGATCTTCAGTCTGGGGCTGTTGAGGCTGATGCCAGTTTCATAGGTGGCTCTGATACCAAGCTAAATGCAAAAACAACACATATTGAAAAGAAATGCAATGGAAAAGCCGACCTAGGAACCGAGGATGACCAAATGCAAATTCATGTCAAATAGGTGTCCAAGTACACAGAGCATGAGATGTAATATCAAATAACAGGCAGTGGGCCCATGACCTGCACTGCTGTGCACAGGGGATGGAAAAGGGTCGGCCATGCTGTCAACCCTAAATCAGTGGCATCATTACTTCTGCCCCATTTGACCTTTCCTACAAATTATTAGTCCTTATGAGAAATATTCTCTTGGATAGATATTAGTCGTGCTGTTTTGGTGGTTCTGATCTTTGCATAATTTCTACTTTGGAATCAAGTATTGTCCTACCAAGAGTAATGCTGTTGTAATTGCTCTCTGTAGATTACTGCTCATGTTCATGCATTCTCAACAAGGCTACTTTGAAAAGCAACCCGTGATGGGCAAAGCCTGTTTTGGAAACGTTGATTGGTTTTGGATCACTTATATTTTTAGGATATAGATGCATGATGCGTGGCCGTTACATTATCCCATAAGCAAGCAGTATATGAACAGGAGCTGCATGTATAGCTGGACACAGACACATTTGTAAAGAAAACAATCCAATATAAGAGGCTAGAAAAAAAAGGGCTGTCGTGATTAGAGTTTAGGGGGCTCGAAAATGAACAGGAATTGGCTGGAAACCCTAACTGTTTGAGGAATAAATATGGTGGATTTCTTTGTCGAGTATATTTATTTATCTTTGCTATATTTGGCCTACTAGGACATTGTCCCTATTTTCATTATGTGCACATTCCTGTTTGCATGCATACAAAATTGTTTGTCTTAGAACTTGAGTGTTAATAGATACATGTTTATGATACATTTTAGGTTAAATGCAGCTCTTGGACAAAATCTAGTCATTTGCTTTAAGATCCAAGATGAATGATTATGTCTGCAGGTTTCAAAGCGCCTTGAGAAGTTCCAGACATCTATTTTTACTCAAACTACGGGCCTGGCTATCAAATACCAGGCATTGAACCTTGGCCAAGGATTTCCTGACTTTGATGGTCCTGATTTTATCAAAGAAGCTGCAATTGAAGCAATCAAGACTGTTGGCAAGAACCAGTATGCACGAGGTTATGGCATCCCTGATCTTAACAGAGCAATCGCTGCAAGGTTCAAAAAGGATTCAGGCCTGGATGTTGATCCTGAAACTGAGGTGACGGTCACTACTGGTTGTACCGAGGCACTTTCTGCAACTATGCTAGGATTGTTGAACCCTGGTGATGAGGTCATTCTTTTTGCTCCTTTCTTTGATGTATATGAACAACTTCTGGCAATGGTTGGCGCTACTATTAAGTTTGTTACACTTCGACCCCCAGACTTCTCTGTGCCAGAGAAAGAACTTCGCGAGGCTTTTTCGAGTAAGACGAGAGCTATTCTAGTCAATACTCCTCATAACCCAACAGGGAAGGTCTTCTCACGAAAAGAGCTAGAGCTAATTGCATCACTCTGTATCAAGAACAATGCTCTCGCTTTCACCGATGAGGTTTACAGCAAGCTCATCTTCAGAGGAGAGCATATATCTATTGCAACCCTTGATGGTATGTACGAGAGGACAGTAACCATGAACTCTATGGCAAAAACGTTCTCTTTGACGGGCTGGAAGGTGGGCTGGGCAATTGCACCCCCTCAACTCTCATGGGGATTGCGGATTGCGCATTCAAATCTTACCTTTTCAACTTCAACTCCCCTTCAGTGGGGGGCTGTAGCTGCTCTGCAAGCTCCTGATGCCTACTATGTGGATTTAGCTCAGAATTATAAGAGACGCAAAGATTATTTAGTTGAAAATCTAAGCAGTATTGGGTTCAAGGTTTACGAGCCCCATGGAACCTACTTTGTCATGGCAGATCATACTCCTTTTGGGTTTGATGATGATACAGCGTTTGTTGGGCATTTGATAAAGAATGTGGGTGTAGCTGCCATCCCTCCAAGTGGGTTCTATGAAAATGCTAGTGATGGGAAGCATTTGGTACGGTTTGCGTTTTGCAAAGATGATGAGACCTTGAGAAAGGCAGTCGAAAGAATGAAAATCCATTTAAAACCCACCTCTCTAAAGTCAACAAATGATTCCGCAAATTAAAGGTGGGGTATTTTTTTTGGCTTATTATTCACATACATTTTATTTATTTCATCTCATTTCTTGCATACATCACAATATTGGCTTCTCTTGGATTGTGAACAATTCTGGCTTATCTTGGATTGTGAACAAAGCCACACATTCAATACCTGATTGATCAATCAGTTAGATGTACAGCTACAAAATATTGACTGAACAGGTTATGCTACATTGAATGCTGCAGGGGGCAGGGATCTATCCTATAAGAAACATTGTATTGTTCCTGCAAGTGCTAACACTTTCTTCAAGGCAATGGGCTTGGCGTTTTTACACTTAAATCTGGAAACTTGTGAACATTTTCTTCTAGAAAACTACTGACCAGTAATGTATCGGTACTCGCTAAAAATCAAATGATTTCATGTTTCTGGAGTTTTTTGTAGAGGGAAAATACAATCTTGTACTAGGAGTTGGGTGAAAAGATCCGATACATTGTCATTATTTTCTTGCACAATACATTGGAGTTTTGCTAGCTCACAAAATCTTTTATGATGCATCATCTTAAAAGCTTTTGATGTCTAAAATAAATGATGTGTACTTACGGTATAAAAATAAACAAAACCCTTGACTCCAATGGAAAAGAAATCAGTTTTCATAAACCTTAAAATGGAGGAGTTTGTTAACGGTTAGATTAGTGCAACGTCTTTGACTAGTATATCTGTAACCTCTGCAATCGGTACAATTTTAACAGTTTTGAACTACTGTAAATTCTTGTCCAACAAGTCTAGAGGGAAGGTGCAAAGATTATCGTGAGATTATGGTTGTGGTTTTGTAGAGGGCTTCAGCTAAATAGGCAAATTCAAAATCTAGTATCTATTCACAAATCACAATTCAAAAGGCAAAAGTCAAAATCTTCTACTATCTAGTATTTCTACAAAATTTCAAAATACTAAAAGCCTACTAATATAACGCAGTGAATTGGAAAATTGGGCATCGAAATCAACCTGCAGCTGCTAAGGCCTCCCGATGGATTAGAACGTAGACATCCTCCTCTTGTGATCTTGGTGGCAAGTCTGGAATCTTTGCCACATCGATCTCATCGGGATTAACCTACAAAAATTGAAACTAACCAAGATTTTGATTCTCAATAGTAAGTACTGGTAAACGATTTAAAAAAAATAGTAAATTTGAAATGTAAATGTTGAAAGTTGAAAGTTGAAGTCTGAAGGTTCTAACATCTTAGTGTAGAATCTAGACTTTACTATCTAGACAAATCATGATTCATGGTACATACTAGAGTCTATAGAATTCGGATTGATGATTTAATTATGAATCATGATTCATTACCTGTATGGGCTCCCCAGTCTCTCTCAGCTTCTTCACAAGCCGTAGGTTGGCATGCACATACACCAACCTCTCCAGCTGCGCAGTAGAAAGTTTGTTCTTCCTCTTCGTATGAATCAGAGAGAACACACTCCAATTTCTCTCACATGCAACTGCTGCGCAATCTTGTGAGAGGACGCGGATGGCAAGTTTCTGCAACTTTAGAACATCATTCCCATACTTCATCCACCATGAAATAGGGCGCAATTGCCCTTCCCTCAGCATGGTAGATGCACGACCGAAATTGAGGCGCTCGGTCCTGAACATTCAACATTCATCACCATTTAAATTTCAAAATATACTAGTAAATACTAAATGCTTACAAGTTACTACTATTAAGTTTTTAACTAGCAGCTAGCTTAAGCCTTAGACTTCAAAGTTCATACATATTACATATACATACTACATAGATGAATACATATTACATACTTGGGTCCTGAATACATATTACAATTTGCTAATTACATAGTACATACCTCAAGTCATCCATGAGTGCATCCTGATCCCTGGGATCAGGATAGATAGAGGAGACGTAGGAATGCCATTCTTGCCTGAGCTTTTGATCATGGAATTGATCCTTCGTCCTCCATAGTGGATGAAGCAAGCAAGCCACGGCATGCAGAGGTTGATGGAACCACTGCCATCTGCCTAGAAATAGGCCCCTTACTTCTTCCAGCCTGCAAACAATCAGGACTCTGGAGTGAAGTTTGAGGCTTGAGCATTCAAGTCTCAAGATTCCAGAACTATTAAGTTCTAACTAAATTCTAATCATGAATGTCAATGAATATTGAAGATTCAAGAATCAACTTTGAAACTTTTAACATAGTTACTAGACTCTAGTAATATACCTGTCAGGAGCCATGGTGGTGCAACTCTGAAGCTGCTCTCCCAGCTTATCCATAAACTCATAAAGAAGGCCTAAGGTGGAACCCTCTCTATCAGTAAGGCGAAGCACACTATAGATAGGCTGCATGGATATGACAATGGAGCGTGCATCATCCCAAAATGAAGTCCCCATCACGATCGTCTCAAATCTCCTGGCCTTGGCCTCTCGTGATCGGCCCCACTCTGCCCAACGGGGTGAAACCACTGTCATCCTCAAGCTTCCATGCACTTTTATGAGCCGCTCCAAAACAATGAGCATATAGGCAAACCTAGGATGAAAATCATGAAATAAGATTTGTAATTGGTCATAGCCTATAGGCAACAAGCAGGCTATACTATATAGCAAAATTCAAATTCTATGAGCACTGAAACTTGAAGCTAAAACAAAATTGCAATTTTCAAATCAAAAAATTGGAAACAGGTTGTCAGGTTGGAAGTTGGAACTTGGTTACCTAGTAGGGGCAGGCCTCAAGAGATCCAAGGTGGAATAGGACCTGAAGATACTCAAGACCCTCTGTCTCTTGGTGACAAATCTCACCAAGAATCGTGCTATGTCTACAACCTCCTTGACCCTGGGTAATCTCTCAATGTCTTCAACTAGGAGGTCAAGACAATGTGCAGCACATGGACTCCAGAAAATCCAAGGGTACTTCTCATTCACCATCTTCCCCATGGCAACACAATTGGACGCGTTGTCCATGACAACCTGCATTGGAATTCCGACAAAGGTCGAATCATAACCCATGAACAATGAACATTCACCATTTAGCATTCCAAATGCAAATGTAAATTGCAAATGCAAATGGCAAGTGCACACTGCAAATTGCAACGTTCAAAACAATAATCACGATTCACAAAATGTAAGTTGTAACTTGTAACTTACTAAGTTCTAACTTCAAAGCTTAGAGCTCAATGTCGAAAGTTTTAAAGTTGAAACTTGAAAGTGGCAAGTGGCAAGTGCATACTTGGACAACATTCTCTTTTCTGACCTCCTCAATGGCCTGTGAGATGTACTCAAACAATCTCCTGCCATCCAATACCATGTCTGGGACGTGTCAATGGATCTCAAAATCATGGTGCCCATGCAAGAAGATACCGATATATTCACAAGATGGCGCCTCCTTGCATCGGTCCAACCATCTGATATTATAGTGCATCCAAACCTAAAACATTCGACAACACTTTCAAGTTTCAACTAACTAAGTTGCAACTTGCAATTTGCAAATTTGGAGATTGAAAGTTCAAAGTTAGAAACTTGAAAGTACTAATTTCTAAAGTAGTAAGTGGCAAGTGCAAAGGTATTGAAGATGTAAGTTTACAAGTATACCTCGCCCATGTCTTCCTAATGGGCTGTAGGTCAGCATCCACGGACTGCCGCTCAACATGTAGCTCTCTCGTCCTCAACTGCTCCATGCTCAGGCCCTCCCACTCAACACCGATATGAGATACTGCTCACATCATATCCCTCCATGCAGGGGTCTGTGCCACATGAAAAGGGAGGTCACACAAGTAAAAGCACCTCCTAACAACAATAGTAGCTGCATCCCTATGCGACTGTTGGAAGGCTGCCACAAAAGCATCCCTGCCTCTCACATGTCCTCGACCCCATCCCCTAACACTGCTGCCAATAGCACTACTGCCGGCCCCACCAACTGGCACTGCAGGAGTCTCTCCAAAAGAAGAAGGTGGGATGGATGTTGCAGCGGAGCTAGTGCCGGCTGCGATGGAGAATCACGGCGCTCTGCCGCACCTGTAACAATAACATTGGTGTTACAACTTACTAGTTACGCATCAGGCTTTAGGTAATAAATTATAGTCAGTGAGAGAGCTCAGGGAACAGTCACTAATTACTCATTAGTAAATTGTAATCAAAGTTTAAAGTTATAGAATAAACTTTTAAGTTTTAGCTTTAGATCAAATTTCAAATTTTCAATCAATGTCATTGATCAAACAAGATTCAAGAATCACCTGTGCCTAAAGTAGTAGTAGGAGAGTCATCCCCGATCCCGGCAATCCTCAGTGACTCTGGGGCTTGAGTGCAAACGGCGATCTCATATCCTCGAAGACGTAAAAGATGCGCCCTAATTCGAACGGGGCCACCAGAGAGATTTTCTAATTTTGAGATATTGAGAGGTTTGCAGAAAGAGCAATGTTCTGAGAATATAAGCCATTGCAACATAGGGTTTTGATCAAGCCCTTGCCGCAACAGGAAGAAGCTTTAGCTTTGGTCATAGAAGACAACAATCAAGAGGAGGCAATTCAAATCAAGGATCATTCAATCATTTTCAAGAATTATTGAATGATAGTGCAAATTGAGTCCATTTGCATCAAGGCCAAGCTAAGGTAATTCAAGGAAAAAGAAACTTTGAAATTGTTGATATGCTTTTAATAAGCCTAGCCATTGGAAGCATGAGTGTTTCAAAAAAAAGAAAGAATAGGGCAATGCAAGGGTAAATGACAAGATAATAGTTACATCAATTTGATGATGATCAATGAAGATGGAGGTGAAAGTTTAGATTTGTTCATTACGGTGCTAATGACAAAAAAGCCCATGATACGTGATACATTGATAGTGGAGTGTCCAACCACATAATTTTAAGGACGCAGTGGTTTTTAGAGTTTAGAGAAATTCACAATGGTGACAAGGTTGTAGCCCAATAGAACTCATTTTCTATGATTCTACTGTAATTCTAATTTTTTCATATATGTAGACATGATTTTATGCTTTCAAGTGTTTTTGGTAATACATTTTGATTTGATAATTTGACACTGTAGGACTGCTGATAAACTATTGTTACATAATTGATGGAAGAAGCAATCATTTTCTAAGTTCAGTTAGATGATTATATTTGTAGGTTTTTATGATTGTTGTAAATACATGTATTTGTGCCTATTCAAGGCATATTCAATTGAAAATCACTTCCATTAAATTCAAGTATTTTGTATTATGATTGAACTTTAGTCACACTTCATAATTGATGAATGATGAACCTTTGCCATGAACTCAGGCCGTGCATATTCAAGTTGTGCCATATTGAAATTAACCATTTATTGGCCCTTGGTAACCAATTAGACCCAGTGACAAACTTTTTTCTTCCATGAACCTCCCAGCATCGCCGCACGGTGGCATAGCCTTGCCAATGGTAATTGATCTGAGACTTTGTTTGATGCCATCGGAAGATTTGGATCATATGACAGTGTAGGCAAACAGTCATCCCATTTCGTTGGAATGGATGCCGATGTATCCAGGTTCTTAGCAAAAAAGGCTGACTACCTAATCGTGGGATTTGGCGAGAAGAGATATTCTCGTGCATAAGCTTGAAGTGCACGATGAAAATCCACATAAATATTCCAATTAAACATTTGGTAAATTATCGACCAATTTGGAGTATGTATCGTCATTTTATCTAATGACATGCTACAATCTTTCCATTTATTTCTTCGTGGCATAGGCACATAATATGGATTGATGCATAATTGCCTATGATTTGCCACGTAATTCTTGATAAAATTTGGAGTTTTTTCAAATACTGTTTTCCTCCAAGGGGGTTGCTCGCCCAAAGCTGGCAGCTTATCTAGTTCTTGGCCCTACTCGATCTCGGAGGTGTGAAGCCCAGCTGCCTTGGGAGGATTCATGCAAATGCTTTTGTAGAAATGTTTGAATTCCTTCTTTAACACTATCTGGTTTTCTGAATGTACTATTGGTTGAAAGTTTGTGTGTAGATGGCCCTACTTCTTTTGTGGGTGGAACCTCTTGAACTTGTTTTGCTTGGCCTGGATCAACATCAATCAGCCCAATACTTAAATCATCTTGCCCTTGATCTATATTCTGTGGTGGCGGTGCATGATCGGTATCTGGATATGAGGAGTTGCTTGAAGAGCAGCCTGTTTGTATCCCTTTATTATTTCCTTGGCTTTTGATAATTCTTGTGTGGCCTTTTGGTGGAATGGATCAAACTTCTCCTGCAAACTTGCTAGAGCGGACTTGTATCTCTCCACTCTATGGAGGAGGTAATTGATTTCATTTTGGGAGACATGTCAATCTGCTACATGTCTATACATGTGTATGCAGTAGATTGTCCCGATCCTCAACTACTATGTCCAACTCCTTCAAGATTATTTCTTTTTTCAAATTAGCCATATCCAGTTGCCCTTGTAAGAGTGAAATATGTAGGTTGGCCTCTTGGACAACTTTATCCACTTGTTCTTTTGCTTTTGCCAAGGCATCCTATAGGTTGCCCATGTAATCTTGAAGCGTGTCTTCATTCTACTGAGCCTTCTTGAGGTTGGCCGCTGACTTTGCTTCATGTTAAGGGTGATCTGGAGCTCCCTGTTGAGTTGTATCAGCTTCTGGCTGATCAAGGTGTTCTTTGAGACCAATTCGAATATTCTTTTGTCCAAAACTGCTTTCCTCTCTATCATATTATAGATCATTTTTTCTAGGTGCAAATGAATACCCAATATATCACCAGAATCAAGAGTGACAACAAGTAGTGTAGATGGTGCCACATCAGATCCAGCAGGTTGGGTAGGCTTGATCTGGTAGCAACGAGTAATGTTTGCGCAGCTGGCGTTGGTTGCTGAGTATGATGGCGAGACGCGAGAGGCCGGGGGGTGGGGGGGGGTTGCAACAATCTCATTGTGAACACATCGTTGACTCTATGAGATACTAGCTTAGTGTGAGGATTTGGTCAATGTTAGTTCTAGAATTAGTCTTAAATCCATACACCTTACCCTCCAAATAAGAACCAGCCAAGGAAGGGAGGAGAGAGCCGACGACGGGTTGCTTTTTGGTATTAGCCTTAATGGCTCTCTTTAGCTCCCCAAGGACCGTCTCTGTCCAGCAGCAAGACTATGACAATCTACTCTTGGATACCCGGAACGTCTAGCTTTGCCTACCCCACCAAAGCACTCCGCTCCTCCTACCAATTTGATGGAACCAGAACCTTACGGAAGTGCTGAGCAATGGAGCTTTGATAATGATCAAGAAGGTGGATCTTCAGAACAGTATGCCATTTATGTTGCCGCTCAACAACAAGCCTTGAGAAATTGGGCCAGAGCACCACTTGGATACTTTGCATGTGGAGAAAATCACAGAGTTGCAAAATGCCCAAATAAAGAAAAATTTGTACCATTCTGTCGTGACTGTGGATATGGGCATTGCTATAAAGACTGTCCAGCAAGACCGAAGCCACCACCAGCTACAGCACCTGTAAATTTGATAACAATCAAGCAAGGATCGGTAGCTCATAATAAATCAAGTGCACCCTTGATGGTGGTCACCAGAGTACAAAAGCAAAAAGAACCAGTAGTGGATTCAGTAGAACTTACGGATGAACAGATTCTACATCATATGGATCCGACCAGATTTAGAGTGCATAATGTTTTTGATAAACCAACAACCAAATCGCCCAAAGCAGTTATATTGAAGGGAGACAGGATAACAGGTTCGATGACGAAGAAACAAGCAAAGCAACATTATAATACGGTCCTGAAATGGGAAAATCCCCCTCAAAAGATCGATTTAAAGGAAGTGCCACCTCTATTGGATAAAGGCAAAGGAAAAGTCAAGAATGATTCTTCAAATCAGATCTCCAGCAAGACATCGTCATCTAGGAAGTCTTCACGTGAGAAGAAAGATTTATCATCTTGAAAGTCATCACCTCCACGATCAATTCCTGCTAAGAAGACTAAACGAAGATCCAAGACAAGTCCTTTCAAAAAAGAACAAGCAAATGTAGTCCAGCATGATATGCCAGAGCATTTTAAACGTTATACACTGGATGATGTGGTTATCATGTTACCTAAAGCACATCGTAAACCTAAAGAACACATGCCGGAATCTAAAGAGGTTTAGGATGGCCCAGCTAGGATGCAGCCAATGAATCTTGCAGAACCAGGAGAACCAGAAAAGATTGTACAAGTGGGATCGCAACTTACTCCTGAACAGTATCAAGCACTCCCTTTGCTACTTATTAAGTATCAAGATTGTTTTGCATGGACTTACCAAGATTTGAAGGGTATTCCGACATCAGTCATTGAACATACCATACCTTTAGTACCTGATGCAGTACCAAAGGTTACAAAGTTCTATCGCTGTAATAGTAATGTGGCAGATCTGATAAAGAAAGAACTTCAGAGATTGTTTGACGCCGATTTCATTTATGAGACAAGCATACCGAATGGATTTCACCGATTGTCATTGTTCCTAAGAAAAATGAAAAATTGCGAACCTGGATAAATCTCAAAGCATTGAATAAAGTGACACGAAAGGATCACTTTCCGTTACCTTTTACTGAAAGCATTTTGGATCGCCTTGCTGGAGCGAAAGCTTATAGTTTCCTGGATGGATTTAGTGGTTACAACCAGGTTAAGATTGCAACTACCGATCGCCACAAAACTTCTTTTGCAACAAAATGGGACACCTATGCTTACAAAGTAATGTCGTTTGGACTCTGTAATGCACCAAGTTCATTCCAAAGAGTAATGCAATTTGCCTTTAAAGATTATCTACAGAAATTCCTTGAAATTTACTTGGATGGCTTGGGAGTTCATAGTACAGATACAGACCACCTGGATCAATTGGAGAAAGTCTTTGAAAGATGCCGCAAATATCAAATTTTTCTAAATCCAGAAAAATGCCAGATATGGGTTTCTCATGGAGTGGTGCTTGGACATGTGATATCAAGACATGGTATTGCCACCGATTATTCTAAGATCAAAGTTATTGTGGAATTGCCACCGCAGCAACAATTAAAGGAGTTTATGTGTTTATGGGTCATGCGAACTACTATCGAATTTTTATTATCTTCTTTGCGGATTTACTGCGACCTATATACAAATTAACTATTGTTCCTATTTGGACAGTAGAGGCGTTAGAAGCCTTTGAAAAGTTAAAAAAAGCATTATCTTCAGCACCAATACTGCGTTCTCCAGATTGGACATTAGAGTTTCATGTTCATACTGATGCCTCAAAATACGCCATTGGATCAGTTTTGATGCAACTAGGTGAGTATAAGAAGGATTATCCTATACGATTTGCAAGCAGACAGCTTACAGATCCAGAGAAGAATTATTCAACAACAGAACGTGAAGCGCTAGCCATGATTTTTTCTGTTCGGAAATTTCGTCACTATTTTTCAAAACTGATCAGTCCAACTACTATTCAGTGTAATGGACCCACCAAATTCACCTATAAGTTGGCTGAATTCGATTCATTCCTCACTTGTGCTAGCGAAGCTCTTGCGAATTTTTCTTGCAACCAAAGCCTTCCAAATTTCCTTCATTGCCTTCTAATACACTCTCATGCGGTTATAATTGCTTTCTGATCATCATATCTTCTACCGATACTTCCCAGTCTTCGTGCTATACTATCTATCGTGATGTCCCATCTGCAACGGACATCATGATTCTTCCTAGCACAAGCATGGTCACTCAGTGGATGACCCTTGCGGAGCCTCTACTTACTGCAATGGATATTCATGAGAGAGCCTTTTCAGGACGCATCAATATGGATTTCATCACTCTTGCCTTCAGTACGTAGAAGGAAGAGAAATCCAAGTTTTACATCACCTTCCAAGGAGCCACACACAAGGTGCGCGTCACTGAGGCCGCACTTGCAGCTATAGGAATCTCATCCGGTACACATGCCTCACCTAATCACAAGCACGCCAAACAAGCCATCAAGCCATACATTGACCTCACCAACGATCTGCATTGGACTAATGATGGCTACCTTCTGGAAGCCATCACTGAGCCTTCCATCCACGCCGCTGCCCAATTGTTGAATCATTTCCTGATTGTTGGCAACCTCAGGAAAGACCGCATCACATCTCAAATCCTTCACAAGATAGTCGAGTCCCACATAAAGTTGGCCAAAGCCCCTCTTGAACCATATAACTGGTTCAAGACTGTTTCCGGTGAGCTCAACCGAGCTATTAAGGCCAATACAAAACAGCAGTTCACCGCTGGTTCTTTGTTGTCCCTCTTAGCCGCTTCTCACTTAGAAAACAGAATCCATGACTTTCACCTGGATTCTGTGCTTTCGGTTTACGAAAAAGCACCGGCCGACTCATCTCACCAGGCCTCAAGTTCTCATAGTCGTCGTCCACGCAGCGAGATCGTAATTCTTGACTCGCCTTCCGCATCACGACGTTGTACTAGGCATACCTCGTCAGCTGCGCTTCCACTACTGTTCACACTGAACTTCTCATTCCCCTCGTCTCTACTCCCATACAAGGACAATCTGTGACCATTGGTCCTACCATTCTCATCACAGCTGCCCAGGCCGCCTCACCCCCGCACACCGAAGCAACCTCACCCAACACACAGTTCTTCATGGATATGTTCGATGATTCTGACCCCCTTGGGGCCACCGAAATCTTTGAAATGCCCCAGAGCCCAGCACCCTTGAACCCCAATCCCCTGGAAGAGGATTCGGGCATATCCATGAAGCTACTGTTGGTGTCAAAAATGCCAGTCAGCAACCACCCACACAGGGTAGCCCAACCACACTTCGAGTCGACACAGCTGTCAAGTCACCGAAGTAGTTCGACGCCACGGTGCTTGAAGGGTTTGAAGACGAGGATATTTTTGAAGAAGAAGAGACTTTGGCACCTATTCCACGCCTACCACGGACAGTACCATCAGGGTCTCCTATTGCTACCACCTCCATGACTATCAATTCTGGTGATGCTCTCGGGTTAGTTTCAAGCCTTGGGCAAGTGATCCAGTCTATGCTGGATAAGAAGAAGGAAATGGAACAGAGGATCTCTGATTTAGGATCCGAAAACACTCTGATCAACCAGAAAATTGTCCAGCTGGATCGAGAGGTGAAGATAGCCAAGCAACATGAAGAAAAGGTTGAAAGTGAAAAGACATTGGAAACCTAATCACTTGGAAACCTACATCAGCTCCCTGCAAAATGCCCTGACAACCGCACAGGATCAGGTAGATAAGGCAGTGCAAGATGCCAAGCAACAGGTGCAGCTGATGAAGGGGCAATTACAAATGGCCGAACAAGATTGCACACGGCTTCAAGGTGAATTGGATGCAACCATCCTTGAGCGTGATGCATATCTGCAAACACAAATACCCGATCATCCGGTCACACCGACGGAGATTGCATATTTGTTCAAGAAAGTGGAAACATACAAAGTGGCCCTTCAGGGATTCCAAGGCCACTTTGATAGGTTCAAAGGAGCAGCTTCAACCGAGTTGGCAAAGGCAAAAGAGACCATCAATGCCTATGAAAAAGCCGCCGCTCAAGTGTTGGAAGCCGGACCACAAATTTACATCCCGGTCATGCACAATTCTCCCCTTCGCGCCAAGAAGCTGTACAGATGGATACAGGGGTTGATTCGAGCATGGACCAGGGGAGAGCTCCAGATCTAGCAGATCAACCATCAACTATACCGGTAGTACAAGCGGTTCCATCCTCATCAAGGACAAGCCATTTATTCAGAAGGCCCATTAGCGCCGAGGACCAAATCCAGACCTTCTTAAAGCAACATCCACATGAGTCCTCGCGTGGTGGATGGGTTCTCAAATTTAAGACCTCCGAGATCGAGGCCGACAAAGAATTGGACAAAATACCTGCACTGGGAGAGCAGCCGACATGGAGAATCACGGTTTTTGAGGAAACTCCAGAATCAATTAGGAGTTACGTCGCCAGCCCTCGCCAGTTGCGGGAAGATCCTTATTACGTGCCAATGCCGCAAAGACAAAAATGGAAAGATTTGTGAAAAATGCAAAAATAAGCTTGGTAGAGGCCAAAAATCTTGTATATAGGATGATTACACATGTGTGGAGCTTGTTCCCACGTGTGAAAATAGTGTACTTTTCACGTACCATAATCATATAGGTTGTACATATGATTTAATTCAAGTTCTAGTGGCTAAAAAGGCCAAAAACTAGTTTTCTAGACATATGACACATGGCATCAATCTATTGATTGCATGAGCCACATCCTTTGGTTAGGTGTCACATCCCATGTGTAGAGGACATATCACATGTGTGGAATAAGCTGAAGTAGACGAATTTTGACTTCTAGAAGATTTTCAAGTAGATCTCCATATAGAAGGAAAATGGACCAAAAGTGCTCAAAATAGAAGGTTTTGTCCAAAGTGTCAGTTTTGCATGATGAATCATCATATGACAAAGCACCTTCACACATGTGGGATCAAAGAGATGATCAGTACCACGAGCTCCCACTTATTGTATAGATAGAGCCACATTTGGCCATAATCATTGTGAGACACCAATCTTGGTTTTGGAAGCAATTTTGAGTGATTCTCTCCATTTGTCTACATTTGTTTTGATTGTTTTGAGGTGCTATCAATGTGTACTTGATTTTCAGGTTGGGGTTCATACTCAGACAGGGTTTCACACGTGGGAAACCAGAAAGTACACCTACCTTCAATTAATTATTGTTCTTGTTAGGATTTTGTGTCTAGAATTGATCTAGATTGATCTTAATCTCAAGTAGATTGATAGATCAAGTAATCTGACAACCAATCCCTCTTGAGGATCAGATTAGGATCCACTCTTGGTCCTTTTTGTACTTTTTGCACAAGATTTGGGATTGGCTATGGATAAAATCACCATCCATATGCCCAATTGGCCAATCATCCACCAACCTTACAGTTGGAATATTTCAGTGGATTTTCACCGGGCCTTACAAGCATATCAAAGAGAGTATGTCCACTCTCCGAATCCAACGGTGCGACAATCGACAATGTTTGCAAAAGATCTAAATCTGTTGGCGTCAGTGGCAACCAAATGGAACGATTGCCTTTCTACTCTGGCATTTAATCCAAATAAGCTGATGGCCTCAGAGCAAATCAAAGATCAGCTGCCGATTGCTCGACGGTATTTCTGTGCAGCTTTGATGGGAGGCTCTTGGAAATCCCGCTTGACCTCATGGACAACTTCCAAGTGGATTGCCGAAACCCACCATTGTTTCCTGTCGCATAATTTGGATTTCAATACTGCATGCCTTGAGTTTATGGAGAAGGTGCAGTATCATTTAATTAATATTCGGCGCGAAGCCAATAAAAGTCCCCAATAACTGCATATTGCAGGTGTTGTGGGACCGCCACCAGTTTTGGTGGGGGATACTGTTGGAGGGTTTGCGGATCCCAAGGCAATCCTAACCCTAGTTAATAAGTGAGAGGGATTTGGCACCCTGCGTGTGTAAGTCCAACCCAATGATCACATAGTTATTTGATTAATTAGAATGTTAATAAAAGGACTTTAGGTCTTTTTGCGGGACTTTTAATGTCGCAGGGCCTAAATGTCAAGTTAGTGAATAAAATTGGGTTTCCCTCCAATTTTGATGGTTCCCACACTTTTTTAAATTTGAATAAAAAGAGAGGCAAGACTGGACCAATAGGATTCAGAGGCCAGGGTCCTCCTCTCTACTATAAAAAGAGACCACCTCGAGTTGTTCCTCATGTTCATTTCCTCATTTCAATAAAGTAGATTGGTTCTCTTTAGAAATGGATTGATGAATGTCCTTGCTCTTCCTCTCTTTTTCTCCATTTCTCATGCTTTCTTTGGATTTTGCTAATTATTGGATTTGATCATTATTGAGATTGTTGTTTCTTATGCTTTTTGTGAGAGAAAAAAGGAGAGAGAGAAGAGTAAGTTTCTATTATTGCCGTGGATCTAGGGTTAATGGAAGTAGGGTTAATGGATGTAGTGTTAATGCTTAGTGTTAATGGATGTTAGTGTTAGATCCTCCATTCATGTTGAAATCTGAACTATACTATCGCTCTCATGGGAACGAACCTATGCGTGACAACTAACTCTCTCTTTGATGCTAGATTGACTAGATCTTGGATTCAGGTTAGGCAAGGCGATGTAAAACTTACCTAAGGTCTCATCCCACGTGTCAAAAGCCATGCTAATGAACCCCATATTGACTTTTCTTGAAAATGCAATGGCATGAATTCCCATCGCTTTGAGCAAAGGCTTAGTGAGGGTTAACCATTCAGCCACTTTGCCAATGCTAGGTAAAGCCATGGTGGCCATTGAGGTTGGAACATCCTTGAATGAGCGAGGTAGGTGGAACAGAGGTATCAGACTTAGTAGAAGACATGATAGTAGTAATAAAGTAGGTAACATATGCAAGAAAAGTGCTCAAAGGGCTTGGTAGTGTATTAGAAAGCTGGTAGAAAGTTTTCAGAATGTTTGGTCGCAGAAAATTTGGCAAGAGCTTCGCTAGCACTGGTGAGAAATGTGAAGAAACATTTTGTTTCTAATGTCAAAGCCTTGCTAGCTTTCAATTTTGAACCTTTGACAAAAGGCGACACGACACGACACGACACGACACGACACGACATGCCACTAACAACCAAGAAGATCAGCCAAGTACCATGGGGGTACAGATATCTGATCTGATATCATGACATTAACAGAAGCACTTTAGATCATGGCTAATCTACCACTCTTGTAATTCATGATTAGTTGTAGATGTTTAATCGCTCTAATCTAAAATCTACATGACGCGACTATATACTTTATGTATTAATGCATAATGTATGTCTGAAGTCCAATGCTAGTAAGCAAGACAAGAATCAGAAGACAAAATATATGGAATACGATTCCACCTGCGTGCGAGATAATTTATGTGATAGGATCTGTAGATCCAAAGTCCGCTAGTAAGCGCGACTCGAATTCGTGAGAGAACTGTATCTCTCTCACGCCAACGCACTGTGTGGATCTGCATGCAATGCTTGAAGAATCAGAAATATCAATAGATAATTTTGTAGCTTTTTATGCACATTATTATTCTAGATGATAGTATGATCTGGAATGTTAATTCGTCTGCTACTATCCGTGTGACTAATTTGCTTGTTTATTTAATTCCGCACTCTAGTTTGATATTTGTTGAATGGTACATTAATTTGTTAACGTAGATCAGAAGTGTCTAACTACTCTCTGAAGGATTGTAGGAGTGATATAGCTGGTAGTGACCAGCGATCACATCTGAACTCCTGACGAATTTATCTTGTTCGCGAACTCTTTCGTTTCGTGTAGTTTTGTGATCTGAGCTTCCAGCATAAATCAATGTCAGTGCAAGTTTAGCTTGCTTCACTTCGTTTCGTTTTCGTTTAGAATTTGTCTCGTTTCGTTTGATTATATTACTGAGCCTACTTGATCCAACTCGAACAGAAATAATTCGCGTGTCGTGAAACTTTCGCAAATCGTTCAAGATTCATTGTTATCAGTTTGTCCATAGAGTCGTTATAGCTAGAATTGTGCATTTTTTTTGGTCTCTTCAGTGGTATCAGAGCCAAGTTTTTCATAGTCTGACATAGCCAAAGGCTATCAAATCCAAGGGGCTAAAAGCACTCAAACGATCAACCATCAACAAGTAAACACAAATCCAGAAGCAATGGCTTTAATCAGCAACATTCAATCCAAGATATGTACAGTTCTAGATTCTTCTGGATTTAACTTTCTAGCTTGGAAAGTTAAGACATCGTTGATACTAAAGGGTGAATGACTTTTCCCCTGGGTGGATGGCACATAGGAGATGCCTACGACATCAGGCAAGGAGCTACGTGAGTGGAGGGAGAAAAATGACAAGGCAGTAGCCTTGCTATGATAATCTTCCATCGAAGATAGTCTCATGCTTGACCTGGTTACACTCTCCAAGGCAAAGGAGATGTGGGATATACTGCTCACGAGATTTCAAACAAAATCACGAACTCAAATAATGATGCTGGAAGATCAGTTGACAAATCTACAGTGGGATGGGAAAGACCTTACATCTTTTGTAAGGAAGATGAAGGATCTATTTTTGTCACTACACAATTCTGGTGCAAAAAATGCAGTGTTAGCTGAGAAGCAGCTCACATACCTGTTGAGAGCCTTACTCAGATCTTTCCAGACAACCAGAACCCTGCTTGTGAAAGATCCTACCATGACCATCGAAAAGGCAATTATCAAAATTCAAGAGGAAGTCGAGGCGAGAGAGCATCTTGATCACAAAGATGGTTATGACCAGGCCCTCTATGACAGCAAAGAAAAGGCCAAGAAACAATTCAATCCTAAGAGGGAGTCGAACCAAAGGTAGAATCGCGATCAGTAAGCAGAAGGGACCAGCAAAGGCAAGTGGAAGAACAAAGGGAGGTCGAAACAGCAGAGTAGAGACAAGAAGACTTGCGTGAGATGCAGACGAGATGGGCACACAGTTGATACATGCTGGCTCAATCCGAAAATTGAATGTATCCACTACCACAAGAAAGGTCATGCAGCCGTGGATTGTTGCCTGAACCCAAGGAATAAATTAGCATAGAACAAACAGGAGAACAACAATAGTTCGTTCTATGTCGAGGAGCTAGAGAGCTCAAAAATGGACAAAGAGAGATCGAACAAAAATTATTCGACCGCCTACATTTGTGCAGATGTGTGTGCAACATCAACGCCTGACACACAAGAGGTGATCCTAGATTCAGGAGCCACCTCACACTTCGTGACATCAAGACGAATCATGCCAGATTTCCGAAGTGCTGATCCTTCAAGATTCATTGTTCTTGGAGATGGATCCAAACGTCAAGTGAACGGTATTGGTTCGTTGTGGCTCAACACGAATGGCCGAGACAGATGTCTCGAAGACAATCTGTTTGTGCCTACACTGCAGCAGGACTTGCTTTCTGTGGCAAGGATAGCTGATGTAGGGATGCGTGTGACATTTTATTAAGAATCATGCAACATTATTGATGCCAGTACCAGTACCATGATCACTCAAGACAGAAGAAAAGATAATCTATATCATTTGATACGGGCGCCTGCAGATCAGGTGCATCAGACTCATGATGATTCGCCAGACACTTTGTGGCACAGGAGACTATGCCACATGAATTCGATGGCACTTCACCAAGCAAGCCATCGTGGAGCAATAACAGGGGTCAGCATCTCGTATGTGAACAATTCGACCACCTGTGATGCATGTCTGAAGGGTAAGATGTCTCTCACTCTATTCGTCAAAAACTCAAACGACTAAGATTTTGGAGTTAGTGCATTCTGACATCTGTGGGTCTTTCAATGTGATCTCAGTAGGAGGCTCAAAAAACTACATAACTTTCATTGATGATTATAGTAAATTTGCCGGAGTGTATTTTATTCGGGATAAATCAGAAGCACTTGATAAATTCACAGAGTATGTGAATTGGACAAAGAGATGCACAAACAACAAAGTGAAGCATATCAGGACAGATCGAGTGGCAAATACATCTTGAATCACTTCACTGACTTCTACAATGATCATGACATCATTCATAGAAGGACTACAGCCTATACACTGCAGCACAACAGTGTTGCAAAGAGGAAGAATAGGACTCTGATGGAAGCTGCTAGATGCATGATGGCCTACTCGAAAGCTCCAAGAGTGTTGTGGGATGAAGTAGTAGCTAGAGCTGCATACATACAGAATAGGACAGGGAAGTCTGGTGTCTTTCACACGACACCACACGAATTATGGTGGGGTAAAAAGCCCAACTTGTCTCACATCATAATCTTTGGCTGTGCAACTTATGCACATATCCCTGATAAGCTTCAAAAGAAGCTTGATGAGAAAGCTGAACAGAGATTCCTGGTAGAATATGACAACAATTCGTCATACTATAGAGTCTACATGCCAGACACGAACACCGTGAAGATAGTGAGAGATGTCAGATTCGATGAGAGCAGGACAATGGCCAACAATGATCTTGTCAGATATGAAGTTCTGGAGAGACAATACTATGATCTTCCACCAGCGACAGAGAGAGCAGAAGAACATGAAAATGAAGATTTTCGAGTCGCTTCCCATTCGAGTGACAAATCAGAAGATGAAAGATTCGAGAGGCAGCCTACTGCTACAGTTCCTGTAAACCAGGATGGTTCCAGACCTGGCAAAGCAGACAAAGGCAAAGGCATTGATGTCCCAGGATGATCTCCTAGAAGGTCAGCAAGACCATGAAGAGCGCCAACAAGATACGTGCCAGGCAGCTCAGCTTCCACATCAGAAGAGTTTTGTGGATTCACTGGCAAACCACAGACTTTCAAGGAGGCAATTGAATGTCCAAAGAAGGACAAATGGATCCAAGCCATGAACGAAGAGATGGAGTCCATGAGGAAGAACCAAATATGGACGTTGGGGCCATTACCAAATAAGCGAAAGGCTGTCAAATGCAAATGGGTTTACAAGCTCAAGTATGGACCAGATGGGGATGTCTCGAAATATAAGGCAAGACTGGTAGCGAAGGGATTTTCTCAGAGATATGGTATTGACTACTCTGAGACCTTCTCTCCTGTCGTCAAACATTCATCCCTACATTTGTTATTTGCATATGCAGTTGCTTATGACCTCAAGATCCACATTGTGGGCGAGAAGACAGCCTTCTTGCATGGCGAGTTAGATGAAGAGGTCTACATGGATCAACCCCCGAGTTATGTCTCGAATTCACTTCCTGATTATGCATGCAGAATGCATAGGAGTATCTATGGTCTGAAGCAGTCAGCTTGACAATGGTACAAAAAGAAAGATCAAGCTCTGAAATCATTGGGATTCAAGCCATTGATGGCTGATTTCAATGTGTATGTAAGAATCACTGATGGGAGCATCATTATTGGGGCTGTGTATGTGGACGACACTTTGATACTCTGCAAGAGTGAGTAGCTGATTACTGAAATGAAGAAAGATATCTCAAAACATTTCAAGATTGTGGATCTGGGAGAGGCCAGGTGTTACCTTGGCTTACAAATTGAAAGGGAAGTTTAGCTTGCTTCGTTTCATTTCATTTCGTTTCGATTTAGAATTCGTCTCGTTTCGTTTGCTTATCTTACTAAGCTTGCTTGATCCAACTCGAACAAAAATAATTTGAGTGTCGCAAAACTTTTGCAAATCGTTTGAGATTCATTGTTATCAGTTTGTCCACACCGTCGTTATAGCTAGAATTGTGCATTTTTCTTAAGTGCATTTTTTTTGGTCTCTTCAAGATTTTTAAATTTTCAAATTTTCGAGTTTGGAGTTCATTTTGAAAATTTTCATCTATCAAGGTATTCCAGAATCACTGAATTTGAATTCAAAATTTTCATCTATCAAGGTGTTCCAAAACCACTAAACCATAAGACAGATTTTTTTGAAACTTTGTATTGTTCTTCACTTGTGAATTTCAATTTTCTCTTGATCGTTTTCATTTTATACATCAAGGCAAGATCTCCTTCGTTCAGATCTTTCTAGTGTAATCGATGATCATCCCATGCCTTCCAACGAGCTTTCTCTGCTGCTAATGCATGAACTACCATCAATCTAGTTTCACATAGTTTATGTAAAGCCTCATGACAGAGTTGTAAGGATTTAGCATCATCCAAATATTCTGTACCTGCTATGCGTAAAGATGGAACCAAAATTTCAATCGGCATAACTGCATCTTGACCATAAACCAATTGAAAAGGAGTCTGATTCGTACTAACTTTATAGGCTGTTTGGAATACCCATAATGAATTTCAATATTAATTGGTGTTGTTTGTATTCTGGAAACATGATCGACAAGATAACGCCGTTTGCCCTTTCAAACCATAACTTAAAAATCAAATTCAGATAGTAAAAGTAACCACCTTGCAATGTGTCCCGTATTGCATGTTTTGTTTACTGAATAAAGCAAAGACAAATGCAGAATGTGTCGTCGTCAAATAATGTCGAAACTTTTTAATCGAAAAAACCATAGCCAACACTTCGCGTTCTGTGGTAAAATAGTTTACTTTAGCATTACTTAGTTGTCAGCTAGCAAATTTGATAGGAAAGTGTTTTTTTATATTCACCTGGCTGAGTTAACATAGATTTAATAGCATATTTGGAAGCATCCGTATGCACATGGAATTCTATTGTCCAATTAGGAGCTCGTAATATTGGTGCATAAGCTAAGGCTTTCTTCAACTTTTCAAATGCATCCAACGCCTCAACTGTCCAAATTTGTACAATGGTCAACTTGTATATAGGCCGCGCTAAATCTGCAAAGAATAAGATGAATATTAGATGCACTTGTATGTCCAAGATGGAGGTTGGAAAATCTCTCTCAGGCACACATACAACAGCCTCCACTATATCTTCATGTTTTTTCTCCACATCTATCTCACGAATCTCCTTGTCACACATCCATCTACAACATATTTGTAGTATATGACCATCATATGACTTTATCAAATTCGTAGGTAAAATAAATATGCAGTAGCATAAAACGCGAGTGAAAGAAATGTAAGTACCTGACAATGGATGCTAATTTGTAAATGGTATTGCGAAGTTGATCAGGTAGACAACCACAAACACACATTGGAAATATGTACTCAAGCATCTTCAACCAATCATGAGATTTAAGACCATGAAGTTTTCCTTCTGCTGTGAATGATGTTTGTAGTGAATGAGCAAAACCAGTTGGTGTTCTCATCTTGCAAATGACTGACCGTACATACTTGTACTCTTCCTTGGTAAGAATCCAAGTGGCTCTTTGAATGATATGAGTATTTCCATCTGTACGGGATTCTGGCCAGTACTCTTTTTTTGTCTTTGATTCTTGTAGGTCTTGTCTTGCATTAATACTATCTTTTTTGCCCACCAAGTGTTTCCATATCGATTCACCCACATTTTTGAATATATGCATAGGATCAAGCAAGTGATTGATCAAAAGTTTATTCCAATATGGTAGACAATGAAAGATAGATAGTCTTTTCATACCATTGATTGGCTTGGTCTTAGATTCAATCCAGAGCAATCTGCCATGGACATTCTCTTTGGAGGCATCCTTGTTTCCGTCTTTCCTCCAAATCCTCTTCTTTGTGTATGCCGAAACAAATGATCCTCATGCAAGTATTTGCTATGATTTTCATATACAACTTTGCTTAGATGACATGAGTGTCGAGCATCAATATTCGGTCCACAAACGAGACACGTGTGTCTTCATCGAAAGCCCTTTCTTTTCAAAAGTCATCATCTTTTTTATTCTACAACTCAATCAATCAAAGACAAACCATTAAAGATTAGCAATAACTATCTTTTCTCTCTTGATGTGTAAGTTTCATTAATCTAGTCTTAAGATCAAAAGATATTGTGCAAAAATCACATTGATTCAATCACCACACAATTTAACAAACCATTTAATAAAATGACATGTGAATGCATCACTTAATCTCACAAAATTAACATTCAAAGACTCATAACATAACTATCAACCACAAATACTATCAATTGAATGCTAACCTACATTGTGTAACCACATAACACTCTCTCTCTCTCTCTCTCTCTCTCTCTCTCTCTCTCTCTCTCTCTCTCTCTCTCTCTCTCTCTCTCTCTCTCTCTCTCTCTCTCTCTCTCTCTCTCTCTCTCTCTCTCTCTCTCTCTCTCTCTCTCTCTCTCTCTCTCTCTACAATAAAATCGTCGCATTGAGAAATACAAATCTCATTTTGCGGGCTTTTTTTTTTTTGCACAAAAAATTCTACATGGTACATCCACGCGTGGTAGAACCACGCCAATGATATTTTCCAAAACCTTAATCCTGGAAATTTGCCACGCCGTGGCAAATTCCAGAGAAAATGCAAAAAAATTTGCCACGCGTGGCAATATTTTCCAGAGAGCAGCCCAAAAAATTGATTTGCCATGTCGTGGCAAAGCAAATTTTTGGGCTGCTCTCTAGAAAATATTGCCACGCGAAGCAAATTGCGTGGCTGTGCCACACGTGGTACAACCACACGTGGTAGAACCACAAAAGTTAAAATTTTCAAAATTTTTGTCATTTCTTTGTCGGATGGGTTGTTGTCTGCTGGAAAATTTGCCGACGTGGCTCTACCACGTGTGCATTGCCATGCGATTGCCACACGAATTGCCACGCGAACCGGACGAGCTCCAAATTGACCCCCATCTTATGTGTGTGGCAAATTGCCAATGTATGTAGTTGTGAATATGAGGATCTCACGATCATCCTCTTGATAGAGATGAGATTTTCCTTACTCCTTGCATGTAAAGGAGTATTGACAAAGCATATGGATCTAAAGATCCCCAAAGTATCAACTATTGCAATCTTCTTATCAAGCACCATTGATAAGAGATAGATCATGATTGAAGTCTTCAATGAAGAAATCACATAAAAAAACACCATTTTTGCTTCTATTTTATGGAACAAGATCATCCAAATAAACAAGATGAGAAATATTTTTTTGATTCCCAAGATCGCCCTTTGCCTTTCAAACATTGCCTTGTTTAAAGGCTTTGTGAAGATAGTGGCCACCATGTGCTTTGTTGAAATCAGTTCGTTTCTTTCAACCAGATCCCTGATCAAGTGATAGTTGATCGCAATGTGTTTTATTCTGGAATGAAACACAAGGTCTTTTGTCAGATGTATAGCAAAAGTGTTGTCCATGTACAACATCAAGGACTCGTTGGTGTTCTCTCCCAGTCCATCTAGGAAATGTTTGAGCCATGTCAGCTCATTAGCCATCTTGGTTGCAGCAACATACTCTACCTTACAAGATGATTGGGCAGTTGTTATCTACTTTCTGCTAACCCAAACAACAACTGTATCTGCTGCGATGGTACAGCCTCTTGAGACGCTCTTGGAGTCGTCTTTGATTGATGCCCAGCTTGCATCATAGTAGGACTTCACCTAAAATCCTGCATCACGGCAATAGCAAAGCCCATAGTCCTTTGTATGCTGCAGATACTGCAAAATCCTCTTGGCAAATTTCTAGTGTGTTGGTCCTGGATTAATGTTGAACTGGCTCAATCTGAACACTACGTAAGCAATGTCTAACTGCGTATTTTCTACCAAGTGCATCAAAGAACCAATAAGTCTTTTGTAAGGCTTATGTAGGATTGCTTCCCATTCTGCATCGTTTCTGGGACAGTCTTCATTCGTCAGCACTGTGCCAGGGACCATATGAGTGTTTACTCCCTTGCTATCTGCCATCTGAAAATCATCAATGATTTTCTGAATATATCTTGATTGGTGTAGATACAATCTACTACCTTCAAGATTTCTATTAATCTGTATGTTAGCTTATTCCACGACCTTGAGGTGTCGATGCAGTGCCTCATCACCCAAAAAGGGCTTTTAGTAGAGATGAAGTTGAGAGCCGAGTCTGAGAGCACGATAATTATTAGTGCTAGGCTAAAATGTACAATTGTGAGCCCCATGGTAATTCCCGAAAGATACAGTCACATTTTATTTGTCTGTCTTATTTTACATGTAAATATGTAGACTGTGCGACAACGTAAGTAAAAATACAGCGTGAATGGAGGCATATTAAAATGGGATTTAAGAGAGTAGAGGAGATAAATCCAACACCCCCCCCCCCCTCCTTTAATTTGGATCCATGAATGCCTTGATCTTTAGACTGAGCAATGCACAAAATTTGTTGTGTGCATTAACACTTAATGTTTTCGTGAATATATCTGCAACCATGTCTTGCATTCTACAGTACGTTAAGCTCACCTCCTTGTTCAGAACCTTGCCCCTGATGAAGTGATAGCTGATTTCAATATGCTTACTCCTAGAGTGAAATCTAGGGTTGGTCGATAAAGCAATAGCACTCTGATTATCACAGAACAAAATTGTAGGGCTGTACTGATACAAATTAATGTCTGACAGTAAATTTCTCAACCAAAACGCTTCCTTGATAGATTGAGAAGCAGCAATGTATTCTGCTTCTGTAGAAGAAAGTGCGATAGAGATTTGCTTACGACTGTTCCATGAGATAGGTCTGTCGTTGAAGAAGAATGTAAATCCAAATGTGGACTTACGATTGTCTACATCTCCTCCCTAGCTTGCATCAGAATATCCACTGAGGTGATGAAGATTGTCGTTGTTGACATCTCCATAGTAGATGCACTAGTCCATGGTAGCTCGAATATATCTCATGACTCTTATGAGAGCCTTCCAATGGGTAATGCCAGGATTAGCCATATATTGGCTGAGTGAGCTTATTGCAAAAGAGATATCTGGTCTTAATCGGTGAGTGAGCTAATTTACAATTCATTAGATTGTATCTATTAAGAACATTGTAAAGATACCTTTGTTGAGTGATGTAAATCAGTCGTCTCGTTCTGTCTCTATGGATTTGAATGTCCAGACAGAAGTGAGCTTTGTCCAGATCAGTCATGTTAAACTCTGAAAACAACATCTGCTTGGAATCCTTGACCAAATTGGTATTGTTGCTGAAGAGCAACATATCATCCATGTATAAGATGATGATAGACGTTGCAAGCTTTGTGGAGTTTACAAACATGATTCTTCATACCTTCCAGAACGTATCCTTTGGGCTGGATCATGTAGATATCTTCTTGTATAACTCCATTCAGATAGGCTGTTTGTACATCAAGTTGATATACTTCGAGGTCGGCAGTTGCAGCATAAAACAGGAGCATTCGGATCGACGAATATGTGACTACTGGACTCAAATTCTCACTGTAATCGACGTTGGGGATCTGAGTGAATCCTCGTGCTACTAGTCTCGCCTTCCTTCGATCCATTGTTCCGTTGGCATTGTATTTGATCTTAAAGATCCATTTGCAATCAAACATATTGCAACCAATAGGAGCTTCGACTAGTGACCACGTTTGGTTCCTGATCAGAGATGAATACTCTCTTTCCATAGCTTCTCTCCAGAGATCAGAGTCTGGTTGGCTGAGTGTCTCTTCAACTGTCGTCGGCTCTTGTATCAAGAGACATGCAAACTCAAGAGTATACCTTGTGGGCTGTGTGCGCACTCGGCTTGATCTTCTGAGAGGATTCGACTGATGAACACTCCTAAGACTTGTTGCTGGGTAGCAGCAACGTCTTCGTCTGATTCGCTGTCTAGAAGTGGGTCAACAATGGACACGCCTGAGCCAAAAGCTCGGATAGTCGTGTCAATGGCAGGTGATGAAGGTTCTCCTGGAGCAATATCCTTGCCTTTGATGTCGACGAACTGATCCTCAATAAAGACTATATCCCGGCTATACAAGACTGTTGGGTATCAGGATCATACAGCTTGTATGTATTACCAGATGAAGTATATCCAATCAGGATGGTCTTGAGACCTTGGAAGTCCAATCTCTTCCTCGTGTCTTTTGGGATCTGCGCATAGGCAATGCATCCAAACACTCTTAGGTTCTTCACAGAAGGCTTAGAGCCTGTCCACACCTCATGGAGTGTCTTGCCTGAGAGGGCCTTGGTCGAACATCTGTTCTGGACGTAAGCTGTAGTGGAGAATCTCTTGGGCAATGATTCATGCGCTAACATACATTTGGTTGTTCAACCAGGGTACAGTTCTTCCTCTCGGCTAAGCCATTAGACTGAGGACTTTAAGGAGTGATGAATTGCTACTCAATGCCTTGGCTTTGGCAGTAATCCTTAAACTCGATAGAGATATATTCTCCAGTATTGTTTGATCTTAGAGCCTTGATCGTCCATCCAGTCTCCTTTTCTGCATGCTCCTTGAAGATTATGAAGCAGTTGAAGGCTTCTGATTTCTTCTTTATAAAGTGCACCATAGTCCTTCTGGAAAATTCATCAATAAAAGTTATAAAATACCATCTCTCTGTCATCAACAGAATCCGAATATATATAGAAGATATATTCGGATTCTGTTGATGAAAGAGAGATGGTATCTTGTTTTTTGGAAAGCCAAGATATAACTCCTCCACAAACAAATGTAGCAAATGCACTTATAGATCTTCTATCCATCTTGTCACCTGCAAATCTTGAGTTTGAATATGCTCTCAAACAAATATTAGTCCTTTCATAAACTATGCCAAAGTATTTTGTAGCCAAGATGTACCTTAACACCCTTTTTGCTCCTTTCCAATGACATATTAATGGACTTTGCATGTATTGACTCAACTTGCCAACACAAAAACTAAGATCTGGTCTAGTGATAGTTAAGTATATCAAGGAACCAATAAGCATTCTATAGGTAGTGATGTCCTCAAAGGATACTTCATCACTTTCCTTAGAAACTTTTACACTTAGTTCCATAGGAGTTTCAACTCCTTTACAATCAATCATGCCAAATCTTGCTAAGATTGATCTAGCATACTTAGATTGACATATGAAGGTAAAATCATTACTTCTAGTGACTTCTATTCCAAGTATAACTTTAAGAAATCCTAGATCTAGCATCTTAAATTCACTAGACGAAGGAATCTTTTACATTCTTGATGCCATCTAGATCATTTCCTGTGAGTATAATATCATCAACATATAAAACTAAGATAATGATCTTTCCATCATTACATTTGTAGTACAATGATGGTTCATAAGAACTTACAACAAATCCAATGGAAATAAGATAGGAATGCAACCTAGAGTACCATGCTCTTGGAGCTTGCTTGAGTCCATAAAGACTCTTCTTCAAGAGACACAGCTTGTCCTCTTCTCCATCTTTGATAAAGCCCTCGGGTTGGCACATGTAGATTTCCTCTTCCAAGAATCCATTCAAGAAAGCATTTGTCACATCAAGTTGGAAGAGCTCCCATTTGAAAGAAGTTGCAAGACATATGATTAATCTAATGATCACAAGCTTTGCAACAGGTGCAAAGGTTTCATCATAATCTATGTCTTTGACTTGCAAAAAACCTTTTGCTACAAGTCTAGCTTTGTACTTATGAATGGAACCATCTTGATTATATTTCAATCTATATATCCATTTACAAGTAAGAGGCTTCTTTCCATAAGGTAAATCAACAAGTTTCCAAGTTTGATTTTCCATTAATGCATCAAACTCTACTTGCATAGCTTTCCTCCAATATTGAGATTTATTTGCTTCCTCAAAACTAGTATAAGGTCAAGAGGAGAGTTAGATCTTGTCAAAGATCTCTTGAAAGGTAGCTTATGAGATTTGGAGAGTCCACAAGCTTCACAAAGCTTGCCACTCTTGGATATGGTTTTGGGAAGTCCACTTGCTAGCTCCTTTGTCACCATGGTCTCCATGGCTTTGTAGTTAGGATGTCCTAACCTTTTGTGCCATAATCCCACTTGATTGAGCTCCTCCCTTGCCATATTCACACTTCCAACCATCACATTAGCATCCAATTTGAATAACCTCCCTTGCTTGAAACCATTAGCAATACATTTTTTATCTTTCAAGATAGAACATGCTCCATGCTTGAAATGTACATCTAATCCACTATCCATAAGTTGTCCTACACTCAACAAGTTCTTTGTAATTGAAGGTACATAAAGAACATTGTCTTTAGATCTACTTTTTTAGATGATCCTAGACATATAGGAATGGATCCAACACCTACAATCTCACATTCTTGATCACTTGCAGTGAAGATAAATCTCTTAGAACTATTGTAAGAAATTAGATTAGAAAAGTAGTCTTTTTGGTGAGTCATGTGAGAGCTTGCCCCACTATCAATCCACCAAGTGTCTTGATTAGATCTTTGTGGTGAGGATATCATCAAAGATAGGTTGCCTTCTTCCTCCTCCTCTTCAAGCACAAGATTGCCTTGATTGTCCTTCTCTTGGGCATTCTTCTTCTTGTAGCACTCGGATGCAAAATGTCCTTTTTTTTCACAAAAGAAACACTTTAGCTTCTTCTTGTCCTTCTTGCTCTTGCCTTTGGAACTTGATGCTCCATCTTTGCTCTCCATATCCATGTCTTGAGTCTTCTTGGATGGAAACTTCTTCTTCTTGCCTTTCAAGGAAAAGTAAGCTTTTTCATCACCATCATTCAAAGATAAGAAACTCATCCTACTTTTGATATGAAGCAATCTACTCTCTTCACTTACAAGCACACTTTGATGTTTTTCAATACTAGGAAGTGAATCTTGAATAGCAAAAGTTTGAACAAGATTGGAATAATCATCTCCTAATCCATTCAAAATGATTTGAATTAGTTCATCATCTTTGATTTTATCATCTATAGAAGACAACTCCTTATTCAAAGATTTGATCCTAAAGACGTAATTTTGGGCACTTTCACTACTTCCTTTCATGCTTTGAAGGATTTGATTCCTAAGCATGAGTATCCTTAAAGTTTTCTTGGATCCATAAATGGCTTTTAATGAATCCCATGCCTTTTTTGATGTGGTACAAGATGAAATTTCTTTCAAAAGTCCATTACTTACATTCATTTTTATGCAGTGTAATGCAACTCTACATCTCTTTTTGTACTTAGCCAATTCAACTCCTCCTTGAGGTTCTACTTCCACCTCAAGTACTGTCATAAAGATCATGAAGTACAAGCAAAGACTCCATTTGAACTATCCAAGTAGCATAATTAGTGGATGTAAGCCTTTCACTAGCTTCAAGCAAAAAACCACCCATTGATGCCATTTTTTAATGTGAAAAAGCACTAGAAACTCTTATGGTTTCTCTAAGAGATCTGAACCTAAAGTCTTCTAGAAATTTAGAAAGCTTATAGACTCAATCCTATCACTCATGAACCAATCTAGAATGATGGAAATTTAGATTCTAGTCTCAAACTTACAAAATCACTCCTTAATCTATGATTTTTAGCAATCTCTCTCTTCAACCTCAACATACACTCAAAAAATCAGAGAAGATCAATTAGTGCACCTAATTCAAGCTTCAATTTTAATTTTTTGACTGATCTAATCCAAGAACTAATCAAGGGATTAGATTCACTATAGAAAATGCTTGATTTTGCACCAAAAATCACTCAAATTGGGTATGTGAGTCAAATTCTACAAATTTTTGAAATTTCTCAGTCAAAACTGGAGCTGTATGGTCTCACACGTGTGAAAAGGGTTCCTACAGCCCACAACAAGATTTGGACCAAAAATTTTGAGGATAGCTATCAAATCCAACTCGCTACACAAAATTTGACTAGTTTCCAAAAAAGTGCTAATTTGGCTTTGATTTGGATTAACCCTATCAATTTCAACAAAACCGCTTGTACTAGGCTCTGATACCATGTGCAAAAAGTACAAAAAGGACCAAGAGTGGATCCTAATCTGATCCTCAAGAGGGATTGGTTGTCAGATTACTTGATCTATCAATCTACTTGAGATTAAGATCAATCTAGATCAATTCTAGATACAAAATCCTAACAAGAACAATCATTTATTGAAGGTAGGTGTACTTTCTGGTTTCCCACGTGTGAAACCCTATCTGAGTACGGACTCCAACTTGAAAATCAAGTACACATTGATAGAACCTCAAAACAATCAAAACAAATGTAGACAAATGGAGAGAATCACTCAAAATTGCTTCCAAAACCAAGATTGGTGTCTCACATTGATTATGGCCAAATAAGCCTCTATATATATACTTTTGGAACTCGAGGTACTGATCATGCATCAGATCTCACACGTGTGAGGATTCCTTGTCACCATCATGCAATTTGACACTTGGATCAAAACTTTCCATTTTGGGCATTTTTGGTCTATTTTTCTACTATATGGAGATCTTCATGGAAATCTTCTAGAAGCAAAAACTCGCCTACTTCAGCTATTTCCACACGTGTGAGCTGTCCTCTACACATGGGATGTGACACCTATTCAAAATATTTGGCTCATGCAATCATTAGATTGGTGTCATGTGTCATATTTCTAGAAAACTAGTTTTTGGCCATTTTAGCCACTAGAACTTGAATTAAAACATATGTACAACATATATGATTATGGTACATGAAAAGTACACTTGTTTCACACGTGGGAACAGGCTCCACACATGTGTGTCTATCCTATATACAAGATTTTTGGCCTCTAACCAAGCTTATTTTTGCATTTTTCACAACAGATTCACAGAAGTTCATAAACCATGCAGACAAGTTTAATACATTTTTAGTGTTCATATAACATTCAATAGAAGCATGAAAAACGTCAACAAAGTAACGATTGAATTCACACATTCAAATGTTCTCTAAGAGGTGAGATATATAGTTTGCATAAATAAACCACAACGCATTGATCAAAGGTTTTTGACGTTTAATAAGAGAATGGGGTAGACATATCCATAGTTCCATCCCACCCTTTATGCTCTACAGACAAACTGGGTTTTCCAAAGCCCATTGTACATCTGCACACAGATCTTTAAGATTGAGAGAAAAGAAATAAAATCATGCATCAAGCACAAAAGATTGACAACAAGAACCATGTGCCTATCAAGCAAAGGACAACAAAGTGCCTAACCAAGGCTGCGAAAAAAATTGCAAAGACTAAATCCTCCATAGCTTAGCACAGAACTGAAGCTTCAGGTTTCTTACATCTCTGAAAATGGTTCTACGTTATGAATGTTGCAAAGGCTAAATCCTCCATAGCTTAGCACAGAACTGAAGCTTCAGGTTTCTTACATCTCTGAAAATGGTTCTACGTTATGAATGTATGATCTCCTTCTCCCCTGCTTATAGCCCTACGGGTGAGAGAGGAGTGTTGCAACCTTTGGTTGCAACTTATCAATGGCAGCGTTTGGCCCTCAAAAGCCCTAACATTGGATTTAGGCCTCTTACTTGAATTAAAATTTATGGGACATCGCTCAAGCCCACATGGCTAAAATAGCGCGCCATTTGTTATTTATGACATTTAAGCTAGATATTGGCACCTTCCGGCCTTGACCACCGTAGGCCTTACGCTACATTTATTGTTGTAGTGGGTTTCTTTCCTATCCTAACATCAACCCAAGATCTAGCATCAAAGAGTAAAAGTTAGTCGTCACGCGGAGACTCATTTTCATGAGAGCGATAGCGTATCTCAGAATTTAGCATGAATGGAAGATCCAGATTTAACTCTAACATCCATTAACCCTAAGCATTAATACTACATCCATAATAAAGGAAGCTTACTCTTTCTCTCTCTCCCTTTTTCTCTCACAAAAAGTATAAGAACATGCAATCCTAATAACAATTAGATGCAACAATCAACAAATACAATGAAAAGCATGAGAGATGGAAGAATAATGATAGAGAGTAAGAACATTCATAAATCCATTTCACAAGACAACCAATCTGCTTTATTGAAATGAAGATATGTACATGTGTAGGAAACTCGAGTTGGTCTCTTTTCATAATGGAGAGGAGGACCCTGGCCTCAGAATCCTATTGGTCTATTTATATTGATCACATTCATCTTCACACAATGAAGTGCAGGCCTAGATCTCTTCTTGTATCTAGCTAACTCCTGTGCACCTAGAGGTTCATCTTCATCTTCAATCAAGAACTCATAAAGGTCTTGGAGCACCAAGAGTGGCTCCATCCTAACCTTTCAAATAGCATAATTTGTAGAATTCAACCTCTCACTAGCTTCAAGAAGGTATGCTCCAGCAGATCCCATCTTACTAGTGACTTCTACAAACAAGAAATAGATTTGATTGACTTGAAACTCACAAAAGTCTCACACTTGTAGTGTTTCACTCAAATTTGATTTCCAATCCAACAAATGGCCTTATAATCACAGTTCTATCACTCCCTCACAAAGATGAAATGAAGATATGATGAAGTGACAACTACTTTCAAACAAGTCTTGCCAGGAAATGGATTTGTTTGTCTCTAGAAACTCACTAGTGTTTCACTCAAATTAGATGTCTATTCCAACAAATGGACTTATAATCTCAGTTCTAGCACTCCCTCACAAAGTTGGAATGAAAATAAGATGATGTGAAATCTACTTACAATCAAATCTTGCCAATTTTGGCTATTTTTGGACAAAAAAATGACTTAATCTCTTTCTTCCTTCTTGGTGTACTTGCAAGACCTGTTTTTAACCTTAATAGGACTTGAACTCAACCTAGATTAATTAGATTCCATGGAACAAGTTCAAATCTAATAAATTGTAAATGATCTTGGTAGATTATCCTAGGATTTTCACCAAAAATTACACCAACAGCTCACAAATTGAATTTACAATGACCAAATGAATGTAGTGCATTTAATGCTGGTTCAGAAGTGCCCACACGTGGGAACAGTACATAATTTGATCCTAAAGAAGTTTGGGATCAATTCCTACTACCAAAACTTAGCACCAAACTCGCCCTCACAAGGCTAGTTTTTAGCACACAAAACTGCTAAAAATGAATTTGAATGGATCTAAAATCAAAGCCCTTGTACTTGGCTCTGATGTAAAAGTACTGTACTTTAGGACCATAAATGGATAAGCAAAAGATCCACAAGAGTGACTGGATGCTTGCTTAACAATCTATCAAAAAACTAGAAACTTGGATAGAGACCATTTTTAAAAAAAGAGATTTGACAAATCTTACAATCACTTTTAAGTAGGAACAATCTTTCATATAAGCATGAGTGAAATTTTAACTCCATTCCTCCATGAAGCAACAGTCTTTGTAAAAGACCTTTACTAATGGTACGGATAATGTTTTAAGATGTGTCTCAATTCTAACATGCTCCTCTAAAATTTTCTAAAGACCTTTCCTTAGCACCAATAAAGGACTAGAAAGGCCATTTGTCCACACATTAAGGCCAGCCTATTGGTGGTTTCAAAAATAAAACCACATCAAGACCAATAGGTCAAAGGTGGGTAAGGGTGGTACTATAGCCATTGTGGCACAGGCTCCTTAATTGTTGTGTCATTAACATCTTGCAGCCTTGAGCTTCCTATTGAGGCTCAGCTTCCTATTGAGGCTCAAAATACTACTTGATTTATATTGTATATCTTTTACAAATCAATGCAAGTACAATTACCTCATGGTACCACAACAAAAATACATAAATGGTGTTAACATCAAATCTTAAATTAGACAAGCTTCAAATGACAATAACTTACCGACAACTGCCTGATGACAATCCAAAAATAGAATACTAGAAATGAGAGAGAGAGAGAGAGAGAGAGAGAGAGAGAGAGAGAGACACATTCATTAATGATTCAACCCCTTACCGAGGAACTCAATGGGCACTCAATCATTTTCAAGTCGCAAGTTATGTGCTTCTGAAATTTCAAAAGGGATACCTTTCACATTCTTTACAAAGAAAATAGATTCGCTAAAATTTGCATAAACTTAAACACGTAAATACCAAACATTAAAATCTAAGTCAACCTAACATTCATAAATAAATTGACACCCATAAAATAATGAACATTTAGATCAGAATCACCAACTTTGTTATGAACACTAATCTATACTTGGACATGAGATTATCAAACATGAAAATCCAAGTGACAAAGCTTTCTCAGAGGTGTGCATATATGACTTGAAAGATGCATTTGGCAATGCACCAGGTTTCAAGAGACGCGATTTGGCCATCACCTTCACATTTAACGCATCAAGGAAAAAGTTTTCCATTATGATGTTTTCTCATAATTTTAAAATTATGTAATGCTTGTAAACAATCATGCATTGCGCGTTCCGTTCCGAAACACGTTCAGTTCCAGAATGGGACCCCCCAAAAAAATAAAAAAAATACGTATTTTTTTTACAAAGAAAACAAAAACCCTGCTGTGTGAAGTTCCTTCTTTTTTATAGTTTCATATGTATTTCAGTTGTTGGTCCAGTTTCTTGCCCCTATCTAAGTTTAAGTATGAGAGCAGTAGGAAACTCCATTTTTTAGGTTTAACACAGCCTTTTCAACATGTGACCTTAGATGCTCCTCAAGACACGTTTTAAGCCTCAGATGAAGAGACACTAATAGAACTTTGATCTTGTTATACATATACAAATACCCTATCAGCCACAGAGACATAGTCGGTGTGCCAAGGGATTTGTCCTACCCTGCTGCAAGGAAGTTCGGAGCTCACCTTCATTGGCTTGTGAAGCTGGTCAGTCCTGATTTGCTTTTTCCTTTTGAAAAGTTTTGATCTCTCTCAAACATTAAAGAATCAAAACCATTTGCTTATGTACCCGGTTGGTCCTACCATGTTGTTCTACCCTATTTAACTCTATGATGGAAAATGGATCAAGGTCATATTTAAGTTTGAATCTAGGTTATAATGTTAATGGGACCACGGGTATATGGAGTTCAAATCATGTCCATATTTAACTTTGGATTATAGTTATATTTGAGTTTGAATTTGTCAAATGCAGTCAATTATTGTGTGCACTTGGAAGTCATCACTTGCAAGTGAGCATTCTATATTATCTAAGTACTACACTATACTAAGAAGTAAATCATGTTAATTACAAGATAAATCACTATTTCTAGTTACATTTAACATTTTTTTTTAGTACAATTGGCATTTGAAAATTAGGCTTATTCTTTCCTGAAAACCCTGATTCTGAACTCTGCCTGAACAACTGATTCTCAAACTACAGTTGGATCTTAAGCATTCCTAATACAAATTCTAATCCATATAACACCATATAGACAAAAAAAAAAAAAAAAAAATTCTGACCCAGTATGTTCCAGAACGAACAGTACAGTACGTACAGTACGTCTGATGGACCTATCTGCAGCTTCTTGTACTACGTTTTTGTATAAGTAGTCTATATAGTTAATAAAAAAACAAAAAATGTTTCCAAAACCGGCTTATGAATCCAGTTACAAACCCAATGATCTTAGAAATAGAATATTTGACCATTGATGTATTTACTTATTGATTAAGCCATCACAATAGGGGTAACCTTTAAAAAGATCTAAACTAACACAACCTCGATAAAGTAACGTTTCCCCGAAACACTTTTCTGAACCTGTTCCTAACACAGCAGATTTAAGTCGTTAAAGTAACGAAGTTCCCATTTTTCAAAACTCAATAATAAGAGCTCCCTCAGCGATATTCTTCTGTTTGGCATAGTCGGGCTTCTTGAAGTGCTTTTGGCTTGGGTTGCTATACATGTCTTCTTCAAAAAGAACTACCACTTTTCCCAAATTTGGCCATGAGACTCTCAGCAACACCTACCACAAGTTTACTACTCCACAATTCATCAGATAAACAACAAAATCAAACAATCCAAAAATCAAAAGTTCTCCCAAAGCACCAGGTGTTAGTTGCTTTGTCTATACCATCTTATCAAACGTTACAAAGTATCAAATGAACAGCCAAATCAAACGCTGCTCACCATCTCGATTTTTCCCATGGCTCTACACTTTTTGAGATCCTTGGACTGGATTGGATCATTTGTAAAACAACAAATATAAGAATCCAACAAGAACAACAGAAAACCAACACAGTTGGAGCTGAATTTGTCGATGAGCTTAATCACCACAATTTACAACTAAATGTACGCAGCCCAGTGTCAAAAAGAAAGAAATGTTAAAAGATTACAGAAATTTTAAAAGTGTTAGTACATGGGGCTGTCAAAGGTGGGATAGGGAACCTGAGATAGTACATGCCTATCCTACTGCTATGTCCAGAATTCTGTGGATACGGATTATACTAATGTCAACCCCCATGTAAGTAAAGTTCACTCCTACAAATATGAAAACAAAATATCTCAGAAACAGTCAGGCAATTTCTTTCCATTAAAGAGAAATCCAAGTGATTTATCCTCTGCCTTTACAAGGGCTTCAACCAGAAATTCCTGCTGGATGATCATAATGCCGCATAACATTTTCTACATGATAAGAAATAAAGTAGACCTGTATTGCATGACAAATAGAACCCTAAAATAGGACTATGCCCCTTTTGACTTCTTCTTAGGAGGTTGAGCTGCCTCTTCTTCATCCTCCTCATCCTCCTCATCCTCCTCATCTTCCTCAGCTCCTCCATCCTCTTCCTCAAATTCTTCTTCATCAACTCCATCTTCCTCATCTTCCCCTTCACTTTCCTCTCCCTCAATACCTTCTTCACCTTCTCCATGACCATTTTCCTCATCCTCCTCGTCATCCTCCTCATTTACTACAGCTTTACTTTGCTGAGCAAATTGGGCAGCCACTTCCTCATCATATTCATCATCATCCTCCTCATCCTCCTCATCCACCTCATTGTCATCATCGTCATTGCCTTCCTCTTCACCTTCTCCATCATCATTGCCATCATTATCATCACTGCCACCTCCATCTTCATAATCATCACTTTCATCATCTTCGGCTTCATCTTCCTCTTCATTCTTTCTCTTGTCCTTGCCTCCACTAACAAAACTTCCATCTTTCGTGGAGGCATGATTGTCCTCATCCTTACCTCTAGCTGCAGACAACAACCAGTTGCTATCTACAACACCAGGTTCAATTTTCTCCATGCTCTCAAAAGGTAAAATCTCTACCCTAGCCTTGCTACAATCAGTTTCTGATAATCTTCCTTCCTGCAAGTTGCGAATAAATAATTCTCATCAGAGACTAATGTAATAATCACAAAACAGTACTTGTATGATTTTGTAAATAAAAACCACCACTGCCAGACTAAGTTCCTCTGTATGTGAAAAGAGAAAAGGCCTGCTTGGCATATAAATTATCACTGTCCTCAAGCTACTGCCAGACTAAGTTGCTCTGTATGTGAAAAGAGAAAAGGCCTGCTTGGCATATAAATTATTCACTGTCCTCAAGCTATAAAACAAGGAGGTAGCAGACAGAATACCTCTTCCTCCATGCCGGAAAATTGTTCGCTGCTGAGTGACATAATTGACCTGCATGTCACAAAATATTGCCAAGCTAAGAACGAATTATTCAATGATAATCCATAAATACTTTCACAAAAGGTCAACTTAAATCCAAGAAACACACAATCGTAACATTTGAAAAAGCGTATCATATCTGCTAAAAGTTGCATTCAAACTGAAGCAACACCAAGAACATCCAATGTAGAAGGGATACAACGTGAATCAAGCACTTAAGGCATCTGCCATCCATAGAACCCACGGTTCCCAGAACCGTGGGGTCTGGGAACCGTGGCAGGAACCGTACCACGGTTCCTTGAACCGTGGTACGGTTCATCTGAAAAAATAAATAAATAATTAATTAATTAATTACTCTAATTTCCCCCCCAAAAACCCCTCTTAGCTCGTTTTGGACCCTCATTTCTCAATGCTCATTTTTTGTGGTAGAGGTTGGGAGAGAGGGCTGTGAAGTTTCAGAGAGAGGGCTGCTCAGATTGATGAGAGAGAAGAGGGCAGGGTACAATGATAGCCTACCCCTCTCTCTCTCTCCCACTCTCTCTTATCAATATGGGTAACTTTTTCAACTTTTTGGGCCTTTTTTTTGCCTTTTTTTTGGGCTGTTTTTGGGGGTGGGTACTAAAAAAAAAAGGCCATTAAATAATTTGAAGTAAATAATCTAAACTCCCTACAAATCTGCTTTTTCTAAAAAAAAATTGGCATTTTTTTAGGATTTTTTTGGGCTGAGTGCCCCGCACTGCGGCTGTCATAACATTCATTCAAGATTTGGGCCTTAATTTCATCATTTTTTGGCACATGTACCTACCTTTCCATTCCAAAAACGTAACCCATTTCTTATGGAATAATCTCGTTGTATCTTGTCCCGACGAGAGATCTTGGAATCATGCCTTCCAACTTGAATTCTAGGTCTAGAATTTCTTACCAGGACATCTAGCAAAATTTGACCAAAGCGCCTGTCCGTCTCTTTTTTTTTCTCAATTGGAAAAAAAAAAAACTTCCGTAACCCTAGTTTAGGGTTTTGATGATTCGTTTCCTTAATAAAATTTCGGTTTTGATGATTCGTTTCCTTAATAAAATTTCGAAATCAGACAAAATTTAACTTACAATTTGCCAATACGGATTGATCAGACCTATACACGGTTTTTGGTGGCTCTGATACAGCTTCCAGCCTAACGATGTCCCATACTATTTATACCAATCAAATGCCCTAAAGTGAAAGCTTCTAAGAGACTATGATTTTGCCTAGATTTTCAGAGCTTTAGTTCCATTGTCACTTGGGACCATATAAACTGGAAAATAAGATTCTTACGAGGTCTTTGAATAAGTTTATAAGTTGATTATAGTTGTGAGACCGTGATATTGCCTGAATTTTCAGAGCTAGTATGATTGTCATTTGGGGCAGTATATTGTCCCCATTTCCTTGCTTATTGTCTAGGGAAGGACCAGCTATTGAGCAAAATGGTAAGACCATGATATTCTGTAGATTTTTGGAGCTTTTTAGTAATATTGTCACTTGGGGCCGGGCCAGCTATTGAGTAAAATGGTAACCTCCTTGAGGCCGCAAGAGACCCTAGGAGCCTATAACATAATGATCAAATGGCTTCCTTTTCGATTCGGTTCTTAGGGTCCTGTACGTCATGATGTAATAATAACCTCAATATCAAGGTTCCATTCATGGACGACATTGTAAAGAAATGTATCTCAATGTTTGAAATCTCTTCACTAGGATGTTAGAGGTGGTGCTCTGTTCAAGGCCATGAAGAATGTGAGGGGGAAAGCAAGATTACAAGTCTAGACATCCGTCCTTAAATCTGTGAAGGGCGAACAAGCTTTCCAAGAGGACGGCGATTGTCCTTGTTCTTGAAAAAACAAAGGGTGCCTCTTTTGATTCGTGGATGCTACTTCTTTCTTAAATTGGAAAAAAATTCAGTGACATTCTGGATCTCTTTCGTGCTCTGATAGCAATTTAATTCATTGTAGCCAGCATAACAATATTTATTTTGGAGATGTTGGAATCTCAAGAAACTCATTCTAACTTCACGTGTGTTATTCTATTCTAGACAAACATGAAGTTAATTTTTCCATATTTTGGGTTTTTAGTACCCATAATTCCTTTATTGTCCAAAGCTAGTGTAAAAAACAAAGAGATGCATAACCCCTCATGTGCATGACAAAAAACAGCAGCCCACACAAATATAGAAACATCCTGATTACAAGAACATATGCTCAAGTTCAAAATATTGAAGCATTAAATTTGTGTTTGCAGGAGTAAAAAAGGCTGTCAAATGGCTCTTACTATAAAACTAACCTGTCATTAGCATCATTTTTCTCACATTTGATAATCTGCTCCAGGTAAGGTAGAGCCTGCATATCGAATTAAGCATCATAATAGTTAGAAACCTTACTCACTTAACATTTTGAAGGTAATATATCTAGACATTCTAGTCTTAAATAATGCCAGTAACTATGTCAACGTGAAATGAGGTGTAATGCCAACTAGTATGAAAAAATCACACATCTACACTGCAATATTAGCTTACCATCAGTAACCATTATGCACAAACACTTTACAACCAAGATTGAGTACCACAATAACGTACCATTTCACTAGTAACTACAGTAGCTGTAGTGTCTACTTCCTCGACCAAATCAACTCCACTGCATTGAAGTACAGGAATTAAACCACATGCAAGCTCAAAAAGATTGTGTGTGGCTCCACTTTTCCTGCAGATACTTCTACAGGTTACTGCTACAAAAGCTTTACATTACATATAGAATATGGGTAAGCTCATGAATTATTCTCAAGCACAAAAGGATTGGCTATAATTATAATCTGTACCCAGTAATACTAATAACCGTAGGGATCAGAAGGGAATCTCGTAAGCCACAAAGTACCTTATCAAAATATCTGTGCCCTGCTGTGATTCTTTAGCTGCACCAGCAAAGATTGACGCTATATTACAAATCCGGTGACAATAGTTCAGGAAGTTAAATTCAATAGCTTAAACCGAGCCCATCTATTGAATAAGAGATGCAGCTAATCTAGGAATACCACGTGATCAAACCTCTCAAGAGAAATTGTACCTATATCATTTGCATAGAGATAATGCATAGCCAACTTGTGAACATTCTTGGCAGTGAAATACCTGGAAATTAGATAGCCATAAGACTTTAATTCTCATATTAAAGAAAAGCAACCTGTTAGATTGCAGCAAAAAAGTGTAAATCATAGGAATGTCCGGTCAAGGTAACATTACACAATTATCACACCTATCAAGCAAGTACTCAAAAAAAATGATAACATTCAAAGTTTGACAAACCACCTGACATCTTCATATTGAAGATACTGGAATGAAAGAGCTTTGATGACATTAGTTATTGAAACTTCAGATTCAACCTACAAACAGACAAAGTGCATTGTGAAATCAGAGTTCAGATAATCAAACATATGGTTCCACAAAGCCCTGCCAACTCTTAATATATAATTATACTATAAAATAATAATAATTAAAAAACCCCATACTGACTAGGTTTTGTAAACTAATTTAAGAGTTATTTCTAAAATGTATTTTTTTTTGTACCACGATTACAATATGAGGACAACAGCACAGGATCAGACATGCTACTAGACTAAGCATGCAAAGAGTTCACATGAATATTTCTTGCATAAATGTTGACAAAATCAAAAACAGAACAAATGGACAACAGAACTCAACTTCAAACCAAGCAAACCTCCATAGCATCGAACTACCATAAATGCTAGTTAGTCTGCTTTGGATACCAAAATACCAAAATACTCCACCAATTTGACTTCTAACAAAGCCCCATATTCTTAGGAGAAGCATGTACTATGTAATCATGCACACAGAATTTCTAGATTTGACCTACAGAATGAAAAAACAGAGGCGTGAATTGGGCAATTAAGTTGTCTTTCACAGGTTCATTCTTATCCTCATTCATCATCCATGAGTTTGGGACCCAACTAGCATTGAGATTGATAACTACTTATCTGGTGGTTTGAACAGAATCCTTACTATTTTGTCATCCCTGTCAGAGTGTGTCCATTTTGGATGCAACATCAAACATGACCACAATCAATCAGCTTATCAAGCAAACTAAAAGTTCCATCAACAGTCCACCGCAGACAGCGAAACATAAATACTCGTAAGTGTAGCAGACACCCAATCACAAAACTTTTGCAAATGCGTTTGCAAGTTTGCAAGGGGAGGGGAGACAATTGCAAACGGTGCCCCAAAAAACCCTAGCTTTTTTTGTTTGGCTAAAAAACTTTGTATGGGGACTTGCAGTAACAAAGTACAAGCTAATAGTAGAATGACGTAAATAGCCTTACAACTTGCACACTAGATTCTAATCAACTATACAACTTCACAAATCTACTCATTTCTTATATATAATGGACTTGGACATTTATAATCGTTTTGACACTGAACCACCAGCAATCTGTAAATGCACACAAGTTTGCAAGTTTGCAAACACCAGCAAACACGTGTGCTGGTAACTATGCCATAGTTGCAGCCTGCAATTCAGATTGTGTTCTGGAAATCAGAGTTACAGTTTTGCTGCTGTACTACTCACCACTTTAACCATCCTTCTAAATTGTCGGTTCTACATATATGAAAACCCTATATAGTGCATATATTAGCATGGCTAGGGTGTGTATGCAAAGCAGACACATCAATTTGTAATCTTTTCATTTTCAATCTTTTTGTCAACATGGAGGCAGAGCAAAATGATAAGATGAGGCAGCCACCCCTTTCTGAGACCAAAGAAGATACCAAGTCCTACAAACCAAGACCTACACGACAGGCATCATAGACTCACGCATGCCCTCCACAATCTAGGAAACCACATCTTCCACCATCACAAACTTTTTCAAAAGTCTATCTCATGATATGCCATGATGGCTATCATCAAGTCCAATTGGTTATTTACTCCAAATATTTGGCTCACAGGAACTCTTGTTAGGAGTCCACTTATAGCTCTTTAATTCTTAGTTTCCTGCTACATGTTATGAATTTTCCCATCTTATGTAGCTTTGGTACCCCCCACCCCCCCCACCCCCTCTCTCTCTCTCTCTCTACCCATGTAAGCCAGCTCCTATTGCCAAATGCCATCAAAACTGGTCAAACCCATAAAGCCATTGATGTTGACTCACTAAGTATGGACTTTCTCAAACCTATCGCTCATATTATTGCTCCATACATCTCCCACATTTTTAACCAATCTGTTATTTTTGGCCTTCCCACTTCTTGGTGCACTAACCTTTTACACCCTATACTTAAGGCCGGTGATCCGTTGAATGTAGCAGGATCATCTCATTTATTCACAGGGCCTCAGAGCTTGATTCTTCTAGATACGTGGTAGCGGCTTCTACGTCTTCTCGCACTTTGGCGGGGCAGCAGGTCAAATCATGGGGATTATCTATGTCAGACCTCCCGAACGTTGGTGTTGACCACAGCCAGCCGCATATTACACGTTTCTTTCAAAAAAGAGGTAGAGATGATTTATCAGATGATGAGATTGACATCCCAGCTCGACGACCAAAGCTCCAGCACCCCCTTAGACCTTCTTGAACTCACCACCAGAGGCCACCTTGTGCCTCCCGCCAGATCACGCAGTTTTTCTCTCTCAGTTAGTCAGATTCTCCTCCGCGTAGCTGGTGGTTAAGCTACTGCTTTTTGTACCCTCACCATAGCTGGAGGTTAAGCATTGGTTTTTCTTTTTCTTCTGGTTTATTTTTGTTTGTAGCAGTTAGAATAAGTCCGGTTTTTATGGACAATGCTCCTTACTGATGTACTTTTTATTTGTCTCATATACCCACGGGTATTTTATAGACATTAATACAATTCAATTCAATTCTCTCTCTCTCAGCTTAAAGAAAGAAAAGCATGAACCGTTCTTCTGGAGGACAAGGAAGCAGAAATTTTCAAAGTGCATCGAGAGTTACAACCAGATGGGGATGTGAATTCCGGTAGTACCTGCACAATATGGACTCCATTGCTGCCAACAGTCAAGAAGCTGGATCTGAATCTGACGTAAGCCAGAACTCCATTGCTGAAAAAATGCGTGCATGCCAGAACTCCATCACTGCCAACAGTCAAGAAGCCGAATCTGAATCTGACTTTATCACTAAATCTAACCTGACTCTATCTATCCCTCCTCAAGAACCCTACACACCTACCAAAGCAGTTGAATCCTACATTGCTGCCAACAGCAACGTGATCTTAGAAGATTTTCCGGGTTTGAAGGCGGCGCTGAATCTGATGAAGCTGAAACTGTCCCATCTTCGGGAAGACAATACGAAATTCCGGACAGAAGTAGACACGCTGCGACAAGAGCTACGTGCACAGCCGATTCTCGCTACACCGGAATCATCTACCAAAATCAAGGAGCTGGAAGCTAAGATCGAACAACAAAGGCCATGTCTTGGGCCATTACAGGGAGAGACATTCTACTCTTTATGGAGACAGATGAAAGCCAGGTTAGAGGACTTCCTACATTTCAGGATATAGATGGGACTCAGTATATAGGTCAAAGATGAGATCCATAAATGGCAAAGGTTCAGGTGGAGTTGCATGCTTATATCGAGAGACATTACATCCAGTTATGAAGTTCATCACACATGATGAACATACACGTTATATCTGGGTTCGTGTGACATTGGCTTGGACAGGGATCTCTTCGTTGCACCTTGCTACTTCCACCCAGATTCCTCTTCCTTTGTGAAGGGCATTGGTTCTCCATATGTTGATCTGTCTACAGACATTATCAGGTTTTGCTGATCGAGGGTATGTTTTTCTCACTGGCGACTTTAACACTAAAACCGTGGCACGACAGGTTGACTTTCATGATGCTGTTGTCAGATACGTATCCAAGCCATTGATTGTGATGACATTGAAATTACCACGATTTCAGCCGATTCACATGGACCTATCACTAGATATGGAGAGTATTTGTTACAGCTTGGTGAAGCCCTTGAGTTAGCCATCTATAATGGCCTAGCTTATTGGCCAGGTTCGAGCAGCTACACGTGCCATCCACACAGTGGCGGACACAGTGTCCTCGACTACCTCCTGGGGTGGTCACCATCCCTTATCCCATTCATATCACACTTCCAAATTCTCCCCCCACTCTCTCTGACCACTCTTTCATCTCTTTCCACCTTGGTTCTATACTACCCTCACCACCTCCCTCTCACTCTTTCATTGACCGTGCACCCAGATATACTTTGACACACACATATATCCAAAAATACCAAGAGGACCTTATTTCCTTACTAAAGCACTTTCCCCATGATAGCCCATTGGAAACACAAGCTGACTTTCTCACCACATCACTTCATACGGCTGCTTCATTGTCCTTCCCTTCAAAAATATCGACGTCTTTCCAGCTCCTCTCGTCCCATTCGACCTCCTTGGTTTGATGATGCGTGTCGCTCCTTATGCCTCTGTGTTGCCCATGCACGTTTATATGACCCACTTACTGTTCGTACTGCTCATAGAAATCTCCATCGTACACTTCGCCGCAAAAAGTGTGCCTTCGAAGAACGTGAAGGGAGACACCTTATTGACGCCCTATATAGTTCTTCCACAGGTGCCTTTTGGCGCACGTTCATTCCTCGTGCTCCACCTCCCCTGATTGAGGACTTACATGGACCACATATGCCACATCACTCTACACTATACCTATTGACTCACCCATCTCTATATCCCCACACCCATGTGAATTCACCTTCTTCACTCCCGACATGATCCACGATGCCATCAAAAGACTGAAAACTAGACGTACCAGAGATATTGAGGACCTTGAATCAGAATTGTTGATCCATGTTGTTGTCCCACTCTCTCCCATCTTAGCCACTCTACTCAACCGTGCTATTGTCCTTGGTTTCCCATCTTCCTGGTGTACTAACATTATCCATCCCATCCACAAAAATGGTGACCCCACATATCCTAGTAATTATCATACTATCATGATTGGGCACATTATTGCAACGCTGTATTGCACTATTCTTCAGTCAGCGATCAGTTCTAAGGCAGAGATCAAGAGATTACATGCTATGGGCCAAGTAGGCTTTCAGGTTCACTACTCCACCACAGACCATATTTTCACTCTTCAAGCTATCTTCGAGGAGGCTAGACATAGGGGTTGTTTCGTGGACTTCAGGAAGGCCTTTGAGTCTATCCCGCGTTCCCTTCTTATCCAGAGATTACGAGACCTTGGCTTCTCCACTGATACCATCTTGGCAACGATGGCACTTTATAAGCGAGTCTTGGGTTGTCTTCAGAGTGATATCGGCATCTCAGACCACATATGGAGCACCATTGGGGTGAAGTAGGGTTGTTCCCTCTCCCCCACAGTCTTTGGGTTGTATACTGATGAGCTTGAGAGAGTCATTGAGGAATGTGGTGATACGGGGTGCAGGCTTAGTGATATTCTGATTGCCATCCTTCTTTATGCAGATGATGTGGCTCTAGTCTCTCCGACTAGAGAGGGCCTACAGTCTTCATGCTTTTTGTACTAGATGGGGTTTGAGGGTTAACATTGAGAAGACCAAGGTTATGGTGTTCAACACAACCAGGGCGTTCATGCGCGACAGGAGTTTATCTTTGACTAACGGCCACTGGAGATTGTATCATACACTTACTTAGGTGTCCTCTTTACTAGTCCCGTATTTGCTATGAGACAAGCTGCTACAGCTAGACTTGGGAAGGGACATGCTTCCCTTGTACAGCTAGAGAGGTTCTGCTTTCGACGATTTATTCGAGATGCTCCGAGTAAGTGTTGGCTCTTTGATACTCTTGGTACCCCTACCACATTATATGCGGTCGAGGCATGGTGTACAGGTCTCCCTTCATCTGATTGGGCCAGTATCTCGCACAAGCAGATCCTTATGCTCTCACATATGATACGGGCTAACCCTTTCGTTCCACATCAAATCATTCTACCTGAGTTTGCAGTTCCACTCATTCAGCTTGATGCCATTTTTCGACTTACTTATACTCAGAGAGTCAAGTTATTTCCATTGGATGAGTAGAGGTGTTATCGCCATTGGCAAACACAGGGATACTAGTGACTCGTTAGACCCTAGGGGGTCCCGGCGGGGTGACACTCAGCCCCGTAGTTCGGGATAATAACTCTTAGGGACTAGGATCTAGTGGGCTTGGTCTATATTCATAGGGAGTGCCACTAAGTGGAGGGCACCCTTAGTTGCTAAGGGTGGGTCCCTAAAGTTAGGTAGGACCTGTGTGCCACATGCTCAGTATGCATGAGGGGCATCCACATGCACAGTGGCAATTGTGCATGTGAGAGGAGTGCATGGCCTCTTGGAGGCTGGGCGCTGGTCCTATATGGTGGCTTGTGAATGTAGAGCCAGGTACAGGATCGTGGGTGGAGATCCAGAGTCACTCTTCTTCTTTGTGGGTTCTTCTTCCATTGCTCCTAATAGTTGTATCAGAGCATCGTGGATCCTGGCCGTGGGTGGGGTCAGCGCATTCTTCCTCCTCCTCCAGCGCTACCACTCTCTCAGTGATCTTCTTCCTCCATCGCTTTCTGGTGGTCCTTCTTGCTTTCTATCGCTATCAAGAGAGGCAGTAAGTGATCTGATTTTGGACAAGAGAGAAATTCCAATGGTGGGCGCTCAAGTCTATAGCAGCATAGACAGTAGGCAATCCAAACGTGGTTAGTTTTGAATCAGATTTAAAGGATAACATCTACACACTACTTGCTGGAGGATGCAACAGATTTCACCTTGAAATCTGTTGTACTTTTCTAGATATTCACATTGCAAGTCAGAATTTTGATTTTCTGGCCAGAATTGACCTTCTGGAGTTGAAGACACTACAATTTCAAACGGTGGCAGATTTTTCAAAAGTTGGACTTGGGAAAGCTAACATACAGAAGGGCGCTCCAAGAGGAACAAATCTCACAGCGATTGGTGGCCAGAAACGGTCTGGGTGATCATCCGAAGTTTGGCCAAAATTCCTGATTTGTTCGGAAAAAAGTCGGAAATTGCCAGATCACATTTGCATGTTGAGACCGCCCAATCACCTGCATTTCCAAACCAGAGAAGCTTTCTCTCTCTTGTTTTTGTTTTGCATGTCAGTGCATGAGGTTTTACACTCCTTGCATGTGCTAGTAAGTCAATTTTTTGGGCATAATTAAACACTGTTATCTCTGTTCTATTACGCATGCTTAATTTTATATACATGAGTCATACTCCTGTAGACGAACTTGAAGATATAGTCATGTCTAGTCTGCCTCGTGGAACTTCTCCTGTAGAAAAGAGCCAGTCAGTTCGTCTTTTACCGCCTACTCAAGAACCCTCTCAAAATCCCTCCTTGCATGATGACATGCAGGATGTGGACATGAATGAGGGAGATGAAAATGAAGAAATACCATTAAATATTTTTTAGTTTAGGCAGTGGGTAGTAGAAACTTATGATCCATCTTAAAAAATTAGAAGAGTCTGTTGAGGAACAAGCCAATACCCAGCAAGAGACTAATGAAAGGCTTTCCAGACTTGAAAGACTAGTACGTGATAATGTTCAACGTCTTAATGCTTTAAAAGAAGCTGTTTTAGCGCAGTACCGAGTGAATCCTGCTATCCACAGTAGTAGTTTACCTGTCCCACCATCACCCCATAAGGTAGTACCTAAAGATTTGCGCCTTCCCGCCTTTGGTGGAGAAGAAAAAGACCGTAACCGCAATTCGGTTGTTGCCTTTCTCGTTAAGCATGATGATGCTTTTCGATTAAAAGGAACTCCTAATGAGGATCGGCCTTTAGAGGCGAGCATCTCCCTGACGGGAAAAGCCTTTAGGTGGTGGATAAGTATGCGGGAAAGTGGTTCAGAACCAAAGACTTGGGATAGTTTTCAGGATATGTTTTAGAAAATTTTCCTACCTGAAAATGAAACCGATAGAAACTGGGAAGATTGGGAAACCTGTTGTATGGGAAACCATCCTCTCACCCAATATATCGCCAGTTATCGGGATGCTACCATGAAATTATCTGACTTAGATGATTCTAATCAGGTAAGGGGATTCATTCGGGGTTTGCAAGCCGAATACCAAAAGTATCTTCGGCCCTTGAAACCTAAAACATTGGAAACTGCTATCACACTAGCTCAGACCTATGATGACATAGTTCGCCCAAAAGGTAAAAGAGTAGTAGAAGATACCCGACTTGAGTCCTCCAAGCATGGAGAGAAGAGAAAAATTCCGACATCTAATTCTTCAAACAAAAAGAGGTATAGATTGTCAAGAAGTGACATCGAAAGAGCCAAGAGGGAGCACTTGTGCTTCATTTGTATGGGAAAAGGTCATAACAAGAGTCAGTGTCCTAAAGTACAACATACAGGGAACACTGACAAACCTCCTGGTAAGAACCAAAATGGTCCTTTTAAGAAACCGGAGAAGCAAGTTCACACTGTCCAAGTTTTGCCTTTGGGACAGTCCCCTAAGGTAAAGTCTGTTCACGTGTCTCATATAAATGAGACACATACCTGTTCAGTTACTGCTAACATTTGGCAACCTGCAGTTGGACCTCATACTATTTTCCAATTGTTAGGAAGAATTAATGGCCAGAAAGTTCAAATAATGGTGGACGATGGGGCAACCCACAACTTTCTAAACCATTCTTTGGTGAAGAAGTTGAAGTTAGAGCAAAAACCAAGCGATCATCAATACGTAGTTACACTTGCTGATGGTCAGCGTAAAGATATTTATGATACTTTCGTTCCACAAGTTCCCATACAAATCCAAGACTATCAAGATACTTTAGACTTTCAAGTAATAAGCTTGGCCTTGGCAGATGTAATACTTGGTCGTGAATGGTTGTTTATGTTAGAAACCACTGGTGGTCTTGTGCGTAGTTATGTTGATAACACTTTGGAGTTTGTTCATAGAGGTCAGAAAGTTAAGTTGGTTGGAAATGCAAGTGTGCCGGCTTCGCCAGTTGTTTCTTCTGTGCAATTGAAGCGGCTAGTACAGGTATTTCTCTGTTTCCTTACTTCTGAAACTTTTTCAAGTAATACAAGTTTATCTTTTCCATATCCAAAGAAATGTGTTTCTTCTGTTGAGAGAAGAGAGAGATGTGAGTTTGCAAACTATTTTAAATGATTTTAAAGACGTCTTTCCTAGCAATTTACCATCCAGGTTACCCCCGAGAAGAGAGGTAGATCATCCATAGAACTAATACCCGGGACTAAACCTGTTAGTAAGCCTCCTTATAGGTTGAGCCATGCGGAACACCTAGAGGTAGAGCGGCAGCTACAAGAGTATTTAGCTAAAGGGTTTATACGCCCCAGTAAGTCACCATAGGTTGTTGGTTAAGAAAAAAGATGGGTCCATGCGTATGTGCATAGACTATAGGGCTAACTCACAATTAAGGAAGTATCCTTTGCCCAGGATTGATGAGATCTTTGATCAACTCAAGGGGGCAAAGTATTTTACTAAGATCGATCTTAGGTCTGGATATCATCAGGTATGTATTAAAGAAGATGACGTTCCGTTAACGGCTTTTCGTTCACGAAATGGTCATTATGAGTTTTTGGTTCTCCCCTTTGGATTAACCAATGCCCCAGCAACATTTACGAGGTTGATGAACAACGTGTTCAGACATCTTTTGGGCAAGTTCGTATTAATCTACCTTGATGATATCCTGGTCTTTAGTCGTACTAAAGGAGCATTTTGAACACTTACGAGCTCGCTCGGCCGAACTACTCCAGGAGTTTGACTATCAACTAAGGTACAGGAAAGGGTGCTACAATGTGGTAGCAGATGCCCTGAGTCGAATGCCCATGGTAAGCGCGCTAAGTTTTACGGCATTCAGGAGTGAAAACCTGGAATCACTCAAAGGAAAGTGTGTTAGTGATTCTCACTACGCACCTGTGTGGCAGGCTATTGAGCAAAGGAATTCCACAGCCACACCAGGGCCATCAGAAGATGTGCAGTTGCGTCGGGACGGGACGCGCCACCTGAAGATGTTGCGGAAACATCTGGAGTGGATGTGCCATCAGCAGGTGTTGCGGATGCTCGATGGAAGAATTTCTACATTGAGGACGGGTACCTCCTTTATAAAGGAAGAGTATGTGTACCCAAGGACGGTGACTTTAGGCGCCAAATTCTTAAGGAAAGTCACGACAGTCCTAGTGTCGGGCATCCCGGGATAAAGAGGACCTATGCTCTTGCGAAGAATAAGTTTTATTGGCCTAGTATGCAGAAAGACGTACAGGAGTACGTGTTAAGGTGCACCACATGCCAGGCCATAAAGGCTGAACGTCTCAAGGTAGGCGGGCTCCTCCAGCCACTCGAGATACCCGATGGTAGATGGGAGAGTATCAGGGAAAGGGCATGCCTCCCTTGTTCAACTAGAGCGGTTTTGTTTTCGGAGTCCATCCAAGATGCTCGGAGTAAGTGTGACTCTGTGATACCATTGTCACCCCGACGACTCTAGGAGGTCTGCCTTCCTCACACTGGGCCAGTCTTTCACCATTACAGACCACCATGTTAGCTCGGTTGATTCGAGCGAAGCCTTTTGTTCCACATGAAATTCTTCTGGCTGAGTTTGCGGTTCAACCTATACATATTGAGGCAACTCTCCAGCTGATCACATATATTCAAAGAGTACAGGCATTGCCAGATACAGACAAACAATACACACAAATTGCATTGTCCTCTTCACACTATCTTCATGATCAAGGCTCTAGATTATCATTGTTCTCTCAAGCATCTCACCTCCTACTTGAGTCATTTGGTATCTCCATTACAGAGCTTCCCTCAGGCACTCATTTGTATATCAGACGATTTCTCTATCAAGCATATCTGGAGCAAACTTGGAGTCGCCAATTAGGGGCTAAGTCTGATTTCTACCATGAGTATCAGATCCTCCTACCAGGATGCCATTGAGATCTCACATCATATCCTTCTTTGTTCGTCTCAACTAAGAGCACATATACATCACAAATAGCGCATGGTTGCACCTTTTTTGTACTACTCAGAGATGTTGATTTCTTTCCAAATTATAATTAGACATTATGTGATACAACTTTCCTTATTATTTGGAAACGTTTCATACTCTCCCTTATCACTAGACACTTGACATGTCCTACTCCATCTTATATGCCTTTTGGTATTTCAAAAGACTAATAAAGAGTTCTATCGTTCTCTCTTTCACATTGAGGTTGGGTGGTTTTAAAGGATTCTACAAGAAGACATGATTGTCAAATGTGTTCCATGGGGGTCACAAAGACGGAGCATTTTATCTTTGTGTCCCCTCTCTACCATGAGATTTGTGAGATACTATTGGCTCTCTAGGGACTAGCCACTGCCTATGCTCCTTGATATCTTATGAGGATCAAATAGATGTGTCGCCATGATGATCAAAAATAAGACTCACATTAGTGAAATTTGAAGCACTACCATTGTTGGGGAAGTCGTGATTAGTTGCAACTACTATTGTGATTAGTTGCAACTACCGCTCACAACAAGATTTTGATGAAGAGAGTAGTTCGAAGGATGGGGCACATGTTCCCACTAGATACTAGTGTAGACAGTCTACAAGTCATACCCCAAGTTGCACACTTCGTCGTGTTATCAAGTCATGTCCATCGCGCTCAAGAGCTCAAGAGCAATCTTCTCAACGTACTACATCATCATCAAGAACCACCTCCACTTCAACCACCACTACGTCATTCTTAAGACCCCATGAATCTACTCCGTAGTCTCATTATATGTCACGAGCCGCATGCTGAATTTGCTAGCTAGGCACTGCAATTAATTACTTGATTTTGGAGTCATTCTATATGCTCCCATGATATGATAACACAATGGACATGTATTTTTCAATCTTATGTAGCTTTTGGTATAGTTTCCACAAACCGCAGTTCGAAGTTCGAACATCGAACCATACAAGGCCAAAATTTGAAACCCATGTCCGATTCAGCCCATTTTGTGCATATGAGAGAGAGAGAGAGAGAGAGAGAGAGAGAGAGAGAGAGAGAGAGAGAGAGAGAAAGCTTTACTAATGTCTTTTGATGCCAAAAGGCATACATCTCAAGTGTGTGGCATTCAGGGAGCATAGTAACTCCACAAAACAGCTAAAGAAAACATAATCTGAAATAGAAATGCAAGCTGAAATACATAATGTCTATCACTATGATAGTCAAAAAAGAGCATTGTATGTGATATCAGCTAAGACCACTGAAGAAGTCTGTGATACGAGGCCCCGAAAATGACTGCGTTTCAGAAACGCGCTGCATCTATGCTTTGAAGTTTGGCATTTCCTTTGAGAGAGAGAAGGGGGGGGGGGGAGGGAAGAGAGAGAGAGCATACTTATCACTTACGCAAACCCTAGAGGAAATAGTTCCAAATAAGCAAGAAACCTACAAGAGTCACATGAAGATGGTGATGGCAAACAATCAAATTCTAAAGATCATTGGGGAGAGCTAAATTGGTAAGAAATGCGAGGAATCAGAATAATAGATATGGTTAACACATGAGACTCGAGAGGAAATGGAAGTAGCAAAAGTTGCAAGAATTAGAATGGATACTGGAAGTGATACAATCCAAGGTTTTCAAGAACACAGTTCAGATTGGCCAATTTGTGTGTCTGAATTGGCAAAGAATCATCCCAGCTAGGTCTGAACACTCAAATTGTGTTGGCATTGTCTTTTTGGTTTTATTATTGGTTTTAGAGGTATTTATGATTGGCCTTTTGTTCGGGAACTCTAGATATTACAAAAAAGACTGGTTTGAACCGGTTCATAGTTCGAACCCAGCAGGGCCGATTCGAATCGGTTTGAACCAGACGAATCAGCCTGATTCGGATCGGCAGGAAACTCTGAGCTTTTGGTACTTGAAAGACATTGACAGAGGTCTCTCCAAAGGATTGACCATGCATAAGAATAAGCTTGCATCTAAAAACAATATTGTTGTCACAGCAAACCAATCTACATGTATAACATTTAAATACATTAGTGCAAAGCCACAAGCATATACATTCTAGAGTTCCGCGCAAATAGTAACAATTTTTATAGGTGCAGTTCTATACTCTTTAAAAAAACATTCCAACTTAACATCATAGTGAAGTTCCAAAGGTGGGAGCATCCCATTCTGTAGTACCAATGCCCAACGTGCATCAATATAAATATGAAGAGCACATAATGACACAAATTAATTACAGATACAAAAACTCCTAATATTGTCTTCACATACCAAGGTCGTACACAGTTTCCAGTACAGCACATCGTTGAATTTCCTCGGTAGTTCTGAGAGAATTAGCTCCATCAAAGTATTTAAAATACTCTCCTGAAAACCAAATGGCTAGTATCTATTAGTATGTATAAGCAAACAAATGCCCAAAAGATGAATAGACATATGTCATCCACTTATTAATAGGCACTCTATTTAAATGGTGTTTTTCCCGCTTGAAAAGGCATAGGGAAGTTTCTAATCTGGAAAAGCATATAGGCTTTCTTTTTAAACGTTGATACATAGCTGCTTCATGTCATTCATGAAATTATTTTCCACATGCCCAGAAATAATAGCTTATCCAGGACATAGAATAAGTATAAACGCTTTGTGACTCAATTTCAGTCTTTCTTTCATTCGTTCACAATAGAATAAAAAGAAAGTAAATATTCTGGTCAAATCAGCAATCCAGGAAAAAATTAGTTTTGCCTTACAGCATTCAGGAGCAAGTGCAACTTAGATGCATCACTCATCAGCATAAACAATATGCATGTATCATACATAGCCAATAAATGTTAGATTCTTTTCTGGTAAGAACAGGCACCATATGAATACTACAATGAAAATGTACTGATGCAAGTGATACCACAGACTCTCATATTGCTATAGATTCTTCCTCGACTGAGCCTTGAGAAAAGGACTCAGGAGACTTGGGACTAAAAGTAGTTGTTTCAAAGAGCATGGCAACACCTTCAACAAGCATTGTTAGCTGTACCTATAAGAGAATTACCAGCAACACCATGCAAAAACTGATATCGGAAAAACAATTTTTCAACAAAACTTCAAAAATCGAATACATGAGCACGTCTTGCAGAAAGCTTCAACAAGTAATAATTTTTTGCATAAACTGGAAACATAATAAAAAATATGGCCACAAGGACGCATCCGAAGGTGAAACAAAACGGAGCTAGAAGAGCATGTCAACAGGTCACAAGAGGACAAAAAAAACCAACAGCCATCTGCATAAAATCTCCTTAAACTTATTCCCTGTATGACAGTCTAAGAAACAGATCATAAGCCATAGCAGGATATACTTAAACATTTCAACAGAAAATGAGGCGGATAGAAACAAATTTTTCTAACTGCCTGTGATGTGCAATCCTGGAAAGAATACATGCTGCAAGATGAATGCTTTATAACTCCTTAGTACAGTTGCTCAACAGGGCTAAACATTGAAATGAACCTCAACCAGGGATTCATAATCTTCTTCTCAAACAGAACTTGTCATTCACCAAAGTGAATCCAACTCACTCGAAGACCGTTTGATAATAGAGGTGAGAATTTCCTACAGTGAGAACACAATAATGAATGTTGCAGATCAGCTTAACGATGGAGAAACAGGCGAGAGCAACATAACTAACATGAGCTGAAGATGCACTGAAAGTAATCTTAAAACAGAAAGTATCATCAGGAATGGAAATGATCAGAATGAGTTGATTTAAAAACAGGCTTTTGATATTTTCCAGAAAATTATGGCTTATTTCCTTGTACAGACAGCCCATTTTTTTCCAAGAACTACATCAATGATACATCTATACATCTTTAAATTCAGACAGTATCTTATTCTTCTCAATCTGCTCCTGATCTAAGTCTACAGAGTTAGTACCCGACATAACAAAGGAGGTGTGCAATCTTCAACATAATGATAAAATTTGATCATATCACAGGACATTCAACCTTGCGATTTACTTAGCATAAGGTAAAGTCTAGCATGTATCTGAAGTGCTAATGTTTAGATGTTCAGCTTCCTGGTTTGCTATGTACAGAGTCTTTGTGTTGACTCAAGGGCACGTAAAAAAACTGCCTCACAGCAGAATATCTCATGAAGCAAAGTTGTCATAACATTGGCACCTTTCGGAATTAAGTGGTGATATCAGGGCATTCCTCATCCCCAAAGTGAATAAATAGAGACTCTTCATAAGGCAGAAGAGGGTTTCAGAAGTAATGAAGAGCACAAATTCCCCCTCAAAGGTCAGACGAAAGCAGTTTTTAAGAGTTTGCGTGCTGAGCAAAGGTATTCTACAGGGAGGCCAACTGTTGACTGGCCTCACTATCGTGGCAAGACTGATATCATAGTCCCAGGTGGAAGAATGACAAGGTGCAGCATATCTCCGTCAAAGAACAGTCAAGAAAGGCGACGCAAAATATAGAGACATGAAAATCCCCTTCATTTTACTTAGGTCTAAGCCAGCAATATGACAAGAGAATCCCTGATTACATTCAGTGCTGTTAGATTCAACGTAATCTTGACACCTGTAGCTACTTCAAAACTACCGTTCACCTTAATGATACCAACATCACGGGATTACAGCACCGTTTACTACGGAGACTAGATGGAGCCAAAAAGGCCAAAGAACAGATTGAATCAAGTTTTTAACGAGATAGATCTAGAAAGCCAGAAACAACAAAGCGTGAAAACAGTCCAAATTTCGACAGATTTCAACGGCCAAACAGTTTCAAATCTAGATTATGTTCCAACGCTCAAAACGTTTTCCTAATTAACGGTTTCACACATGAGAACGTAGAGACACAGTCGCAAAATAGCCTTCATGCATGCTTATACGAGTTCATTCACATATCATAACTCGTCACTACACAGCAGATCCAAGCCGGTCTTCACCAAAGTTTGATTCTGGAGATGAAACAAACAGTTTATATCGATTATTTGCCAGAACTACCATACATCTTCAAGATTAACCACAAGCTGAAACAGCTTCCTAACGACTACTGGCAACTTTCTAAACTAAAGACCACCTATTATCATAGCGTCTTCAAGTAGACGAACAGGACTCGAATCTTCAGCCTTGTTTTATGTGTTGGTGAATTCTAACTACGCAGTTGAAATTGTTACCAGCCAAGTTAAGTTTCTTACACAAACACAAGCACGATTCTCCTGACCATAAAAGAAAATATGCATATCTGGAAATATGGCGCTGATCAGATCACAACAGGAAACATGCAAGTCAAAAAATAAAAGAAATGATTCGATAGAAAGAGAAAATTGATGCATGCAACAAGATGATAAAACTTGAAGATGCTTGTAGGCTTGTGGTGCTTACATGAGTAGCATCAGACAAACCAGCCTTGACTAAGAGCTTCAGTAGCACGTTTTCAAAGGCGGAGAAAGCCTCTTCTCCCCATTTTTCGGTGTAAATTTGTCTAACTTCTGCGTGAAGCCCTGGTTGAAAATTCTTGCAGCAGGAAGGACTCCTCGATTCTGTCTGCAGAAGGCTAACAACAAAGCACTTCAAGTTTTCAATGGTTGCATGAAGACATGCTTCTGAAACCGTAGCTTCTAAAGCACTGAGAAAACTCTTGTGAGGCTCAAAGACACACCTCTGCAAGGATAGATATTCTGAAACCCCCAAACAAGATTTTTCGGCTGATAACCCCAACATCTCTTAGATAAGGCAGAACAGCAGAACAGCCAAAAGCAGAAAATCAGAAAAGTCAGATCCAGAAAAACGAGTATGATTCTGCAGGTCAACAAGTAATTTATCCACTGGCTTGCTCCAAGCTCGTTTCTGCAAATAGTGGATCTGAACAAGGACTATGAATTCTGCATATACCAAAACAAAAATTTGGTGACTTTGAAATGTAAAAAGGTCTCAAATGCACGAAAAACCCTCCCAGCACCTGTCTGAGCTTTCTGAAGCAAAAAATACCTTTAAACCCTCAAAAAAAAGCTAGAAAGACAGGGAAAATCATCCAACAGGCACTACGACAGCTCTGGAGCCCCACGAAATGGTCGAATAACCCAAATCCAGTGAGAAATGCAGCCACATGCAATGGCAAGAAACAGCAGCCTCATCTTGTAGTGGAAGAAGGGAGTCTACTATTACGTATTGTAATGAACGACCAAAGATGCTTGCAATTACAGAGCGGAATAGGCCACCGAGAAATCGTGGCCGAGAAACTCGCCGTCACATTACGAGTTGTAAAGGGCAACCAAAGCGGGTTGTGCTTTACGAATCGTAATAGGCAGCCGAGAAATCATGGCCGGGAAAAGCCACCGGCGGTCATTAGTTGGTAGGTTTCTGCAGTTCTTTCTCGTTACAGAAAGAGGGTCACATTCGGCCTTTTGGGCTGGGACCGGTTAGATTTTGGTCAATGTATGACTTGCTTCATTGGTCCCACATCTCTCTCAAGGGCTAGCAACCAAATCCCCATGACCGAGAAACCGTGGTGAAGCACCGGGCACACCATTCTGATTCCCAACATCGTTTCGAGGGCATACCTCCTACATTTTTAAGTTTATAGAAACCTCAATTGCAGATGGCAACTAGATATACACTCCTCAGATTACTAAAACATAAGCAATGAGTAACCCTTGATTTTGGCGCCTAAACTTCATGAAGGCATCCCTTTTCAATAGTAATCACATAAACAAAAGCAAGAACGGGAAGATCACGAGCATGGGCACATACTCTAAGGGCATGTTCTCAGCGACCCACAATATGGACTCTTGGGGGTCATTTTGATTCCGACCCCATCCTAGGATAAAGGTTAGAAATGACTTGTTATTTGCCTCATATCTTTAAAATCGTTTTGGGGCTTTGGTATGATGATCAACTTGAAGACCTTCTAAGTAGGCAAGTTTAATAATTTTATATGATAGGTCCATGGGGACAACCTATCTTTAGACCGCACCCATCTTGGAAGATGTTGAGCCTACTCAATATATGGTCATCAAATCTCATGTTAATGGGAGCGTGTCCTACGTCTTTTAGACTCAAACCATTGGAGTAATTTATGCAATCACCGCCCTCAATTGGTTTACCCGATAGAATCATTCATATCTACCACTTCATGATGTAGTGTCTAACTCAAAAGTTGAGCATTACCTACTCTTTGGAGCATAACTTTTGTCTATCTAGGTGAGAGACGAGAGTGTAAATCCAATCTCTTGGAAGTTAGCTAAGCACCACATGTTGCATAAGAGGTTCTCCAATGTCCCATAAGCATGTTGCTTGAGTGTAACGAACCAAATATATGGTAAAACATTTAAATGTCTTGTTTAGGGAGTGTGAGATATCAAGTGGGTGGCTAGGAGGCTGGTTTGGGGGCCTAGCACTCGGCCCACATGGTCAAGCAACCAAGTTTTCTACACAACATCAAAGCCAGCCCCTCTTACAACCCTAACTAGCCTCGCTTCAAGAAGAGGTTTTGATTATCACCTTCTATGGTGCTTGCTTAAGGGAGGGGCTGTTGGAAGTTAGCTATACACCACCTACAGTTGTGTGAGAGGTTCCCCAATGTCCCATAAGCATGTCGTTGAATTGTAACGTACTAGTGATGAAACATTTAGATGTTTGCATCCCCCTAACACCATGTTTTGAGGGAGTGCCTGATATTTAGTGATTGGCTAGGAGGTTGGTTTGGGGACCCACAACACTAGCCCCATAGGGTCAAGCCACTTGATTGCTACATGCGCTTGCAATGGCAGGATCGTGAAGGCTTAAAGGCTCTAACCATCTAAAAACCCTCACCACCCTTGAATGAGCGTGGAGCCCAACTTGCCTTAGTAGGCATGGTTGGAAGTTAGCTCTCCCATAGCGGAGCAGCACCTACTCTTCAAACCATAACTAGCATGGCCTATACAATGAATGTACATCTTGAATGTCATATTTAAAATTATTAGTGGGAATTAGTTAAATATTATGCACCAAATATATTTATGTCATTAATCATGGTGAACTCATTTTCCCTTGTGCCCCTTAGAGGACTTTTATTGCCTCCCACAAGTTATCTTAAAAGAACATGCAATCTCCTCACGTGAAGGACTCTTGTGAAACGAACTTAGTGAAATTGAAGAACATTTATGTTGTACCCATGTCAAACAAAAACATCGATTGTTTAACATCCAATCTAGGGCTCAAATCCCATCACCTTTGAGTGGCACCAAAAGCCCAAGGTTGGTTCAAGTTGATTCTAGATTGATTAGCAAGATCTAGTACAGAAGTTGTGGCTTAACCACAATCTAGCATGCTAAGCATCAGAATATGATAGCAATGAATCAATAATGAGCAAAAGTACAAGATATCAGTGTATTAGCATTAGCCTCAACACGAGTTAGAGAGAGAAAGATAGAGAGATAACAAGCAAAAAATGTGTGGATCCAAAATGGCATGAAATAGCTACAAAGCTTTGGTTCTTCATCATAAAATATGAGGAGAGCTACACATATTTATGGAGTTTGAGGTAGCTCGAAGTAGAACCACATCCATCCATCATTAAATGACATCTAAAGTGACAACTAGAGTCTATGTGACATTTGTCACTTCTCATGCATGAATCTCTACCAACTTTTTCAAGTGTCCTAGTTCTAACTAGAAATGTGCAAATCATCATGCATGTGTCCATTACACTTTGTGCATGGCTTGCATGTCACTTTGGATCACTTACAATTAATGCATGTGAATTGCCACGAGTTTCTACTAGCATAATTTTGCTAATTCTATGTCTACAAACTATATGCAAGTTGTACTCATCATTCTAGATATGACATATCCATGTAGCTCGAGTTTTATCTAGGCCAAACTTGGCATTTTGCATTTATGAACAACATACTTGCATGGTACAATATTTGTAGCAAGCCTAAAGTCAAGATGGATTATTTTTCCATTTCAACACAGACTAGGCTTGGTTTTCATTGCCATAGTAAGACTTTTATCCACCTCGGTTATAGTGGGGAATTTTTCTTTTTCTTCTGGCCATTATTAACTTGCAGTTAAAAGCCTCTATTCCAAGCTAACCTCTTCCTAATGTTTCTATTTAGTTGCTTCTAGATGTTGCGCACGTACTTACCTCTATATTATATTGCAATGTAAGCTAATCACATAGTATCATTTTTGCACATTTCATCAAGTTACAACCATGTATTGAACTAAGTCGCAATGGAGCCCAAATCTTCCAAATTTTGGAGCACATGGGCTTCTAGATGTCCCTGTGCATAAATTGACCATGACTTGAGCCTAGGTGTTCAATATTTTCAATGTGGGTTTAGTTACAACCACATGTTAGGCGTAGCAAAAATGAAGCACAAAGAGTTTCATAGTTCCCTTTATGAGAACAAATTAGGATTTCAACTAGGTTATTCATCACCACATGAATGTTGTTATTTAACTAAGGTAACTACGAGGGAGACCAATTTGTTTATTGGCACCTAATTTGAATAAGAACCCTGCATTTTATTGAGTTCCTCCAATGTGCCTCTATGTGCTCTCGTAGATCTTGTTTTTACTTAAGATCATGAGCTTTTGGACTACCAAACTTTTTTTTATAGCCAACAATATACCAAGTGACTATGCACAATATTTACATTTAAGCTTTTCATGAAGTTGCCAATGGCATTACAACCTTTTGGAGAATCGTGGTCAAAGGCCCTTTGACAACACGACACGAGGTCGAGCTCAAAGTCCATTAATTTTGGTCAAAGCCAAATGTCCTAGTGTACCAAACAAGAATCACCTAAAGGAGAGAAGAGTACCACGATCCAAGCCGTTTTGGGGGACAAACTACTATTACTTCAATATAGGTGTTAAGTCATTTAAATTTTTGCTTATTTTGAGGTCTAACATTTTGAAAATGCCTTGGGACTTTTTGGCATGAGTGGGCATGCTATAGTTACTTATGCAAATTACTTGTTTGGGCCTTTTTTCTTTTATCATGTTTTAAAGCCTTTATGCATATAAAAAGTTCTCAAGTGGCATGCAACTTCGTGGAAAAACTTTGGCAACTACTTGATCTATCTATTATCAATATGTGGTCCTCTTGAAGACGTGTAACATTTCATTACTTGTTTTCTTATATGTGATAATTAGTCCAATATTTTATACATAGATTGACACCTGAAAAAAGTTTTTAGCATATGTATACTAAGTGATACTATATAGATCCAAAGATATAAAAAGTATGGCATTGCTTACTTTTATTCCGTGTTACTTCCTATTCCAATATCTTCAATAGATTAAGATCATACCATGAATACCGTTTTAGGAGAGACACCCTACTTTCATTATACAAAGATGGGAAAATTCATCAATGTACAACTAGATGAAACATGAAATGTGAAAGGCAAAAGGCAACCAAAAGGTAATCTAATAAATCTAATGGAAAATGTATATCAAACTAGTTATTCTAAAGTTATTGTTTAGTTACTTGATATCATTCGATGGATCAAGCTATAGTCGTGAAATGTAGAAGCAAAACATTCAATTGAGCCAAGAATCAAATGAAAGGGAAAAATTCCTCATGGAGATCAAATTTGAATGTAAAAGCAAGAAATTGGAGACAATGATGGAAACCAGAAGAAAGCAGGAACAAATTAAGTCATTAGGAGAAAAGTGCTACAAGAAACGGAAAGATCATAGGCAAAGGAAAGACAAATGGCAAGCAAACCATTTTGCCCAGAAACAAGAAGATGAAAATAACTATAATTTATGTTAAAGCTCAATATGCTCATTGCTACATTAATGTGAAGTGGCACCTCAAGGCATATGACTTCCAAAAAAGAGTAATTCTCATAATTTCAAGAAGTCCATGGGTGCAATGAAGTAGGCCATGATGGAAAAATATTATAACATTCATTTCCTACACACTAAGCATTAGAAAAATAACATAATACCAATGTAGCAGATTAAAACACTTAGACAAATTTCTCTCACTTTATCTCTCTCAAGGAGAAAAGACATTGACTTATGCCTATAATGACAAAAATGAACTATATACAATACATGTCTTTTTCATGGGGCAACCTCGCACGGCAAGACTATTGTTACCAAAGCTCAATTCCAACATTTGTCCAAACTAAACCAAATACAAGGTTCACATCTATATTATTCAAATATAGTACTTAACAGATAAAACCGACTTTTGGTCAATGGCATAAACTAAAGCTTTCATTCCTAACACTCTCCTTGAAGCCAAGTTTACTCTCGATATCTAAAACATAAAGTTTCTCTCTAAACATGTCAAACTCATTCTTATTCAAAGCCTTTGTTAGAATATCAACTATCTATTCTACAATACTTCAATGTAAAACTCTGTCATCATTGTTAAGTATTCTTTACATAACAATATTTAATCTCTATATGTTTGGTTCTAGCATGATAAATGAGAGTTTTTATAAGATGAATCCCATTTGTCACATAGGATGATGAGTGTTGATTGATTGTCATAACCATACCAATTCTTGCGCTGCATTCCTCAAGGCCTTATACTCTACCTCGCTAATGGACTTGACCAGAGAAACACCCATTCTCAATGTGAAAGACATACTCAAAAGTAGAGCATCTATCATCCACGTTGCTTCATGAATTAGCTTTGACACATGCTAACCCTCTTTGACAGGCGGAAGGGCTGCTCACCAACTATATCTACACACCAACCAGTGGAGTCGTTGCCAGGGATAGGTTTCACTAACTAGTTTAGTTGCTTTTTTAGTTGCTTTTTTAGTTGCTTTTTTAGTTGCTTTTTTAGAGTGTTTTTAGGTGGATTTTGGGTAGAGATAGCTTGTTTTCTGTATTTTCTTGTGCTTGGATTGTTCACAGCTAGCGAAGTAGGTGTGAGAGGGTAGAGGAGGCCCCATACAGCCTCTAAGGGCTTGGCATCCAGCCAAAAACCTTGAAAACCCCATAAAAACAGTCAAATCTGCATTTTGGAGGGAAAAGAGGCAAAACTTTCATCAGATTTTGTTTCTTCCAAAACCAGTGGGAACCAACCTTCGCATGACTGATAGCAGCTCTACTCTCTTATAATGATGTAAAAAGATCTGTCTTTACAACTAGTGATCAAGAGTGTAGAATAAATGGTATTGGAACTTTTTCATATGTTGGATCATCCAAAAGGATGAATCTTGAAAATGTCCTTTTTGTACCTAAGTTAACCAAGAATTTGTTAAGTGTTGGCCAATTAATGGATAATGGCCTAGATGTACAATTTAAGCATGGAGTTTGTTCCATCCTTAAGAATAATGAATGCATAGAAAAGGGTTTTAAACAAGGTAGATTGTTTAAACTAGATTCTAATGTTGCAATGGAGAGTGTGAATTCAAGGTGGAGATCTCAAGTGTGGAGCTATGGCACAAAAGGTTGGGACACCCCAACTTCAAAGCTATGGAACCCATGTGTGCAAAGGAGCTTGCACTCGGCTTCCCCAAGCAATTGTCAAAGTGTGGAAAGCATTTTGAGGCTTGTAGCCTCTCAATCTTTACAAAAAGAATGTTCAGGCTCCAATGTCGACTACAACAATCAAAATAAAAATTAAAGCAATCCTTACTTACTAAAGCAATGCCGACTGCAACAATCCAGATTAAAGCAACAAAAACAATCAAGCAATCCTTAGTTATTCTCATATAAATTCAAATAAAATTTTGCCATTGGACTGCATTTGATGAAATATACAGCCCTTTCAAAATTGGCGTCTTTTGCCTTCACCACTCCCATAAAAAATGGACTAACAACAAAAACTACGCCATGAGAATCAGAACTAATACTATGCTGCAAAAAAATTTCTCCGGCTTCTACTATAACATCTGTAATCTCTGATGTTTTTTCTTTCAGCTCAGCACAAAATTTGGGACCTAATCTATAGCTTCTATTTGAATCTGAAAGAAATAAATCAAAATAATTGCCGAGAAGATCAATTTTATTAGCTAAGTAAGCCTCGTATGGTTATAATGCTCGAAATAAAAATAAACCAGCATAGGATCGTATGGAATTCTGACAAAAATATTATGTACAAGAGCAGAAAGAGAAATAGACACAATATTTATAGTTTTCTAGGTTATTTTGTCGAGCTCCTCTTGGGTAATCTTCACTTTTGGTGAAAAAAAACTTCTGAGGATCTGGACGAATAACACGAGGAGGAGAGGGTGATTCTCGGTCTAAATCAAATTCTCCATCATCTGATTCAGAGCTCGGAAAAATACATGGTCTCTTACTAGGGTTAACTCTAGGAGGAAGGAAACCAGCTGGCCTTCGAGATCCAGCTTTCTTAGGGACAGGCTGCCTCCTTTTCCTCCTAGAGGTAGTTGGCAAGTTTGTTCTATCCAGAGGCAGGTCTCTGGAGGTGTTGGCATTATCACATGCAGACCAAAATAATGGTCCCGAAGTCTTTTGAGAATAACAAAATATTTTGGCATGATGGTGACACGCTTACCATGCACGGCCAAAATACAGGAATCCTCAAAAAACTGGGACAGAAAATCTTCAACAGCACCCTGTAAGGCCTGCATGGCTGTCACGGCAAAACGAACATCTAGCCTAAGTGACAGTGTGACATTTCTAATAGGTCGGCCGAAAGGAGCTCTAGGGATCAACAATTCAGTTAATCTGTGGAGTTTTTTTATCTCTATCAGTCATATCTGCTTTCTGCCACATCTACGACCAGTATCAAGGGGAACATGGACATGGGATGGCTATACAGAGGTTATGGCACGGGCAGTGGATTTTGTCCTAGCCATCATTCTCAGAATCAAAATAAATAAATTTGAAAAAAAAAAGTCTGTAAGTTGATTATCAAACCCAAGCATAGGGAATGAAAACAAAAAAATTTGCGATAAGAAGACACTTGAGATCGATACCAGAACTGAATATCGATTTTGAACGCAAGATAGAAAGAGAATATCAAAAGAACCCTAAACCGTGCTTGAAAGCGATATTGAAAATACAGTGGTATCGGTCCCGAGCGCAGGATGAGAAGGTCGAGTGATTGTAGACAGAGAGCACGCTTGAAAGTGATATTGAGAGTGAAAAATGAAAAATTAACAAAAATAAATAAAAATTTCGAGGGCGTATATATAAAAAAAAAATTCCACGTGTGAAGAAGACGGTTGTTGACACATGGCGACATCTAACAAGTCCACGCGTCATGTCCTTATTGCCAATTATGACTCAATTATGAGGCCACGTGGGTGTAGGACACGTGCACTAATTATATTGTGACGCATGTTATTCTGCACGTGATAAATGTCAAATCAATCATTCTCTGTACGGCAAAATATTCCTGATGAATCATGCATTGACACCTGTCCTTTTGAAACTCCTTCACACGTGCAAAATTTGGAATTCCTCCACACGTGCAAAAAATTCTATAAAAAGGTCATTTTCGGCGTGGATTTTCACGCAAATTTTCTGATTTCTGAGCCGAATATCGATTTCAAACGCACACTTGCCTCTGTTTATGTTCTGTTGACATACTTGCGCCTGGAATCGATACTGTCTGGTCTGGTATCACTTTCAAGCGCGCCTTACGTCTCCTTTCTTTTCTGATCTTTGTACTCGCGTTCGAATCCAATACCCTTTTTTCTAATATTTCTTTCGAGCGCACATTGCTTTGAGATTCTTGTCTGACTAGCATTTTGCGCCTGAGAGCGATATTCGAAATCTTTCTTCTGTAGTTTTTGTTTAAAATGTCTAATTTCGATTCTAGTCTGCTTTCTTTTTTTTTCATGAATTTGGTATTAGTGATGATTTAGAGTATTTCAAATCTTTTTTTTCTCCTTTTTTTTATTTTTTCTTATATTACTGAGGGTCCTAATGTGAAGCATTTTTGAGATGTATCTCAGATTTAAGTCTCTGTTCAGTATTTTCTTATTCAGATCTCAAAATAAGAACATGATTCATTATCAGGACCTGGTGGCACTCGACAAACATAGCTATAAAACTAAACTTGACAGAATGTTCACCAAGTTACGTAATGATTTCAAGTCTGTAGATGATTGCCCAATTCACTATAAAAAATGTAAATTTGTTGAGTTTTAGTTTGCATTTGTTCTTTTTCTATTGTTAAATATTTTTGACGATTCGGATGTTGGCCCTTCCACTTCTGAACCTGCTTCTTCCAGTGGTACAAAGTCTGAAAAGTCGAAGATTGTAGATATAGATTTTTTTTTTATTGATACGAGCGTTAGTTTAGATGATTGTACAGATTTAAATCCTACATGAAATAGGACATCGTTTGTTGGCCCTAGAACTCTCAACACCCTTTCTCTTTCTGATAAGTTTCTTATCACATTGCCTACTTATAATATAGATAATAATTTTTTTTTGACATTATCGGATATATCGGATCTTTTTTATTTCACTAAAGCTGAGACTCTTTGCATTTTGAGCAAAGAGCTTGATAAATTTTCAGATATAATTGATTTTGATGCTGATGATCTTCTCCCTGGTGTTGACGATGTACATAATGATGAGCTTTATTCAGAAAAAGATTGCTTAAAAAATGGCTGTGGAGGAAATGCACAATAAAGAAGATAATTTGCCTTCTGAAGAGGAGTTTTTCATAATTCAAAGTCAACTTGGTTTTCCAAAACCAACTGTCTATTCACCAACTATATTGACATCGAAGGTGGAAATAATATTGATAGAGGCAATAATCATGGAAGACAAAGCCGAATGCGTAAGTTTTATATCTTATTATGTACTAGTAGATTCGTTTTGTCAGATTATATACTGGAGCTTACATTGGAATTTTTTCACTTCAAGAAACAATTTTCCTTGATGATTTCGCAATTCGTCGAGGAGGGTAGAGATCTTCTGCTGAAGAATTTTCAACAGATCATGCACTGGGGCATTATCTGAAGTTCTTCAAGAATAATGAGATAAGTATTGCCCATTCAAAGTTTCATCAACACGGTGAGACAATGATTATGGCAATCAAGGCACTGTCTCATTTTCTTGGAGGACATAATTTTAATAAGGTGCATAGAATAATTTTTGTAAAGAAAATTATTGCACTTAAAATTTTAGGATATGGACCTGAATTCCATGCTCAGATCATCTCATTTTGCATTGTATGTAAGCATGAAAACTATGAGCTCTTGGATCCATACGAAAGAAGAAAATTGTTGCATGATTCAAAGTTGCAACTTTCATTAGAGAAAGTATCGTAAGGCTGACTCTCTCCATTTTTTGTCCTTTATAATTTCAGACTCATCTAACTTGAGAACAACTATTAACTTGTTATTGACATTCTCATTTGTAATGCCATAAAAATTTATGATGAATGTTAGTAGCTGATTAATATCAAAAAATAAATTGTTGGAATTGTTATATGCTAGACATTCTCCTTTCGAGCAATACATTTCATTGATATGAGATGGATTACCAACTATTGTCTGCATACTTTGGTTTAACATGTCTTTTTTTTAAAAAAGATGAAATGGTCGTGGGATTGGAAACTTTTTAATACTTACCTATGCAAATGCCTCCTGTATCATCTTAAACATTGTTGCATATGCTTCTCTACTGATGCTAGAAAAATCACATGTTCCCTGAACCAATATAATGCTATCAGTAACTGAATCCTTTATCTTTTTTATTTTGTTATTGTTTAACATTGATTTCATAGATTTAGAAGTCAAGATAGAACCTAGTGAGTTTCCAATGAAAATCTCATCGGCCAAATGGTCTTTAGCAACCAATGTTGATCTGCATTGCAAACATAATGTTCATGAAAATGTTAGAAATTAGGACACTCATAGTATTCACAGTAGCATAATAAGCAAATCAACAGAAAGTTGAAATGAATAAATCACAAAACTAGTGATTCTGAATGAATCAAAAAGTTCAAGCAATATTCAATACCAAATAAGCTATAACTTACTTGAATGCACAGATTCATCTTTTTCTATAACCTCCTCTAGATGCATTAGGGCCCTTTTTGGACTCAAAAAGGGCCTCTTCACTGATTATAATTAGTGTTAATGACAACACGTGTCCCAATAAAATATTGACAACTGAGAGGGAATGGTCCATATGACATGGCAAATTCAATGGTGCAGATTAAATCAAGTGTGGGCCCACAAAGTACACCTCTAACATTAACCCTACATTAACCCTAGATAAAGCAATAACTATGCCTACAAGTTAACATCAACTAGTTTGTCTATCTACTAACAGCCTTATCCTAAGTGAGCCTAGTCCTTATTTCAAATTTTGAATGTTCACAAGCTTGTATCTCTCATCTCTCTCTCTAAACAACCTCTCTCTCTCTCTCTCTCTCTCTCTCTCTCTCTCTCTCTCTCTCTCTCTCTCTCTCTCTCTCTCTCTCTCTCTCTCTCTCTCTCATTCTCTCATTCTGTATACTCCACAGATATTCTATTTTTTTTATTTTGGTTCACCTTATCTGAAGATTTACACACTATTTCGCATATCCTACATTATCATTACATCATCCATTATGGCCTCTACTCAATCAAGGAAGCCCAAGAATCAACTAGCTTCCATTGTTGCACACATCAAAGATTCCAATGAGCATTGGGTGCCCCATACATTTGCAACTTTTGGCTGGGTTTACATGCAACCATCGGACAAAGGAACTCACAAGGTTGCAAAGAGGAAGCGAAACAACCAAGACTACCATTGGAAAGGAAGGATCCACGAATCCAAGATCGACCAAAACGGCGAATACCTTGCAAATGTGCAACACGTATACATGCGTCGAAATATTTTATTGGATGTGGCTGTTGCTGATAGAACCATACAGTCACATTGTAGGTCTCACCTCTTTTATTCTTGTGTTAACTATTATGTTTGAATTATTATTATGTCATTGTAATGGATAATAATGTTGCATTAATGCCTGGTGCAGATGTCTTTCCTTCAAATAGCTTCGCTGGCAAAACGTGAAGTCCTTCACTGAAAAATTCTCCACCATACACGCCAAATATGGAGAACTAATATATGGTGGGTTGGCATCCTCTGTCCTGATCAAAATGGGCATTTTCTTTTACGATCACATGTACGAAGTTCCAAAAAAAAACTTTGGCCAAGGCAAATTAGCACCAACTTCTGAGCCTGCGATCAATTCTCACGAGTGGCCATATGTTGACCAACTGACTATTGAATTAACGAAGAGGCAACTTCTCAAAGAGATTATTGGTAATATGAAGCCAACATTCAGATCCAAACGAGTCTACACTAGCATCTCTGTGCCGATCACCGTATTTGTTGTCATATTTAAGGCGTTCCCCTTTAGGAAAACAAACACGATGTGGGCATGGAAAGCAACAGAATCATCACTGTTGGACAACATATTTGTCGCATGGGATTCAAAGGAAATGGAGCATAAAGGAGATTTAATAAGGTGTAAGCTCTCTTGTGAAACAATGACCATAAGGTATCATATTTCACGTCAAACATGCTCCTTAAATTTCATTTATAGGCGATATAAGTTTGGTCATGGCTGATGGGACCCTCTGGACACGGAGACGAATCAGCAAGAAGTGGAGATATCCATACATTTGCCCCATGATGAAATACGAGAAATTCAGATAAATAAGGAGTGCAGCCTAGAAGATCTTCGGCATATGCTTGGATTGACTTTTGTTGATGTGCCAGTAGATTTTGTCTTCACTCGTAATGGACAAAATGTGAGTCCCTAATTTCCATCAGATTTCTGAATTTTAAATAGTAATGTTGAATAAATATAGGATTATTAACCTTGTGTCTGGTTTTGCAAATACGGAGACGAGCCGAAAAAGATCATGAATGTGTTTCATTTTTACAAACAGGGACATTAGGAGTCCAATGGGAATAAAGGATTTAATCTAATGGAAAATAGAAAACACAATTAGTTGGTTGTGTTTTGACTCTATTCTAATATATTTGGTTACGTTTTGACATTACTTTTGCGTTGTCACATTTTATATGCCTGTTACTACATTTGTGGATGTCCAAGGATTTTTACTCATGAGCCTAGACAAGAACATACTATATTTGGAAAAGAGGCCAAAACTTTTATAGGGACACTTACTAAAAATAGAACCCTTCACTATATAAGGGTGCTTGGGTCCTCATTTCTCCACTTCATCCCTTGAGTGTCAGAGTGTCAGTTTTTTTAAATTCTCTGTTTTTCATCTCTCGTGTACTCTGATACGTTTTCAAAGGCTAACCAATGTCGGAGGAAATGGCACGGACGAAACAAACGGCTAGAGATCCCAGAGTGACTGCATTGCTCCATAGGGATGCACTAGCCACCCTTGATGAGAGAGAGAGATGGGAGAGCAAAAGCATGAGTAGGAGTCGCAGCCCTATAGCGTCTCAGGAAGATCCGGCCACTCAGCGTGAAGTTGAGGAGGACATGGCCCATACAGCAGCTACACAGGAGGACCAGACTGAGTAGCAACAGCAAGAGGACCAGCAGCAGCAGCCAACACGAGAAAAAAGCCCTTTCTCAACGGCAACTGAGCGGGAGAAAACAATGAAGTTTCTAGATGAGAAGCTTGCGGCATCGGGTGAGTTGCCGGTTCTGAATGATTCTTTCTTCGACCCATTTCCACCAGCAATGGGCATGGACACATCAAATTTAGGCATATCGGGGGACACCACACCCACCGTGTCACCTCCAAGTCACGGCCCGGTGATGGGTCCGATGATGTCATTGCTGGTGGGTGGTTCTGATGAGGGCACCCCGATGTCGAACACAACAAGGATGAAGCAGAAGGCGACCCATAGATGGTCAGAGAGAGGAGCACACGAGCGAAAAAGAAAGAATCCTCGCAAGGCTGGGTCTACATCAAAGCGACGGAACCCTGCAGCTCAGGAGCCATCACCACTGCCCACACCGCCAAGGCAGTTTCTATGGGAATGGTAGTTTCTTTAACCATGTTGTAGATAAGATAGGTTTCCATGTCGTGACATGAAAATCACGCCAGGGCGCGACCAGGGGATGTTTGACCTGGTCAAACAGGCCCTGGTCGCTGGTCAAAAGTCCCCTGGTCGCCTTGGCGTGATTTTCACGCCAGGGCGCGACCAGGGCCCGTTTAACCAGGTCAAACGGGCCCTGGTCGCGCCCTGGCGTGAAAATCACGTCACGTAAAAAAAGGAGGAGAAATCTTTATCAAAAAATAAATAAATTTTAAATTCAATAAATTAGCACATCATATAATGACAACAGAGAATTAGGAGAGACCACAAGAAAAAGAGGACAAAATCTTTATTCACATTTGATCCATTTCCTTCAGAGAGGACTTCAGCTTCTCTGATCGCTTCTCTGATGACAGTACTGGTTTTAACATTTCTAATGCTAATTTAGGAGCATCTCCCTCATCCTCATAAGGGCCAATTAAACCCAAGAGAATGAGCCGGGTCTCGAATCCAGGGCAAAAATCATTCAAAACTGCTTTTCGGAGGACACAGTAAGCCTTTGGCGCTGACGGTGACATGTCTAGCTCACCAATGTGCTTGGAGAGTGCTTTGCATTTAAGAAGCTCTGTCTGTCCATCTGGGCTGTACTTGTTGCTGAAGCAGAAAATAAAGTTGTTGGGCAAGTTCCCAATGTAGTGGGCCATAGACCTGTCCAGAGTTCCTGCTTCAACTTTCTCCCGAGAGCCACCCCTTTGCATTGCAAATGCATCAAGCTCCACTGCATCCTGCATTTGGTTCAAATTATTGCAAAATGAGTATAATGAAGACAAACAAACATAACAAACACATGCAAGTTGAATTGTTGGGTCAGACTTGCCTCGGTGCTTCACGTCAGCAGTTTCCCCTTCGAATACCTCGAATGGCCTCGTTTGAACTGGTGGTGGTTGAAGCGTTTTCAATTGGTAAAGCACCCTTGCCAGTGCTTGCTCGGTGGTGTCCGTGTCATGCCCGATCAGCTTCTCATACGTGTCGTCGGGCTGGGTGTGGTCGAAAGTGGAACTGCCATTTTGCAAATTTACCAATGCTGCCAGCATCTCATCTTCTCACAAGCCGAAAATATGCTGCAAGTCATGCATGAACACATACTCCTGTCCATCAATGATGATTGGAGCAAGGCCATGGATTCGAAGCACGACATCATCGGACTCATCTATATCTTCTGGCTCCGCTGATGTGGATGCACTTGTTGCCTCTTGCGCAGCCAAGATTGCTTTGTGATCCGCAGATAAATCTTCCTCTTCACCCGGGTCGTTCATCTCGTTCACCTGCTCACTAGGATTGTGTTTGTTGCTGGCCACAGTCGCTGGAAACTCATTAAGCAAAAAAATAACAGTAATCTCACCGAATAGAAACTTCTTTCCTACACTTTCAAGATCAAAAGTTTTCAGCTGATCCTTCGTCAGCTCCAAGTAATGTTCGTTACCCAAGTGACTAATAAATCTATTGAGACGAGCGATAAAGGGTCTATCTCCTTTCCATATATAACTAAGCAAGTTATATGGAATCCACATGATAGTTGAGCCAGGAATTTGTATGGCATAAGGCTTCAAAGTTTCATCTATATATTCACTCACGTACGTGAATACATCCGTATTAGCCCGTAGAGTAGCAAGCTTGTCTATTCTACCGGTAAACATACAATAAATACGATCTAACTGATCTAAAAACTCTGTGGGGGCTAGCAGATTGGCCAACTCTATTTTAGGGGACGACATTGTTATGCAACTAAGAACACTAATTGACCAGCAAACTAGTAGTCTAATTGAACAAGACAAGCTAAATTACGAGGAAACAAATTTCAACCAAGCAAGAAGTGACAACAAAATGAAAACTCCCACTCTTCTATAGAGGGACGTGTATCCAAAAATAGATATTATTATAAAACCAAATAAAATAATTTCTATTTATAACAACAATCCAATTCGGCAGTAATATTTATCACAAAGGAATATTCGAATTACAATTCAGCATAAATTGTTTCTATTCCATCTCATCAGTTTTCGTAGTTTCTCTAGCGTTGTTTTCCAAAACATTGGATGTTGGTGTCCTCGGCATCCATCTCTTTCCAACTCGGACTCTAGACATCCTCCATTCTTGATGCCTTGTTCTAGCATTAGAGGATTGCCATGTTGTCTTTCTGACTGAATTTGAATTGGAGATCATTGAACACAACTCTTCAGTTCTTGTGTTTTGAAAGTGTACTCGGCCCAAAACTCCTCTGTAAAACCATTGGAATATCTCAACCAATGCATTGCTAAGACCCTTTCCTCCGCCATGCCGTGAATTTTTGAAATACGCAGCCTTTGCCCTATAATGACTCTTTTCCATGCTTTGCGTATTCCAAATAGCTAATGATCCATAGGTTTTCATAAACCAAGGTCCATGAGCATAGAAGATGTGTTGTTCATAGAAAATTTGTATTAGTTTAAATCTTTACAAATACATAAATATGAAAGTAAAAAATATGAGACACACATACCATATAGTGAGTTATGTGTGTTTCTCCCCATGCATCGATCATCAATTCAGTAAATGTTTTGACTTCTCTTGCGTATCTATCCAAATCTTCATCTCTCACAATCTTTTTGTTGATAGTTTGTGACAAGGCATCAAATGTTTGCCAAACCTTAGCACGTGTACTTGTCATGCGAGGATCTGAGCCAATATTTGTTGTGCATTGACATATTCTCCTCCAGTACTCCCATTCAACACTGCTTTCACGTGCAGTATGATTTGACAATAGGTGTCTCGCTTTCGCACCACCCATTGAAACTTTTGCTGGAACATCTTGCGTTTTTCCACTCAACGTCTTTGGTAAGACTCACGTGGCCCCCGTGCAATCCCATATCGGATAAAATTATCTCTAGATTTCTAATGCTAACATTCTGCTCTTGATTTGGTCTGCATGTTCCATGCGTAACAACAATGCAAAAATAATTATTTGTCCAGTATTCGTAATTCACCATGCATTGTGCAAAAATGGACTCTTTCGAGAGGAATGTTCCACACAGGACTCCAAGCTTTGTCTAGATTGTGCCTATTTGGTGGAAGACGTTGGTTGCAATTCAAAATACTTTTGTTCCACCCAAATTCAAACATACAATATATACAAAAATTCTTTGCATTTGCACCGAGACCACAACCGTACATGCATTTCAAAGTCTTCAAATCAGCAGCTAGGTGCCATTCTACAGCAAAGCTTTCTCCTTCAACATTGAGCAATTTGCCTTCATTTTGTGCATGTATTATCTTAGATATACTGCATTTTTCAAATAGCCACTCCAGTACGTCGTGAGACTCCTTAGGAACTTCAAATGCAGCTATCCACCATATGTGATTTTCGGATTGCACGCTAAATTCTTTACAATAACTTCCACCAAACTGTTGCAATTCACGATTCATCAAGGTGATTGTGACACGTTCAAGTTTACGCCCTTTTACGATTTCTGCTTCATCCAACTTAATAACAAATATAACTTTACCTCCGCAATCTGTAAAATAGAAATTTTATTACTAAAACATATTAGTTGAAGAAAAGCATACAATTGAAAACCGAAATTCACAATAAATGTTCTTACCATTTGTTCTAACTTTGTAATGTCGGATCATCATCGCTTGGACCTTTTCCAGATCTAAGAATATATTATTGCCTTGATGATAACGAAAACATGTCGGAGGTCCTTTCTTCTTATTGGTTACCGTAAAAGAATCTTCAATATGTTGAAACTCTCCTGATTCAGAGAGCAATATCGAATTGCATTCTCGTTTGGCGGATTCGACAAGTTTATAAGTAGGTATTATTTGATGGCGTTTTAACCCATTTTTGTCAGAGTGTTTCATATACTTCTTCAAAGCTCTATATCCCTTGTGACTCAGACCTCCTTGGTCACATGCGTACACCATCTCTTTAACATTTGGATTTGGCTTGAACTTGTCGACTAGCTTTTTTACAATTCTCAAGTGAATCGAATCACTTGTTTCATCTTCCACAATCTTAATCAAATCTTTACCCTAATGTTTCATATATTTTCCGGCAATAAAATCTTTTCCAACCGTCTTTTTCAAGAACTCTTTTGTGTCCCTCATACGTCTTTTACTGGCACCACCACCTGGTGCCAAAGCTTCTAGTTTGTGTCTCTTAGTGTTTTCATTTTATGCTTGCTGATCCATCGAGACTCTACGCTTTCGTTGTAAGCCATATATTGTCCTCTGAAATATACTGATTGAAGATTGCAATTCTTCAATTTTTGCGATAGAACTGGCAAGCTCTATTTTCAAACCATTTATCTCCTGCTCCAATTTCATATTTATTCTATGCAATGACTTTAAATTGTCATTCATACTCAATATATGAATGTTTGCCGTATTTGCCAATGTCTCAGCTTGAATTCTTCGAGAATCCATTGCTTGACAATAGCCAAGCAGTCCATTCCGACCATCCCCAACGAACCTTAACAAACTATGTACATCAAAAAATTTAGGAAGAGCATCTACCAGTGGATTATGAGGGTATAAATCACCTCTTACCCATAGGTCAATATGTTTTTTTCCTTCTAATCTCCAACAATGCATGTCATACGGATTTAAGTTAACACCCCATGCAGCTTTGGTGGTCGCATAATCCTTCTCTAACTTCACATGTAAGTGATACTTGGTTGTCATCTTGAAGATGTCGAATTTCCCAAAAGAATCTATGTAGAACAGTAGAAACACACCTTAATCAACCTTGTGTCAAAGTTCAATGTGAACTAACCATGATATAAGCTTCATTAGGCATATACTAGTTTCCATCCCTAGGGTCCTATTGTAGTTAGGACAATGAAAGGTCGTCCTATACTAACCCTACTCTAGTTGTAATTTGTAACTTACCTATTAGTTGCCTATTATAGTCTATGCAAATAACCTACAATAGTCTATGAAAATGAGACCTACATTTAGGCCTTAACTCTTGCTCACCTTGTATGGTAACCCAAGGTAAAGGTGCCACGTAGGATTGATTAGCACTAAATTAATTATGATTAGAAAACTTCTTTAGGCAAGGAAGAGGCCCTTTTTTAGTCCAAAAAGGGCCCTAATGATAGATCGCATATATCCTTGGTTACCAGTCTTTTCCTCTTGTTGCTTCGTACTTTTCTCTTGAGCACATCCATATCTTTAACAAGAGACAAATATGAGATACGCATGGATTGGAATGCAGTTTTTATCTCCTCATTACTAGTTGTAAAATGATGCAAAGAAGATTTCAACCTTTGGATTTCCTTCTTGAACATCTCATTTTCTTCCAAACAAGTTTTCAACTTTGTAGACTTTTCTTCGCACTCCTATAATATTTTCCTTGATTCCTCAAATAATGTATTCTTTGCATTGAATGTGCATTCCCATAGAGCATCAAATTCTCACAATAATCCAACAGGCCATTTTTGCCATGACACATATAGATTATTAATTAAGCTCACCGAATGAAAATTCGGATGTTGCAATGAACATGGATCAATAGGATACAATGTTCTTGATGACCATAAATCTACATGCTTTAGCTTTTCCTCCCTGTATCAGATCATATCAAAAATTGACAATTTGGATTGCTTTGAATTTTTTGTCCTGAGCGGAGCATATTCTAGTGACAAATCCACATGAAGATGATAAAGCTTTGTCATCAGTACAGTAGTATAGTAACAAACAACACAATGACAATAACAAAGCTGGAGATGGTGCTAACGACACTAGAGATAGAGATGGCGCTAAACACTTATTTGACCTTGGAGATAGAGATGGCGTACGTTTTGTTTCTGAAATGTCACTCCTAATTCAAATTTCTGAGTGTTCCCAACTATTGGGAGAAAATATTTCAGCATTTTAAAAAATTATACTTTAACTATGATTAAACACCAGTGAAGTTTGATGTGAGTATACTAATGTGCATTCATTTACATGGAAAGTAGTGCGGGTAGATGCCTAAAGAAGTTAGAAAATGATATTTTTATTACTTTATAGTTATTTTTCTCTCTCCTACATGGCATTTCTTATAGGGCCCTCTTTGGGTACATATTTTCTCTAATGTCCGACATATCGGACATCATCCGACATATCGGACATCATCCGACTTGTCGATGAAAGATAGTTAATTGTTCCACTTGAATTGAAGCTACTGACTTGTCCTAACTGATTTGCAAGTAAATTTTTGGAAAGTCCTAGCTGGATGGATATCAACGCATTATGTTCAATTGGCTATCGCGATTTGAGACCTAATAGCCGTCCTACTGGTTGTGCGTTATTTGCTGAGTATAAATAGCTTATCATCAAACATTTTATTAGCTCTTAACTTTGTTTCTCTTTAGAAGGTTTCTTTCATAGTTCAATTAAAATATTGCTACTTGCGCTTACTGTTTATCAGCATAAGTGCATTGGACAAAGTTTTCAGTTACTCAAAGATAACTTAGAGTACGCAATTTCTATATGCAATTTTCTTGTGCTTATATTAATTTGTACATGCTACATGCTAAATCAATCTACTCTTTTATTGCGTTCAGTATTATGTCAGAATGTATGCATCTCTATGATTGTTTTGTAACTGATAATCTCCTGTTGTTTTGTCTGATAATTCAATACTTCATTGTTTGGCTTTGAAAACACTTTAGTACTGACGATTTCAAATTCAGTTGCTAAAAGATTGAACATGACTTCTGTCATTACATTTTGTTCAATATTGATAGACATAGCCATGCATAGGAAAGGAGGATAATTCCGCTGCGCTTGATAAGTCGCTTACAGCCTTTGATTTGTCGAACCAGCTCACTTCTTTTTTCCTCTTTTTTCAACATGGTATTAGAGCATATTATCTAATATGGTATTATAGCTTGTTACCCTTATGATATCAGAGCAATCTATAATATTAGATCTCTAATACTTGATATCTTTCACCATATCAAATTGATATCATTCGATACTTTTCGTAGCATCATATTCTTCAATTTGTGGTATAGATTTTAGTATCAGATAATTGATTTCCAATTTTAGTGCAGCACGACATCTCTCTCTTAACGTCATCGATCTATCGATAGACTAAAGTTTCAAATGGATTCTCAAAGTAAAGTTGGTCTTATCGCAGACAAGCTGAATGGATCCAATTACTACTTGTGAAAATTTAAGATAAAGACCTTGCTATCGCCAACGAGTTGTGGGATGTTGTCACAGGTACCGAAGTGAAGCTTGAAGAGGACACAACCAACTTCTAGTGGAAGTCGAAGGATGGTAAAGCTTTCATGTTTATTATCCTCAATATATCAGACACTCAGATTTGCCACATATCTGGAGCTCAAACTTAGAAAGAAGTATGGGACATCATGAGCCCACTACATGATGTGAGAGACGTGACTTCTAAGTTACATCTACGAAAAAAAAATTACTCTCAAGATGTCGAATGGTGATTCACTTCAGAATCACGTTAACCAGTTTAAGAATCTCTTACAATAGATGGCCATTGTCGGATCAATCATCGACGATTGAGACACAATCATGACATTGCTTTCAAACTTCCTCTACATACAAGAACTGGGTGATGATGATGATCATATCGACACACTCAGATTTAACTCTTACTAGAGTTATCACTATGTTGTTGCAAGAAGACAATCGAAGAAGTCAAGACGCTTCGTCGACTTCATCATCTCATGCTCTATATGTGAACAATGGCTTAAAATGACAGAAGAAGAAAATCTACAAGCAGTCCGCATCAAATCGAAAACCGACGCATAGTCTAGAACAATTGTCAAATCCACAATCGAAGCAGAAGATGTTCTATAAGTATTACAAATGCACTAATCATGAGATCTAGGATTGCAGGGTACTCAAAGCGAAGAATGCCACTAAGCAACCAGACAAACATGCGAATGCAATCACTTCATCTTCGGATCTTGACAGGGATGAAAGAGCATTTATGGTCAAAGACCAAAATGCACTATTCAATAATTCTTGGTTTCTGGATTTTAGAGCTACTCAACATATGACCAGTCATCGTGAGAACTTTAAGTCCCATCACCTTACAATACAAAGAAATACGTTCATCTTGGCAACGATAGCACACACACTAGCGAAGGTGAAGGCACTGTAAGATTGAAATTCTAGTATGATCAATTCAAACTACTATCAAACATTTTGTATGTACCTAAGCTCTCTATGAATCTATTATCAGTTAGTAGAATCACTAATTTAGGTCATAAGGTATAGTTCGAGTCTGATCAATGTTGAATTATTGATAGGACAAATAAGATCCTTGCACTTGAGAAGAGGCATGGATACTTATATAGACTGGTACATTATTATTTTGATACTAGTCAAGCCTTGAAAACCTCTGTTCTTGTTAATAAAACATTACTATGACATCAAAGATTAGGACACTTGAATCATGCATCTATATCGAACATGTCCAAACAATCCCTAGCACTTGATCTCGACTATCCAACCATAAAAGTCAACCTCCCTATCTGTCATAGCTGCATCCTTGGAAAGAAGGCTAGGATTTCTTTTAGATCGAGCCATAGGCATGCAACAAAAGATGTTCTAGACATTGTTCATTCAGATATATGTGTTTTAATGCAAACTCTGTCGTTGCTTGATGCAAAGTATTTTATTACCTTCATTGACGAATATTCGACAAGAACAGCTATTTACTTCATTAAGCAGAAATCAGAGGCTTTCAAAATATTTCGACAATTCAAAGAGCATCAAACTGGTAAAAGAATCAAAGCACTGAGGTCCGACAATGGGGGAGAATACATCTCTACCAAATTCAAGGAGTATTGCCTTAACAATGGTAGTGAGCAACAATACATTGCCTCCTATTCGCCTCAGTCGAATGGTCTTGCTGAGAGAAAGAACAGAACCTTAGTCGAATCGGCAAAGCATGTGCTTTCTCATGCAACACTTCTAAAGTCCTTCTGGGCTAAAGTAGTTTCAACTGCAACTTATGTTCAGAACAGATGTCCTACAAAAGGTCTCTCAAACAAAACACCATACGAAGTTTGGACAGGCTCCAAGCCTTTCATTAGTTACACTATTTCAGATCAAGCTTATAAGTTGTATGATCATGTCGAGTCAAAGATATTCACTAGATAGGATGTCGTCTTCATCGAAGATTAGTTTATTGACCTCAAAGGTAAAGACAAAGCTCATATAGCCGATCTATCGGACTCTCCCGAATTATCGAACTTTCCAGTTCCAAATTCGACTATTCCTATTGAAGATCCAAGCTTGTCTACTCCCGACGAACAACTTATCAATAGTGAATCCGAAGAAAATGATGTTGCAGTTCAGCAACTATATCATGATGAAGATTATCAACTTCGTTCTTACCAAGAAGATCGACAAGAGTCAGCAGACCACCTATCAAAAATATTGACGAGTCTACAACTTACCATGTTCAAGAGCCGACGACTATCGAAGAAGCACTCAGTCAATCCAATTCTGATCTTTGAAAAGAAACTATGGATAAAGAGTATTCATCTTTTATCAAGAACCAGACATGGACTATTGTCAAATTACCTGCCAACATAAATGTAGTTGATTGGAAATGGTTGTTCAAAATCAAGTACAAGACAGATGGAAGCATCAACCAAAGAAATGCTCAACTTGTCGCCAAAGGATTCTCTCAGGTACACAACGTCGACTACACTAAGACTTTCAGTCCAGTAGTTAAACATAATTCTATTCGATTTCTTTTGTCATCTATAGTTGCAGCAGATTTGGAAATACATCAAATGCATGTATAGACAACATATCTTAATGGAGTTATCGAAGAAGACATTTACATGGTGCAACTAGAAGGTAACAATATCGAAGGTAAACACAATCATGTGTGTAAACTCCATAAAGTACGTTATGGCTTGAAGCAATCTGCTCGAGCATGGTTTCAAAGGATCAATACTTTTTTTTGATCGATCACGACTATAAATCAAGCACTTCAAAATCTAATGTATATCTCAAGGCAATGCAACATTATTTTATTATCATTACTTTGTACATGGACGACACATTGCTTTTCAACAACATTATCAGTCTGATAAAAGAAGCTAAGACAATGCTATCTTCTGAATTCGACATGACCGATCTGGGCAAAGCTCATTATTGTCTAGGTATTTAAATTTAAAGAGACAGAAAATAGAAGTTGATTTATATTACTCAGCAAAGATACATTCACAATGTCTTAATCAGATATAATATGATGAAATGCAAATTAGCTCTCTCACCAATGGATTCAGAAATCAAGATGTTGAAGGACCAATGTCCTCGAATAATCGATGAGAAGGAGCAGATGCATGAGTATCCTTATCATTCGATAATAGGATCATACGCGATAATCTGTATCAGACTAGACATAGCCTTTGCAGTCAGTTCCTTATGTTAATTTATGACCAATCTTGGTATAACACATTTGAAGTCTCTTATCAAAGTCATGAGATATCTTCGAGCTACTGTGGACTTTTTCAATTGTTATGGAGTAGTTGACAATGACAAACTCAATATTGTCAGTGGTTATTCAGATGCAAGTTGGGCAGATAGACACTCGTAAATCCACTTTTGGGTTTACGTTCTTCCTCAACAATGGTCCCATTTCATGGAACAGTTGCAAGCAAACTTTGCTAGCTCTATCTTCCACTGAATCAAAGTATATTGCAGTCTATCAAGCTACAAAGAATACAGTATGGTTGACAAACTTACTTTCAGATATCAGTTTGAATCAATATGCTCCGACAACTCTATTTTGTGATAATCAATGTGCCATTGCTTTATCATCCAGCCCTAGATTTCATTCTAAGAATAAGCACATTGAAATTAAGTATCACTATGTCAGAAGCAATGTTCTCAACAAAGAGGTTGACTTGCAGAATTGTTGAACGCAAGATATGACATCGGATATTTTTACTAAAGCATTAAGCTTGGATGCACACAAAAATTTTTGTGCAAAACTAAGATTGAAGGTCAAAGCATTCATGGATTCAAATTAAGGGGGGGGAGAGGTGTTAGATTATTCTATGTTCAACGAGTATTTCTAGTGAGGTTTACTACCTCTGAAGCTAGTTTAAGAGCATTCCAAGGCTCTTTCAAAGTCAGAAACACTCGCCAACCGCATTTCGAGCTTGAGAACAATAATCAAGGAGTGAAGTCTATCTTTAATCTTCATCCACTCTATTATCCAGTTTTGCAGTTTTGCTCGTGTTTCTACACAGTCTGCAAAAGTACTCAAGAATCGCTCACAGGTGGCTCTGACATATCGAACATCATCCGACATATCGGACATCATCCGACTTGTCAATGAAAGACAGTTAATTGTTCCACTTGAATTGAAGCTACAGATTTGCCCTAACTGATTTGCAAGCAAATCTTTGGGAAGTCCTAACTAGATGGATGCCAACGCATTATGGCCAACTGGCTATCACGATTTGAGACCTGATAGTTGTCCTATTAAATGTGCATTATTTGCTTAGTATAAATAGCTGATCATCAAACATTTTATTAGCTCTTAACTCCCTTTATCTTAAGAAGGTTTCTTTCAGAATTCAATAAGAGTATTGCTACTCACGCTTACTACTTATCAGCGGAAGTGCATTACACAAAGTTTTCAATTACTCAAAGATAGCTTAGAGTACGCGGTTTCTATCTGCAATTGTCTTGTGCTCATCATCATCTGATTTTTACATGCTACATGCTAAATCAATCTACTCTTTTATTGCGTTCAGTATTATGTCAGAATGTATGCATCTCTATGATTGTTTTGTAACTGATAATCTCTTATCGTTTTGTCTGATAATTCAATACTTCATTATTTGGCTATAAAATCACTTTAGTTCTCACGATCTCAAAGTTAGTTGTTAAAATATTGAACATGACTTCTGTCATTACATTTTGTTCAATATTGATAAGCATAGTCATGCATAGGAAAGGAGAACAATTTCGTTGCGCTTGATAAGTTGCTTATAGCCTTCGATTTGTCGAACCAACTCACTTCTTAAGGCTAGATGCGTCTCTACCCAAGCCATTGGAGGAATCACAGCATATGAAACTCTATTTGGAGAGATGTCAATTCTCAAGGATCTCAAAATATTTGGATCCACTTGCTATGTACACCAATCCTTGGATACAAGAGAGAAGGATGATGCAACCTCCATCAAAGACATCTTTGTGAGATTTGGTGAGAATAGCAAAGGTTATAGAGTCTTCAATCTCATCACTAAGAAAGTAATAGTGAGTAGGGATTTTATTTTTTATGAAGGACATGCTTGTGAAATGAATGACAATGCTACTAATCATCTTGATGTCAAAGACCATGCTAAGATGGAGGAGGAGCTTCAAAGTGATGAAGAGCTTGAGGATCCACCTCAAGATTCAAGGACTCCGAGAAGATCCACAAGAGCAAGGGCCGAGCCATTGAGGCTCACTTATGATGGCAAAGGTGATCAAAAGGAAGACATTGCATCTATACCTCTTACACTTTTCTTACTTCAATGCTTGATGAACCAACTTTCTATGAAGATGCTTGTAAATCAAAGAGTTGGGTGGATGCTATGCGATGCTCTCATGGAGAATCATACTTGGGATCTTGTAAATCTTCCTCAAGGGAAGAAACCTCTTGATTGCAAGTGGGTGTATAGATTGAAGTATAATCAAGATGGATCAATAAGTAAGCATAAATCTAGGCTTGTAGCAAAAGGTTTTTTACAAACCAAAGGAATTGATTATGATGAAACTTTTGCTCCTGTGGCTAAGTTTGTTACAATAAGATTGATCATTAGTCTTCAATTGGAAAGTATTCCAGCTTGATTTTACAAATGCCTTCCTCAATGGCTACTTGGAGGAAGAGATCTACATGAGGCAACCCGAGGGCTTCATCAAGGAAAAGCATAAAGGAAAGGTGTGTTTTTTGAAGAAGAGTCTCTATGGACTCAAGCAAGCATCTAGAGCATGGTACTCTAGACTAAACTCTTTTTTTTATCTCCATCAACTTTGTTTCAAGTGCTTATGATCCATCAAATTTCATGATGGGAAGATCATTATCCTTGTTTTGTATGTTGATGACATTATTTTAAGTGGAAATGATCTAGATGGAATAAGAGATGTAAAAATTGCATTATCTAAAGAGTTTAAAATGGTAGATCTGGGTCTATTGAGCTTCATTCTAGGAATATAGGTCATAGGAGGAGGTGATTTTAGTTTCATTTGTCAATCTTATTATGCTACATCCATCCTAGATAGATTTTGAATGAATAATTGTAAAGGCATTGAGACTCCAATGGAGCGACATGTAAAAGCATCTATTGATGGTGATGAAGCATCCTTTGAGGACATCACCTTATATAGAATGCTTATAGGCTCCTTGATATATTTAACTATAACTAGACCTGATCTTAGTTATAATGTTGGAAAGTTAAGCCAATTCATGCGAAGTCATTTGGTATCACATTGGAAAATGGCCAAAAGAGTTCTTAGATACATCTCATCAACTAAGAATTTTGGCATATTGTATAGAGGGACTAATCTTGGCTTAAGAGCCTATAGTAAATTGGATTTTGTAGGTGAAAAAGTGGATCGAAAGTCAATAAATGCATTTGCCACCTTCTTATGTGATGGAATAGTATCATGGCTATCCAAAAAGCAAGATACAATTTTTCTATCTTCCACAGAATCCGAGTGTTAGAGGGAAATATTGCCCCCTCTAGTAGTGGTTTCTGAAAGAAATTCGAAGCTACTTTGGACAATGAGTGTCTGATTCACTGACAATTTGATGCCCAAATAATCAGTTTACCAGTTTGTTAACTTGAAGTAGCCGATAGTGGTGTCTAAATTGCTAATGCTTAAACGTCAAATTTTTTTGTTGTCTTTATGTTTTTGTCATGCACAATGTGGCTAAATGCCCAATAAATCAATAAACAATTGTTGGAGGATTTGCGGATCCCAAGGCAACCCTAACCCTAGTTAATAAGTGAGGGATTTGGCACCCTGCGTGTGTAAGTCCAACCCGATGATCACATAGAGATTTGATAATTAGAAAGTCAATAAAAGGACTTTAGGCCTTTTTGTGGGACTTTTAATGTCGTAGGCCTAAATGTCAAGTTAGTGAATCAAGTTGGGTCTTGCAGCCAAACATCGTCTTGGGTATCCGGAGAGATTAGCTTTGCCAGCCCCACCGACAAACCGGCTCCTCCGACTAATTTGATGGAACCAGAACCTTACAGAGGTACCGAGCAATGGAGTTATAGTAATGAAAGTGGACCTTCAGAACAATATGCTATTTATGTTGTCGCACAACAACAAGCATCTAGAAATTGGACCAGAGCATCGCTTGGATGCTTTGCATGAGGAGAAAATCACAGAGTTGTAGAATGTCCAAACAAAGACAAATTTGTACCATTCTGTGGTGACTGTGGATATGGGCATTGCTACAAGGAGTGTCCAGCAAGACCAAAACTGCCCGCGGTCACAGCTCCTGTGAATTTGATAACAATTAAGCAAAGACCAGCAGCTCAAACTGAATCAAGTGTACCCTTGATGGTGGTTACCAGAGCATAGAAGCAGAAAGAACCTGTAGTAGATCCAATACCTGCTGATTCTATACCATTAACTGATATACCAACAACATCTAGAGTCTATCCAAATCTCCATGCCAAAAGAAGAAGGTACCAAGATATGAGGCAATGGATTAAACATTTGCAGGAAGAAGAGGAGCTTGAAGCCGCTAAATTAGCAGCTGAAGTTCGTTCTTCACCAGCGCAATCACCAAACAATCCACGTACATATATGAATGCTCAATTGCATCATCATGAAGAACCCTTCAAGGTGACTGAACCGGAAGTGCCGCAAACATAACTCCTCATAAGTATTTGTTCTAGTAAGATCAATGTTACGTTGGGAGAGTTCCTAAAGTTGGTGCCAAATGCAAAGGAAGTATTAGCGCAGAAGTTAACTCAAACTGAACAGATATTCATCAAGAACCACTTTTTTGTGCCGGATTTGAAAAATCTAATGAAGTACTCCATGTCGGAGCAGCCTGGAAAAGTGAGCAGAAAAATATCACCCTGCCGATACAACATAAGCAATTTTTAAAGAGGCAGCTGTGATAGATGATGGTTCGGGAGTTAACTTGATTTCTACAAAGCTATGCACAAAGTGGGGCCTTACAAAGATAAAGCCTACAACTTTTGTCATTAAGCTGGCTGATCAAACAACAGTCCGTCCGCGGGGAATGGTTAAAGATATATCTGTCAGAATTGCTGGAGTACAGTTCGTCATTACTTTCATAGTGATGGACTTACCGGAAGCACCAAATGTCTACCGAGTCCTATTGGGACGCCCATGGTTATGAGTTGCACAAGTAATTCATAACTGGGGTACAAGAAAAATCACTTTTGAAAATCGTGAACCAGCAGTCAAAGTTGATCTTGTAACTTGGACTATCAAACTAGTGGCTCAAAAAGAGGATGATGATTCGTCAACAATGGATCATACTTGTGATCGACCAGTAAAAAATTGGGAAGTTCATTACGACTCTCAAACCGATACTATCCACTGGAATCAAGCTCTTGCAACGATTGATTGTACAATAGGTGGCTATATGTGTCAACAAGATAATCAATTCGATCTGAACGAGATTTTATTATTGGATCGAACTTTGGATACACCAATTACTTTTTCACTAAATGTGTTGAACGTGGCTTGGATATCAACGGAGCCCATACCAGATTTGGTGTTGCTTTATGATGTTCATGATTTTTTAGTGACTTCGTGCAGCATGTATCATCAGTTCACCACCAGCTACACCCCATAATAGAATGGAGTAGCCGAAAGAAAGAACCAAACATTACTCGATGCAACACGAACAATGCTATCTAATGCTCAGCTACCCAAGAAACTTTGGACTGAAGCTGTTTCTACTATCAGATTCGATATCAACTCGTAATAAGCATTGCATTTAAAACATTCTAGTGGAAGTTCATACAATAGAGAATTGAATCTTGCTAGCATTCCATGTAATTACCATGTGTCACATACCCGAGATATCTAAGGTACAGAATTTGAGATTCATGAGCTTGACATATTAAGTGATTCACACCATACATGAAAAAATAAAAACTACCCATCCACTCATTGAGGAGACAAAGTAAGCCATAAAGCAATAATATGTTATACTTCAGTATAGTTAGTTCCAGAATTGCGCTGAGTGGGGAATGAGGGGCTCAGGCACTTCTTCCATTGACATCTCGCTGGTCCGCTCTGGACCCTTGTTGAGGAATCTTGTACCTCCAACCCAAGCGAGCTCCTGGATGATCTGACTCGTGGGAGGTGCGATGAGAGGGAACGCGGCTGGGTAGCCCAATAGTCTGCTCGTTTCCCAGAGAGGAGATGAGGTGTAGATTAATAACTCTCTAGCAGAGGCGTGGAGATCGCTAAGGCAGAAATGCCACAGATGCTCGCTGGTCAGCTAATCTGGAAAGAAAGATATGTTGGGCCCCGATTCTTGCTTACTACTGCTACTCGCTCAACTGCTTTCTGGTTCTGTTCTGCAGGTAGCGTGATCCCAGATTTCACCTCTTCTTCTGCTTCTTGCTGTTTTCATTTGGCAGAGCTACGGCTACTGATCCTTCTCTGGCTTCTACACTGATTTCGTGCTCTCAGCTCAGCTCGCTGCCTCTCCATTAATTTGTGAAAAAGAAAATTTTCTTGCAATGCATGCTTGATATGAGCCTGAAGAGTTTTGACCTCCGACCACTATTGATTTGGGTCAGCATATGGTCTCTTAAATACACAGACCTTTTCTTCTGGTGTCTTTGTGCGCAGCTCAGATGGAGGAGCAGATGGATTGTGGCGTGGAGGCCGTGTCTCCGTAAACATTTGCTTGCTAGTCAATGGAGATTCATTCTCTTCTATTTCTTTTTGCAGGCACGTCCAGTTCTAAAAAAAAACTCTCTTTTTGCAGGCACGTCCAGTTCTTTTCTTATAGAGCTGAAGTATTTGTCTTTTCCTCACATTGCCATTCACCCACTTTTCCAATCTTTCACAACAACCTTTCAAGGACATAAAATGTGAGTTATCTTTTTGATCCCATGTGCTTAATTGAAAAGCCCATGCCTATTTGCTTTTAGGCCCATGGTAGCTAGATAAAGGCCCTCTTAAAGTGCCAATAACCTTGAGTTTCCCACTATGAACCCTTCTCCCTTGGGCTAGCATTAAAGGAAGGTTAGGCTTCTTTCTCCATGTGCCCATTAGAAGTTCATTTTACAAAGTCACATGTCTATTGCTTTTTGGCATATGAGCTTTTTGCTAAACTAATTCCACAATTAAAAGCCCTCTTTGTTTTTGCATTGAAAGTGCCTTGGCTCTCTTAGCATGGGGCTAATGGAGTTAGCCTTATAGGTGTCACATGGCTAATCCTTCTAGCCCTTGGTCATGGTTTCTTTGGCCATCAATTAGGTTCTTCTTTCCATTTGACCTTTTCTTTGCTTTTGCATTTCGTGGATCTTCTAACCTTAGCCTTTCTCGATTTTTGATTTGTAATTCCGCATTTTTGGTGACTGAGCCCCCTCTCCCCACTGAGCAGCAACCTGAAAACACAGTACTTTGGTTTTTATATTAGTATCAAAAATCACAGTACATTGCAATATTTTGGCACAGTGGCCAGAACTGTATTATAGGCCGATTTTTTTAAAGGCCGTCAAAAAATTTTAAAGGCCAATTCTAAGGCCGTAATTTCTCTAGCCACATTACGGGCGAGCTGGGACCCCCTATCTATTGGCGATTTTCAGCCATTTTTACATTGAAATTTTGCGGCTTTTACATGCCGATTTCTATACTATAGCAAAATTAAGTTCCAAAACACCAAAAATTCGGCTGACACTCTTCTATTGCATATAGATCTGACTCATATCTACTTATAGCCCGACGAAGGTTAATTCTAAAATAGAAGACTAGTTTCTGGAAGCTTTTTATTGAAAGTTTCACATCTTTTTGCAAAAATATCAGGTCTTTGAGAGGAACTTTCATTTGAACCTTCGCCAATGTCATCAGTGAGTCCACATACTAGTTTTGGTAATTAGTGAGTTAGGCGAAAGTTAAGTCAAGGTTATCTGTGATTCTGATCAATTTTTGTCAAAAAACTTCAATTTTTTGCAAAAATACCAGTATTTCTCTTCAACCTTCGCCAATCTCTGTGAGATTTTTAAATATAGTAATCCATCACTTTTGAGTTCGACGAAGATTAGTTCTATCTGATTTGTTCAAAAAATCCAATTTAACCCTCGCCAAGCTTCAAACATTTCTTGATTCGCCAAAAGAACCTTTGCTAGTTCTACCATACTATATTTTTGTCAGATGTATATCCAGTCAGTCGGGGCAAAGGTTAGTTTTTCCAGATTTGTCAAAATTAGTTATTGAAGTGATTTTTATATCCAAAATAGTAGCGGAAAACCCTCACCGAGTTAACCTTCACCTAGGGAACCTTTGCTAGTACTAAAACACCGAAAGCAATCATTTTGAAGGAAGAGAAGCCTACAAAACCGATGACCAAAAAGAAAGCTAAGCAGGACTATAATACAGTTCTGAAATGGAAAAACCCATCAAATGAGAGTTACATCAATTGATCCAAAGATCAACGAGCATGCTGTTGTGCCACCTTTATTGGACAAATGTAAATGAAAGATTGATATTGATCTTGATTCTTTATCTGAGGGGTAATGGACAAGCATAATCTTCAAACAAAATTCTACGAAGTATCATGACTAAAACAGCTGAGGCAAGCCTATCGGATTGAGACAGTTACATCAATTGATCCAAAGATCAACGAGCATGTTGTTGTGCCACCTTTATTGGACAAATGTAAATGAAAGATTGATATTGATCTTGATTCTTTATCTGAGGGGTAATGGACAAGCATAATCTTCAAACAAAATTCTATGAAGTATCATGACTAAAACAGTTGAGGCAAGCCTATTAGATTGGGAACACAAGTTACATGTTGCATTATGGGCATTCCGAATAGCTTATAAAGTTAGTTGCTCTAGCTGAATCGAAAACTCCAAGTGGCAAAGCAATATGAGACCAAGTTGACGGATGAATTAAAAGGAGTTCAACAACACGATGAAGCCCTACATGATTATGTTGGCAAGCTACAAGATGCTCTACTAAAGGCCCAAGATCAAGTTGACGAAGCTGTAGCAGAGGCCAAGAAGCAGATTCCTTTGCTCCAGGGAAAACTCGACATGGCTTAGTTGGAGAAGGAACGTATTTTGAATGAGTTGGATATCATGGCTACAGAAAGAGATAATCTGTTTCACACACTAGTAGCAAACATGCCGATATCTCAAAATGAGATCAACTATATGGTCCACAAGGTAAACAATTATAAATCAACCTTGGAAGAATTTTAGAAGAAATTTGATGATTACAAGAAGTTGGCCAAACAATAATTAACATCAAAAGATATGAATAGTCAGTCTCTACAGCACTTCAAGAAACACCACAAATTGAAGTACCTATCATGCAAACCTTCTCGCCACGACAGGTTAACACAAATTAAGGGCAAGGGGCTGAAGGTGCAGATTTGATGGATGTGGACCAAGGGCAGCTGAAGACGTTCAAGAAATATTATCAACAGATGCAGGGCCATCAACACGCAACATATCGGCCAAGAGAGCATTTCAAAGACCGGTCATTGTCGAGGAGGGGATCCAAGAATTTCTTTTTCAATATCCGCATGAATCCTCCCTCCCGAGGTGGGGTGGGTCATAAAATTCAAAACTTCAGAATTTGAGAAAGGCAAGGAATTGGATAAGTTTAGCCTTGGGTGAACAACCAGCGTGGCGCAGAATTGTATTTGAAAAGACGCCAAAATCAATCAAGAGCAACGTGGCAAGCCCAAGACAATTGTGGTTCAATCAATTCTTTGTGCCAATGCCAAGACATAATAAATGGGCTGAGTGTGGAGTTCCACTAGACAAAATCAGCATCAATACACTGAATTGGCCAATTATTTACCATCCATTCACCTGGACAATAACAATTGATTTTCAGAGGGCATTGCAAGCTTATGTGTAGGAGTACTAGTCCTCGCCAAATCTGACGAGTAGGCAATTAGCCTTGTTTGCAAAAGACTTGGCATGTCTCGTTGTTGATGGGATGATTGTTTGTCGACATTGACATTCGATTCAAATAAGCCAATGGCATCCGATTAGGTGCAAGATCAGCTTCCAATGGCTTGATTGTACTATCATGTTGTACTACCGTGCGATGCTAGGAGGATCGTGAGAGAGAAAATTCATTACTTGGACAATGTCAAATTGGTTGTTTGGTGCACACAAGTGTCTTTTGTCACGTGATAGAGATTTCAACGAGCCTCGCCTAGAATTCATGGAAAAGGTCCAACACCATCTAATAAAAGTCTGGCGTGAGACTAATCAAAGCCCAAAATGAATAAATCTTGCGAGGTGTCATGGGACCGCCACCAATTTTGGTGAGGGATATTGTTGGAGTATTTGCGGATATCGAGGCAACCCAAATTATATTATTCATTTATTAGCAATTAATAAGTGAGAGGGATTTGGCACCATGCGTGTGTAAGTCCAACCAGATGATCACATTGTTATTGGATTAATTAAAAGTTAATAAAAGGACTTTAGGCCAAAATGCGAGAATGAAATGTCGTAGGGCCTAATAGTCAAGTTAGTGAATAAAAGAGGATTCCCCCTGATTTTTAAATTCGAATAATGAGGGAGGTAGAAATTGGCCAATAAGAATTGAGTCCAAGAGACCTAGAGAGAGAGAGAGAGAGAGAGAGAGAGAGAGAGAGAGAGAGAGAGAGAGAGAGAGAGAGAGAGAGAGAGAGAGAGAGAGAGAGAGAGAGAGAGAGAGAGAGATGGATAGAATGAGTAGAGAAAGAGGGAGAGAGAGAGAGAGAGGTGAGATGGAGGTTAACTCATTTGCTCATTATGCATGCTAATGGAAAAGCTTTAACTAATGAAAACAAGAACAATGAAAAATAACGAACAAGAGGAAAAATAGCACAATAGCATTAGCAAGAGTGAATAGCAAATCAGGATGCTTGCTCTCCAAAATGGTAGAGTCTCCTCCTCCTCATTAAGCATGGAAAATGGTTACAAATGGTGCCTTTCTATCTTTGGGGTGGCCCTTGCCCCTTGCTTCCTATTGGCTACTTGCAAAGGATGGGATTGCAATCCACACCATCCACAAGAAGCACAAACTAATCTATGGTTTAGGAAGAAGCACAACCTACCTACCACCATTTGACTTTTGACTAACTCAGAAACTTAGCAACTTAAACTTAACTTAGACTTTGGCCTCTAATATTATTTTTAATTACATGGCCCAAAGTCTAGCTTTATTCCAAAAAGATTATTTACAAGTGCTCATTGAGCCATGGGCTTATGCACGCAAGATGCAACCCTCGCATCTTATTTCTACTAATTTTGACATTTTATTTATTTTTAAGCACGATGGGAATACCCCCAATAGGACCCAAGGCCTGAAGTAGTGCCGGTTCCTCGACACTATGGTGGCTTAGTAGAGGCTGCATTTGGCGCGTCATTGCTGGATCATATATCCTGTAACCTCTTCCATAAATTTCAGTCACTTCATGCCCTTCTTGTCCTTGGAAGTGTGGAAGGACTTATGAACGTCCATTAACCAAAATTGATTGATCCAGGATTGCAAGCATGTAGGCCATGGATCAACGATTAAAGTCGCTCTATAATACACTCGGGCCACTGGAAATTGATCCTCAGCTTTCTCCGATGCCATGGCCGTATTTGGATCAAAGCAGATTGATGGGAGAAAGTCATCCCATTTGGTGGCGACGCCCATCGGATATTCTAAGTCCCAAGCATATTGTGTGGCCACGCGGACTGTGGGATCTAGACAATTCACATAATCTTTAGAAAATTGAACGAGAGCCCACCTGGCGTCTACATCCGTCTTCCACCCGTACTCTGAATGAATTCTTGGCCAATTTCGATCGTTATCTTGTCCATAGGGGTGTCGCACTCCGCCCATTTCGATCTGCGTGGATAAGGGAGGTAGTGGGCATTCACCCGTAGTTGTCTTGGACTTGTGACATACGCCCTGATGGCCGTAGGGTCTCTTTCGGACAGCCTTTGGTGCCATTCTGGTTGAGGGACCAATGTTGGGAGGTAGGCCAGCTCGTTTTCCTTGACCTCTTTGATCATCACAGGTTACTGCCAGCCGCTACGTGAGCTTTCGTATGGATACTGGACCAGGTAGGCATTGATCTCGTCCTCTACCGATTTTGGCTTTCAGAATGCGCGGCTGGCAGAGATTGATCTCAAGCCTTGAGATGAAGATGCTGATGCTTTTGGCTCAAATTTGCTGCTTGCGTGGTATTTGGGCCTGTGTTCTGCCCTTGGGCTTGGCTTTGACCTGGCTCTTGGTCTTGTGTATTTGACCTCGTTGCTGCTTGTCCTTGGTCTTGGCTCTGACTAGCTCGTGCAGTATCATACGTTGGTGGCGTTGGAATCACCACTGGGTTCAGTTGAGGTTTCTTTGCCATGAGATTTTGGCACGCTTTGAGTGGAGGTAGTAGCAATGAAAGGGAGATAGACGTTAGCGTGTGGAATGACACTAGAAAGGAGACTAGAACGTTGGAAATCCTGAAGCTTCTGTTCGAGGAGGGTACAAGCAAGGTACATAAAATGGGCCCGGAAAGGAGACTAGAATGTTGAAAATCCTAAAGCTTCTATTCGAGGAGGGTACAAGTAACGTTACATAAAATGGGCTCGGCGGCTATTTGGTCGCGCGAGTTGGATTTGATGGCTTGCCTTAGTTCGATGAGGACAAAGGTGGACCATTCATAGAGTACTACAGAGGGTTTAGGGAATTCCTTATAGGATTCCACGATTTGGCTCAGGGGGTTAGATTGTATGCGATCCTTCGCAAAAAATCATGGAAAAAGTGCTATTTTTTAGTGATTTTTGGTGATATCTTGAGATTCCCTGATCCATAACTCTTGCATTCAAGTCAAATCTGACTATGGAGAGCCCTACGAGAGTTCTTATGAAGATTTGGTTAGTGATCCATCAGTTTTTTCCACCTCTATTTTTGATACTTTTTCTCAAGATCTGTGCCTCAAATCTACATTTTTTGAGGATAAGTAGTTTCTGATGATGATCTGCTACCTTTTCGATCCCATCTGGATCTAGCTCCTACTAGGATCATGTTGGATCTTGTCTGATCTGCCCAGATTTTGTTCGATCTTGTTGAATCTTGATGGATTTGGCTCCATCTGACTAGATCTGCTTAGATGTGATTTATTTTGATTAGATCTGGTTGTGATGACTTTCGATAGGGCTTGATCTGATTCATGTATGCATAGATGATCATCACCTAGCTAGATCTGTGGTAGTGGCCAGTACTTGTGGAGTCGGCTATCGTTGATGGGTCTATCAACAGGCGTCCCATCAAGTTGTTTAAGGTTCGCGGCTCCATGGCTTAGGATTTCCTTGACACGATACGGGCCTTCGCCTATGAACTTCAATTTTTCCTTGATCGCCTTGGTTTTATACATGAGGACTAGGTCTCTAGATCGAAGATCATTCTTGTGTAAACGGCGATTGTGCCATGCCTTTCTCGGTCGTTAGTACATGTACTGCCAAGATGCGTGTCTCGCAAAGTTTATGTAAGACTTTATGGCATAGTTGTAGAGATTTGGATTCATCAAGGCGCTGTGTCACGACAACCCTTAATGACGACACCAAAAATTCCACTAAAATTACTGCATCCTGACCATGAACCAATTGAAAGGGTGTTTGATCAGTGTTTCCCTTGTATGTTGTTCTGAATGCCCACAGCGCAGCATGTAACTTGTGCTCCCAATCGTATCTACTAGCTTCAACTGTTTTCATGATAACGCTACATAGGATCTTGTTGCATGATTCTGCCTGCCCATTACCACGAGGATAATAAGGTGTGCTAAATCGATGGATCATGAAGAATTCTTCCAACATGACTCTTATGGTCTCATTGACGAAATGGCTTCCACGATCGCTGACTATCTCCACCGGGCATCCGAAGCGCACAATGATATTTTCGTACAGGAACTTGGTGGTTGTTGGAGTGTTAGCTATTCGCACTGCCTTGGCTTCTACTCATTTGGTGAGATAATCCGTAGTCACGATAATATATCGGGCTTGTGAACTTCTTGCAACGGGATGATTGGACCGATATAGTCCAATCCTCACTTTCCGAATGGTGCTTGAGGTAGGACTGGATGTATAAGATCATACTTCAATCTGGTCTTCTAGCTCTCTGGCACACATCACATTTTTTCAAATACTCATCCGTGTCCTTATGGATCGTTGGCCACCAGCATCCTGATTGCAGGATCTTGTGAACTGTAGTGTCAGATGCGAAATGACCACCGCCCATGCCTTCATGCGAAATTGAAATAATCTGGGTGGCCTCATTGTAAGAATACATCTTCGAAGGATACTATCTAATTCCCTTCGATATAATTGGTCGACAATCAATTGATAGGGTCTAGCTTTAGAATTAACTTCCGCTGTTTCGCCTTGGGTAAGGATTTGTCCAGTTGGCCCCGCATTAAATATTCAACTATGTCTGCGGCCCATTTAGCTACAGTGTCAATGTAAAACAAGACAACATCTGGTAGCTCATCATCAGGTAGGGCTTGTTGTCTCCTTCCCCTTGATTCGTGACACATGATCTTCCATATAGTGCTGCTTTCCCTTGCGCACGATGATCCGAAAATCAAACTCCAACAACAAAAGTAACCAACGAGTGATTCTTCTTGTGTTGCAAATTTTATTAACAAGATAAATCAAGGGTTGATGGTCCGTATCAAAAACAAAATGGATGGCCATCAAATAATGTCAAAATTTCTTAACCCCATGAATCATAGTCAGTGCCTCCCGCTCTGTGGTCGAATAGTTTATCTCTGAAGTACTGAGCTGTCGGCTAGCAAATCGGATTGGGAAATCCTTCTTGCATTCTCTTGGCTGGGTTTACACTGCTCCCACTGCATACTTTGATGCGTCCGTACATGAAACTCTATGGACCAATTGGGTGATCTTAATATTGGCACTGATACTAATGCATTTTTAAGCTTCTGGAAAGCCTGCAGGGCCTCCTCTGTCCAATGTGGTTCCGTTGTGAGCTTGTAGATTGGTCGTGCTAACTCCGCAAAATCTAGAATGAAAATCCGGTATTAGTTGGCGTGACCCATAAACACGTAGACTCTGCGAATCATCCCTGGAGATGGCAGATCAACAATGATCCTGATCTTTGATAAATCAATGGCGATTCCGTGTCTTGATACAATATGGCCTAGTATGAGGCCACGTGTCACCCAAAATTGACACTTTTCTGAGTTCAAGAAAATTTGATATTCACGGCATTTCTTTAGCACCTTTTCCAAGTTGGACAAGTGCTCAGAGCTAGGCCCGTGCACGCACAGATCATCGAGGAAGATTTCCAAAAAATTTGTAAATACTCTTTGAATGCCATCTTCATAACTCGTTGAAAGGTATTTGCGGTATTACAAAGTCCAAATGACATCACCTTGTAGGCATAGGTTCCCCATTCAATGGCGAATGTTGTCTTGTGATGATCGTCCGGTGCTATTTTCACCTGATTGTAGCCGCTAAAACCGTCCAGAAAACTGTAGGCTTTTGCTCCTGCTACTCTGTCCAGAACACTTTCCATAAATGGTAAGAAAAAATAATCTTTCTTTGTAGCTGCATTTAACGCTTTCAGGTTCACATAGATTCGCATTTTTTCGTTCTTCTTGGTACTATGACTATAGCTGATACCCATTCTGTGTGCTTGATTTCATAAATGAAATCAGCATCAAGTAACTTCTGCAACTCCTACTTGATCAATTCCGTGTAGTTAGGATTGCAGTGATAGTAGCAGCTCACCTTGGGGACTGCTCCATCCGCCAAGGGTATGGTATGCTGAACTACGGTTGGTGGTCTACCCTTCAGATCTTTGTAATTCCATGCGAAGCAATCCTTGTATTCCACCAATAATGAGCGTGCCTTCTGGATTGGGTGGGTGTCGACTATTCTCCCACATGTACAATCTTCTCTTCTTCAACTGGCTCATCTAGATTCATAGGTTGTGTCGCGCAGGTCCTTCAAAGACTTGTTCCCCTAGTTCCTGATTTTGATCAGGTTCTCTTTGTGCTTGCAGCATCATGATTACCACATCGTCCAAGGTATAATTCTTGAAAGTTTCTGGCATCTCGTGAACTGGCGTGCGGGATTCCTCCTTCAGCATGTTGATCTCAGTCCGACTTGTAATCCTCACACTTTCAGCTGTTTGTAATGTCGACGTTGTATCTAGTTCCAGCCGGATTGACTTTAAGGAGTCCAACACTTTCTTTTTTTCTTTTTTATTCACGTAGTTGGATTCATCCTTGTTGTCTATCTTGAAAATTGGGTTGATATTCGCTTCATTATTACGAATATCAATATCCACCGTGGCTATTGCTTCTTCCAGCATATCACTCCATCGGATCACCTGACTGTAGCATCGTTTCACCTGGTTCTTTTTAGTCATTGGTGCCTTTTTGGCGGATCTATCTTGGAAATTATCGCCATGGGCGATCTCTGAGGTGGCTGAGCTGGTACTTTTCTCATTCCATAGCGATCTGAGTTGATATGTTGCAGGACCTGCTCATCAGTCAGCTCAGTCTCCTTGTTGTAGGTAAAAGCATGTTGCCATGGGACTAAATCATCGTCCACAGGGTCTTCAATAGTTTCTGCAGACAGCCATGCTACATTGATCATATTCACCCCGAAGGTAATTAGTGTGTCCATGGGATAGCACTTGGCTGAAGATGTGTTGGATTCTGTTCCGGTAGATTTGGAGTTGGTGCTACAGCTCCCTACAAGACCTTCAGTTTTTTATCAAATTGCCGTTAGTTATTGCATTTGTTGCTTGTGTAACTTCCTCATATACTCTATCAGCAGACTATTGATATATTGGATGTGTTGAATGATGATACTACCGAGGGAGTTGGATTATGGGTGGTCGGATATGATTCATCGTCTGAACCCTCGTCATCTTCCCTGATGGCATCTTCCATTGCTTCCTACAATGTAGCGTACTGCTCCCATCTTTTAAGTTCTCTTATGATACTTCGTGGTAACCCCGCGAGGAACCACATAATGACCGCATGGTCGGGAGTTAAAGCTGCGTTGCATTCAGATTGGATCTTAAGTGCTTGACCCGTTCTATGCAGTCCCTGACCTTTTTTCTTTTTCCCATTTTTACCTTGCTCAGCATGAGAAATGGATCTTTCAAAAACTTTCTTGGCTTAAAGCATGTGATGAGAGCCGCTTTAACCCCTTCCCAAGTGGTTTTCTCTTCTTCAGATAGGTTGAAGAACCAATCTTGTGCTACAGCTACTAGAGACATGGAGAACAACATCAGTTTCTCTGTCGGTGTCCGTTCGCCATAAATTTTGCACGCTTGCTCGTAGATCTGGATGAATCTGATAGGACCTAATGACCCATCATATTTAGGTATTTCCATGCGAGGTGCCCTTCGAACTGCTTGTAAGGGTGCGACAGGTACGAGTTGACCCATACGATCCATTGGTGCTGGTTTTGGTTTTGCCTCAATTTGCGCGGATGCAACTCTGGGGAGATTTGGTGCTTGATTCGCTATTCTTCTGGCTACTGATCGTCCAAATCTTATATCCATTCAACGATAGAGTCCAAGGACGTTGGATCGTGCTGGTTTAGTAGAATTAAATCTGAATCTTAAGAGATCTGATCAGTTTGGTTGGCCAAACGTGTGAATTTAGGCTCTTACGATGATTTTTCTTTAATCATTTTTTGATCCTAGCTCCGATTGCTCTGAGAATTTCACAGTTGACAGATTTGGGACAGATCTTCCTACTAATGCTATCTACAAAAATTCTCTGTGTAAGGGTTGGCTGTGAGAGGGTTTTTTCACTGTCTTTCAGTCAAAAACTATATTTTTTCAAAAAATACTGAGAAGTAACTCTCGCAGGCTTTACTGGAGCTGTATCTAGCATGGATCTAACTCTGAAAAAGTCTGCGAAGATTAACTCTCGCAAGAAATGAAAATTTCGTTGTATGTGAGGGTTCAAAAACACTTTTTTGCTTTGATCTTCACCAATATCTTGTACTAACTCTCGCAGACTTCATGACTGATGTAAAATGGCATCCTGAAGACAATGGGATGGTCTGCGACGGTTACTTCTGCGAGGATTCTTTGGACCTTTTGATTTTGTTGATTTTTAGCTTATTGGGATCAAACTAACTCTCGCAGGTTCTTTTATGTCCTTGTCTCACTGAGATGGAACTTCAAAATTCTCTGCGAAGGTTACCTATCAGTGGAACTAAAAAATTTGATGTCTGCGAGGGTTCACAGCTTTTTTCCCTCCTTTTTTCTCTTGGGAACCTTCGCAAGGGCACTTTCTCTGGGAATGAACCTTCGCAGCCTTTTGCATCCTTGTCTCGTTGAGATGGAACTTCAGAGGGCTCTGCGAAAATTGGTTTACTTAAACCATTTTTTGTTTTTTTCAAGGGATTTTTAAATTTTTTATGGTTTTTCTCTATTTTTCCTAAATCTATTTGGAAGTAACCCTCGCAGGCTTCTACACAGATCTGGGACAGTACCCTGGAGCTGTTGCCAGTCATGCGAATGTTAGTTTCCACTGGTTTATGAGAAAACAAAATCTGATGGGATTTTGGCCTCTTTTCCCTCCAAAAACAGAGAACGTTTTTTAAGGTTTTTCAAGGTTTTTGGTTGGATGCCAAGCCCTTAGAGCCTGTTTTGGGTCTCCACTACCCTTCCACACCTCCGCTAGCTGTGAACAGTCCAAGCAAAAGAAAGTACAAAAATCAAGCTAAATCTACTCCAAAATCCACCTAAAAACACTCTAAAAAGCAAAAGCAACTAAGAATGCACCTATAACTAGTTAGTGATTCATATCCCCGACAACAGCGCCACTGTAGGGTGATGTGGGTTCGATGGTGAAAAGCCCTCCACCTGTCAAAAGGGTTAGAACACAAAGATAGGGACCTAACTAAGCCAAGTTGCTAGATTTAGATGCTTTCTACTTTCTCCTAACACTACCCCACCTTAACACTACCCTTCCTAACACTAAGCACATCCATACATCATTATGGAGAGAGAGAGAGAGAGAGAGAGAGAGAGAGAGAGAGAGAGAGAGAGAGAGAGAGAGAGAGAGAGAGAGAGAGAGAGAGAGCTCATTTGTTCATTATGCATGATAATGAAAAAGTTGTAACTAATGAATACAAGAACAATGGAAATAAAGACCAATGAAAATACATAACAAGAGGAAAAACAACACAATAACATTAGCAAGAGTGAATAGCAAATCAGAATGCTTGCTCTCCAAAATGGTAGAGTTTCCTCCTTCTCATTAAGCATAGAAAATGGTTACAAATGGTGCCTTTTTATTTGGGTGGCCCTTGCCCCTTGCTTCCTATTGGCTACTTGCAAAGGGTGGGATTGCAATCCACACCATCTACAAAAAGCACAAACTAATCTATGGTGTAGGAAGAAGCACACTCCACCTACCACCATTTCACTTTTGATTGACTCAAAAACTTAGCAACTTAAACTTAACTTAGACTTTGGCCTCTAATATTAATTTTAATTACATGGCCCAAAGTCTAGGTTTATTCCAATAGATTATTTACAAGTGCTCATGGGGCCATGGGCTTACGCACGCAGGATGCCACGACCCTCGCATCTTATTTCTACTAATTTTGACATTTTATTTATTTACAAGCACGAACGGAATACCCTCAACATGGTTTTGTGAAGTTTGCAAAAAAAATAAGTGCATTGTGGCAAGCCACCGGGCCTTGCCTTTGCAACATGCAATAAACTGTACATTGTTAAAGTTTCTTTTAATAATTTTTCATCCGAGTTTTGTGTTAACAAGCATATCAATCATATTGTTTTGCATGCTATTCTGCCTATTTCAGAGTTTTGTGTCAGCAAGCAGATCAATCATACTGTTTTGCATTTGAATTTTGAAACTGCCTATTTCTTTGATTTTTATATGTTCATCCAGAGTTTTGTGCTAGCAAGCAGATTAATCATATTATTTTCCATATTAATCTTCGATCTTAGTTTTTCATCCTAAGTTTTGTGTCAGCAAGCAGAATCTTTCTAGAGGATTTAGTTTTTGGTATAAGCTGAAACTTCGATCAATTGTTGTCACAACTTGCCATGATCATCCAGAATCCAGTGTCACCAAGCAGAATATTCATATAATTTTGCTTATTATTATCATAGGGAATCTTGTGTCAGTCAGCAAGATTTGTTATATATGTCAGCTGCTGCAGGCAGCTTTTTTGGTGGATGCATGCATGATGAGCATCACTCGTAGTTTAATGCTATTGCGCTTAGTAGGGCGGTTGATTGCTGATTCTTTCGAAAGAGTCAAGAACACTTTCCTGCCTTTGCTCTTCTCCCGTATCTTGTATACATCTCACGGTGATCCTTTGTTCTTCTTGCTTTTGACGTGAGTTAGGTCTTGTGGTATACTTTTCATTTTATTCAGAGTATTTGCCCAAGGATTGTGTTTTACATTCGTTTTCTGTGCTTTTCTTTTGCCTTTGTCTAATCTGTCATGGTCGGTGATGCCAAAGCTATTCATCGTCTTGCAATCAATCTACTATGGTCAGCGTGGCCATAGCCATTCATTCTTTTGCTATCTGTCATGATCTGTGTGGCCTAAGCTAGTCGTTCTTTTGCAATTTGGTATGCTCAGTGCGGTCAGGTCTATTTATTATTTCGCTCCAAATTTTGCTAACTGCCAAGCTACTGATCAGACTATCAATTCTAGTTAGCTAGATACCCCTCACTCGTTTAATTATCAGAAGCATGTAAAAGTTCAAGTATCCATAGTAAAAGAAGCACAGTAACAACCAAAAATTCATATAAGATCTGTATGCACCGAATATGGTAGTTCTATTCCGATTTGCCAGAACTAATTTTCGATGAGAAATCATAAACCAGAGTTGGTAACGTGGTGCTGAGAATTAGTGCCAAAATAAGTACACTTGAAAGAGACACACATTCCAGAAACAGCGTGAAAAGTTGGATCTGATAGAAATCTTGGAACCACACCAACGCAGTAAAACAACCACCACAAATCTTTGAACCATAGCAACGCAGGTAACAATCCCAAAAGTACATGTACGCAAGACTGGCTCACCGAAACTGTTTTACAAAAACAAAAATCTAGAAAGAGACAGTTAATCTTTGAACTAATAACAAATGACAGACCATGAACACGAAACATCCATTTATCGCACTACGAACATCAGACAGTTCTCCTAAAACACGCAGACAGTTCTTCTGACCTGAAAACCGTTGCATGCAAGACACAGAAGACTCCGCAAATAGCAAGAGACATGAAAATACGAATCCAATCCACGGATGAACCTCCACGTATGAACCACCAGATAATAATAAAACCAATAACACGAGCAAATATTCGGAAATCTAGACATAGAAAAAAAAAAAAGCCAGAGCTTAGAAAAAAAACAATAAAATTAAACAATTCATTTATAATTGCCACATGTCCTGCGCAACATAGTTAGATATATTTTTTAAATGAAGTCCCAACACAAGCAGATCAATCTTGCACATGAACGCTAAGTCCTCCTTGCAAAGCAAGGCAGGGCCAAAAAGTTTTTAGTGCTTTATTAAAAATATCTACTATTTGAATTTTTTATATACATTTAATTTAGAGAATCCCTAAAAACACCATGATTTTGGCCTAGAACTAGGACCACTAAAAATAATAAAAAAAAGTTAATCTTTCTTTAGGTCAAAGTCCCAAAACAAATGTCATCGCGTTTTGCTCAAGAAAACAAAATAGCAAGTTTCTTATTGTCGTGGCTTTATCAAACAACCCCATAATAGTGGAAAGCAACAAAGAAAAAACACTCTGGTGCATTTATTCATTAAAAAACTAATAAGTATGTTGATGAGAAAGATATATACATGTTCTCGAGGAGAAGTTTGACAAAACGTAACTACAAACAAGAGCGGAGCTTGCACTACAACTAAGATAAGCATCCGACATTTTAATGTGCAAAAACTATGATGATGTCAACGAGACTCTGCCAACTGATTGCAAAAAATCTAAAAAGTGAAGAGGTAGTGAGTCAGCTAATGAAGTGAGATGAGATAAACCAAACTCAGCCACCGTCGCTCGTTGTAGGATTGACAAGGCCTGAGCATGTTGCAAGGAAATGGAAATATGTTGCAAGGCAATGGAAATACGTTGTTTGAAAGAAGCCACGAGAATAGAACCCGGAATACCTTGACACTCTAACACATGCAAAGAAATTTTTCAAAGCATCGATACAAAGTGCCATACGTCTCAATTGCCAAGGGAATAAAAACATCGATAGGGTGCCTATTGGAGTAGTTTTTTTCCTTTCCTTGTGCTGCCACTCTTGCCACTTCTCCTTGTGTGAAGGCATAGCGAGGTAGTAGGTCAGTGAGATCAGCAACAACGACATTTGCCAAAGTACGAAGCCCATCCCAGGAAAGGACAATGTCCACACACCTGTGTGAAGAGTAAGACGCGGCAAAAGGATATACATGAGACTACTCTCTGAGGACATGAAATCCTCCCTCGCTAGCTATAGCAGCTGTTGCATCTCTGACAACATCATGCGTAGTTGTGCGCTCACATCTAGCAAGAGTGGAGGAGGTGGATAGCAAGAGCATCAATAGGCTAACCACATATACACTTGGTGAGACTCAAGGTCGAAGGATGAGGTAACCCCAAGCAAAGACGAAGAGCAATAGTGAAGATGGCCAAAGACAACCAAAACGATAAAATAATAGACTGAGTTGACAACCAAGCCCCCGCACCTAGACCTGGACCCACACAAGAAAGAAGCCGAGCTCAATGCAACGTCAAAAGTTAGTATGCTGAAAAGGGTGAGTTTATGCATGTGCTCCAAGAGGGTCTCTTGCAAGTGATGTCAGCTGAAAGTGAGAAGTTGCTCAAAAAGTGGAAGACATGCTCGGGCAGAGAGGGGAGAAGCTCTCGCACAGCGATGAGGAGGTGCTGAAAAGAAAAAGAACCAATATCCACACGAGCAATGCAATCCGTCAAAAGAGGTCGAATGGTCAGAAAGGAACCGAGAAAATAAAGCAAGGGGGGCAGCTCCCAAGAAAAGCTGAAGGTGTAGAAGAAACCAAATAAAGAAGACCCACACCTCTATAAGAAATGGGTAACTAAACCTGGTTCCGTGCTAAAAGGGTCTCCACACCATCCAAAGAACCAACTCCCAAAAGAGAGACAAAACATTCATGATAGAGTTTTCAAAGGAAGAAATAAGTCGTAGAAAGTCCTGAGTAGGGAAAAGTCCGCAGCAGGAAAGGACGTTGAATGAAACAAGATATAAATGTCAAATGCGACCTGAGTGTCGCCTAGCCGGAGAGCAGATCTGAATGAGTAACATCCTCCTAGAGAGCCTCACCAAGAAAAGCATAGTTAAAAAAAAAGCAAAGCCAAAAGGAACATGCCGCTATCTAGACACAAAAATGCGACAGAGATTTCCTCCTATAAAAATTTATGAGCTTTATCAGCAATCACAATATATGATGGTGGATCAAAAGAGAGTAACAACAGTTTGTTTTCAGACAACGTACATAGCTGTCTGTGTTAAAACGGACCTGTCGTCTCTCAAGCTGATCAACTAGTGCGTTCCTAGTTTCTGAAAATGCACCGAATACTAGGAACAAATCCTGATAACTATTATCATGAGACATACGAATTTTTCTGCAATCGCTTCGATCCACTTCCTCAATGATTTAAAACATTAAAACGTCCAGATGAATTTCTCCCGGCAGACCACTCCAACATGACAAATTCAAAAATCCAAATTCCCAACGTGATGGTGGTCCGAAATACAGTAGTAGTCATCATAATACAACAAGGACATATATCCCAGGACTCAAAGCACAAGAAAAGGTGCATCATACATTCAACGGCAAGACGTGTGCTCTCCTCCGGTGATTTTTGCTTCAAACCAAGTTTTCAGTCACCTGATTATATCACAAAACCCACGAGTGTGTTCACCCAAAATTAATACCTCACTAATAACTCCAAAAATGTAGGGACTTGACTTGGAGCTCAATAACCATTGAAGAATCTCATCCAAAAGTGATTTCATTGATTTCTAGTCACTACCTAACTATGTACATGACTGTCACTTTTAGATCACTTGAAAAGATTACTCATCAAGTACTCTAACGTAAGGATTAAAAAAACTATCCTTAGATTCTATGTGGCATAAGTTGTTACAAATTTGATGGCAAGGTCAATGAAAACGAGCTCAAAATTTGGCAAACATCAATGAGTGTGAAAAAAATGTTGAAAAAAATGTTTATGGATAAATTCATGAACATTGAAATCTCCACAGACTTGCCTTTAAAGTGTCTATAGGAATTTCCCCCTAAAAAATTGTGACATCATGCATTGAGATATAAATAGAGGCGCTTATCATGTTTTGCCAAGTACATGAACTTGGGCAAAGATCTAACCTTGTAAGGACAAATTTTGTAAAAAATGCAAACACAGCCTAGCTTCAACAAAAATGTCAACAACAAAGATGATGAGATTAATGGCATTGTTTGCCATTGATTTTGTTCAAATAACTTTTAGCTCCTATCACAATAATCCACACATCCAACTTGCATCTAACATGTTATAAAACATCCAACCTGCATTAATCAACTAAAAGAACCGTCAATACTCAAAATGTCCAAAAGAAAAAACAATCCAAAAAAACATTTACAAACACAAGCAACTTACAAGCAAACCACAATCAAAATAGAACTCTAGCACAAGTAGGGCCACAGAAAGAACAATGGAGTAAAGAGCATCGTGAAAAGTTTGTGGTTACAAAAGTGCAACCCTCCAACTCTATACATTGTATCAACGGATGAAAAGAATTTGTGTTCATGTCATTTTGTTGAGGTATTGAAGTAGCATAAACTTCTGCCGCCCTACTTAAGGCTACGAATTTTGAGCAAGAAAAAAGAATATCCTGAACAAGAAGTGTCTAAAGGAGGAAGAAATAACTTTTAACCAAAGTATTTTAGGGTGTTTTGCAGACTGACAAGTGCTGCTTAAAAGCATTTGAGTTTAATAAGGCCAACTTTGTCACAAAACAGTTAATATCATGTCCAAATACAACTACAACAAAATTTCATAGTTCATATATTGTGTAGTCGTGAATACATCGGTTGTGATAGTAAGAAAGGCCACAATTTCAAATATTGTATAAGGCATTTAATGTTTAGGGTTTTTAAAGAAACACCCTAAAAGTGAACAACCTACATCTGTTAATATGCCGCATGGGCTATGCCTTTGCCCCATATTCAATTTTGAAATGGAACCGACAACTGGCTACAATAAATGTGTTGGCAAAATCAAGATAGAACAAGTGTTGAGAAACCCTAACAATGGACAAGAAGTAGAGGAAAATCCTTAAATTGAGGAGAAATAATGACACTGAGCAATGCACATATAACATAAAATACAATACTCAACAACAATTTTTCATCCATTCATAAGTTAAAGAGGTGTAAGCAAAATTGGAACATAAAGAATTGAAATATTTTTAAATCCTTTACAAAAAAACATATCACTAAGTGAAGAGATTCATGTGGCTTAGTTGCAAAAGAAAATTTGAATGAAATCGAAATGGGCTACAATAAAGTAAAATCTACTTTGGTACAATACTTTCACTTGTCACTAAATAAGAAACAGACTTTTACATTACAAGTTGACCATGTCTAATGATGGTCTACAATCAACGTCGAACACTTATATCATACAAAAATACGACGATTGTCAATATATTTCTATCGCATGCAAATGTGTTTGATTTGTATCACACTCTTCTTGAATATCTCACCGGTTATGTTAGCACAACCAGTCTAATCAAGCTAATATAGTGCAATTAATCTACAGGCCATTTTGACTCTATCCACCTACAAAAGGTAGGCATTCCATGTGCGTTTCAATGGCATATATGTATATAGGTATCATTTATTTCCAGAATATGTCTCATGCTCAGGGTAGGGGGTAGCTTTTGAAAAAATTCCCCTACCATGGAAGCACTTTCTTCAGATTACTTCTTTTTGGGACATGCAACAACAGTATGTGCTCACATGCTACACTGATAGCCTGTCATCACAAGCAAACATAAAGCAAAAAAAATCAGTAAATGCATGTTGAATGATGAGTTGATGTCAGCTAATGTCCCTTCACATGTCAAGAAAGAAGATTAAAGGCTTGAATTTTGGACTCTTTTTTTGTACTCTTTTTAGTTTGTTTGAGGACATCGGTCTAGGACAAGAATGAAATTGCCTACAATTCATTCATATATGCACTTAAATTCCTGCTTCGAAGATTATATTACCCATAAGTTACAGCTTTGTTCTGGCCCTAATTACATTGTTTAAGCTATAGCTTGGGCAGCACAAGAGTTGAGCAATAAGACAAAGTTGAACCACAGAAGTGAAGGTGTGTATATCTGTCTTATGTCTAGGATAGGAAACAAGATAACAACATAACGAAGGAGCTGTGCAATCTGTTTTGTGAAGTCCACCCACAAAGTCTCAAACTATCAACTCCATCAGACGTGAAGGAAGATCAAAAGGCTTTTGGCATTGATATCGAGAACTCTTGCTTTAAGCAACGAAGGGACTGGAGAGCCAGAGGACATTGAATGTCCTATTGGTATGTTGGTTTCAGGGTATGGGGCTACTGAAACTGCATGTTGCAGAGATTGAAGCCCTTTTTCCAGCTCTTTTAAAAATGTCACGGCACAAATGTGGCCATAAGAAAAATGATTTCAGGTTTTCAAACATGGAAGGACAAGCCAAGACCGAGAGTTGAGTGAGACGAACAGCAAACCATGCAATTGGTTCATATATGCACATTGCGTTGTTTCAAAATTCGCACATGTTGGAATCCTGATTGTATCAAGCAACTGTGCTGATTGTCCTGAACATAAAAGGCTGCAGACAGTGCATCATCAAGGGAAGGATAGGGACAGGTATCAGCCATGGGGGCAACAAAGATCCAGTAGTTGAACTGACTTGACAGTATGTAGCAGCACATCCTGTCATAAGCAGAGCGAGAACTTGAGCTTTTCTACTATTTGAAGGCAGACTAGAGGCCTTTCTCGTTAACCCAGCCAATCATTCTCCAATGCAGCTGGTCAAGGTTTGAGTGTCCATTTGAGACTGATTCAGATTGAGGCAAGCGCTAGAGTAGTTAGGAAAAATTGAAAAAAGCAAGACAACTAACCCATTGGAGACGATGGATAAATAAATGCAAGCAACAGAATTGGAATGATAAACACATCAAGAGAAGCACTTAAAAATGATGATCTAGTGCTATATTATGTAGGCAATATACAAACACTATCTGATTAAAAGAAGATCGCAAGGTCCTCATGAATTATTGGAAGCATTTGGCAATAATGTGGTAACTTTTTAGCTGGATAAGGCAACTGTTCATTTTTAACAACGATAGAGTGAAAAAATACTCTCATAAGGAGGACAAATAACTGGGGATGCTGCTCCAAGCTACTGCTGCAATAGCCACACTGAATGTTTATCCTGTTGGGGATCTTCAATCATCAATATTTCCTGCCCAGTCAGCGATAGAAAAAACCAGAAGTACAGAAGCATCTTGTTTACCATATTGCAATCCAAGAAAAAGTGTACCACAAATATAACGTAGAATTCATTTTGCAGCCTTCCAATGTGATTCTCTAGGATTTGACATAAACGTTCCATTCCGAAACATGGGTCAACGTTTTTTTGAAATCTTATTTTAATTTTCTTCGTAAATTTTTTGAACAAATAGTGGAAATGGGGGATAACATAGGTTAGCTTTGATAACGTAAGAGAGTCTTTAAAGAGTACATATTTGATGACTACTAGATAGTTCAGATAGCCATAGAAAGACAGAGAGAAAGGCAAATGGCAAGGCTGATAGAGAAACAAAGAGACTCACAGGCAGATAGGCAAATATACAGGTAGACTTGCACAGAGAAGCAGATAGGATGGATCAAACCACCAAAAACACATGTAAAGCACCAATTGAAAAAAGACACAAAAATGAAAGGCCAATACTGTGCAAAAAACTCACAATCGTATTCTGCAAAGTCAGCAAAAACACGACCAATTGCAAAAAAAAACAAAATCAAAGGCAAATTTATTGAAAAGACTCACTATCCTATTCTGCAAAGTGATCAAAACACAATTGCATAGACATTTGAGGACATAAAGCACACTTGCCTGGTTAAAAAAGTAGGCTAGGGTACTAGGCATTGTACTTTGCACTCACATTGCTGAAAACGCCCAAGATCGTCTTATGGTGATCCAGGTTCTAGTGTGTCTACTTCTTAGAAGCCCGTTCCGACTCTTTTTGAGTTGGAACGTACTGTACGGTTCCATACAGTACATTCCGGAACGAACTGGGTCAGAACTTTTTTTTTTAAGAAAAAAAAACCAGGTATCAAAGTGCCACCTGCTGGCCGTGATCTTCCTTCTTCGTGATCTTCCTTCTTGATAATATATTGAGGGACACTTTATAATGCATTGAGGGACGCTACGAATCAGAAATCGATTCAAAATTATTGTTTTGAAATTGATGATGTGTAATTTTTAACAAAGAAATCGGTTTTAACAAACACGTTGATCCAAGAATCGCTATCTTCTATGACTGCTGCTCACATTAATCCTAGAATCGCTATCTGCCATGTTACATATATCCGAGCTAGAATCGTTGTCTGAGCCACGCTATATATCTTGATTCTGTTCCTTAATCTCCATTGCTTTGTTAAAAACCACGTTATCTATATCCAAGCCAGAATCACTGTCTGAGCCACGCTATATTTAAGATAGTCTCTGTAAAGTTACGGACTACAAAATACAGGCCTACTGGGCTACTCTGCATATATTCCGCAGGCCTCTTTACATTTACTGTTGGTTATGTATATTTCTGGTTACGCATTTTATATTAGTCATGTACAGGCCCCAGAGCCTTTTTATATGCTTATGACCCGCACTGGGTCCTTTTTTATGACATTGACTGGCCTTGGGCTCTTATTATAAGGTTATATGTGGAGTGGGGGCCCGTAGAAGGGCGCACTATTTTCCCTCCACATTTTGCCTCCCTTTACTTTTGAATTCCTATTTTAGGGTTCATTGGTAGGGTATTTATAGGGGCATTTGTACACTCATTTTTCAGATTATTGATTGGTATTGCTTGGGCTCTTCGTGGGAGAACCTACTGTCTTGTCTATTGCTTGTAGGGCTTTAGTCTATTGCTGTCTTTTATGCTTCATTGATTCAACACCTGAGATTTTGATCATAACTTGGTATCAGAGCACTTTCCTGATTGCTGAATTTCAGATCTGATTTTCTGATTGGGTGCCCAGTTTCCTTGCTGATTTTTCTCTCTTTGCTGAGGGCTTTTGTCTCTTTGCTTCAGCAACATTCAGCACAGTTTGGAGGAGGACCAACTCCCATCAGAGCATTTTCCTTGGCGGAGCTTTAGCAGATAGTTAGCGGAAGTACTTCCGCTGAATTTGGCGGCCGGAAAAAAAAAAAAAATTGGGTAGATTATTTTCGGCGCACGAGTTCCAAATCCTTTTCCCTCGTTTTTTTTTTGAATCCTCCATTTGATTCAGGGAGAGGATTCCCAGCCACTTTTTAGCATTGATTGGAAGTTGTCCAGTGCCCTACTTGATCACATTTTTCAGCCATTGTTCCAGCAGAGTTTCAACCATATTTCAGTTTTGATTGGAGGCTGTCCATCGCCCTATTTCATCACGTTTTCCACAGATTTCCAGCCATATTTTCAGCATTGATTGGAGGCTGTCCAGCGCCCACTTTCATTCTCCTTATGGTCACATTTTCCAGCCAGCTCTTCGCACACGCTTGGAGCTCTATCGAGAGGTATCTTTGCTGGTTTTTCCTTGCTTTCCACACCTTTTCTTGACATTTGTCATTTCCTTTCTTGCTCTTAGTGTCGTTTGTGTACCTAAAGCGTATTTGGGGTAACGACAAAAGTCCACTCCCTCCGATATTAAGCTTTTCTTACACTCTCTTCACTTCCTGCATTCCTTGACCATGGCTACTTCCCCTACATCTTCTGAGTTATGAACGTAGCCACGGCTGATCTAGATTTAGTCTATGAAAGCATCACATAAGCAAGACTTAACCCTAGAAAGCAGGAGAGAGAAAGCTTAAAGAGACTAAAGAAGGAGATCATATCATAAGCCAAGTAACAAATGACACAGAATCCCTACTTATAGCCAAGAGGAAGCCCTAAAAGGAAGCTTCCAGTGGCTAGGGCCAAACTGAGAGGGAAAATAGTGCGCCCTCCAAGAAGGCCCCCACTCTCAGTAATATGACCAAATAACCAATATAGTGAATCATAGGGCCCAAGGCCAATAATATGGTCTAAATGTCAATAATAGGGCCCAAGGCCAACCATATAGTCTAAATGTCAAATAATGAATAAAAAAGGGCCCAAAGCCTGCCTATGCATAAAGTAAAGAAAATGTAAATGGACATGGCGAATGTAATGAGCCGAGTCCATAACTTTCTGAGCCTCGCATACCGTCTTCCACTTACCTTGACGAAGTACGGCATGAATTCCGAGATCATCTTAGGGAAGCCATGAGTGATGTACGCACTGATTTACGCCAGGAGTTACGAGAGACGTTATCTGCCCAGATTGCTACACTATCATTACAGTCCAATGTTTCTCCACTATCTCCACCTGTTCCCCCACAACGTACATTCCACCACCCGAGACTCCTTCATCTTCTGGTCCTTTGCCACGAGACTTTAAGGATAAGGTTCAGCTTACTGTGTATTCTGGGTCATCCGATGGGAATGAGCTCGAGAATTGGTATTCTAAGCTTGAGACCTACTTCCTTATGTTTCCTAAGACTGACATTCAGCGGATACATTTGGCTGCTTTACATTTGGAGGGCCGTGCTGCTACTTGGTGGCGCATGTTTCGCCAGACGGCTTCACACCCTGGCCTTGCTAGTTGGACAGAGTTTATGACAGCACTCTGCCTAGCGATGATTGATCCTCAGTGGCTTATTTGACAGCGCGACATCTTTTGCAGTTTATCTCACACTGGTGACTTGGCTGCTTATACGCCACGGTTTACCGAGCTTTCCTATCCATTCCCAGATATTTCTACATTGGAACTCATCTCTCGCTACGTTGCTGGTCTACGAGGCGCACTCAGGTATGATGTTTCTTCTTTTTTTCCACTCACTCTTTCTCACACCATCTCCCTTGCTACCGCACTGCAGCACAAGTACTCTCCCATCTCTTCCTCTGTTTCTCGTCCTTCGTGTCCTTTCACACGTCCTATTTTTTCCTCTCCATCCTCTGCTAGTCCCACATCTGTCAGTTCACCTTCGTCCACTCTTCCTTCTGCACCACGTCCTCCTTTTTCTCCTCGTCCTGTTTTTGTTCGTCGCTACTCACACCTTGAGATGTCTGAGGTCCGTGAAAAGCGCTTATGCTTCAACTGTAAGAGTCCTGATCATATCGCCTGTGATTGCCGATAGCCTGCCACTGCTAATGCCGTCTATTTCCATGATGCTGACACACCTGATGATAGTCCTGATTCTGCCATATGCCTTCATATTCTTGATGATGACCCACCTGTTGATCAGTTTGCCACACCCACTGAGCCTGTTCCTGATTTCCCTGATCTAGCTGTATGCCATGCTACTTGGGCCGGTAAGCCAGGTCCACGCCATATCCGTCTTCGCGTACGTATCACTGGTCGTGAGTTTATTGCCCTTGTTGACACGGGTAGCACTCACTCGTTTCTCAGCAGTCATATTACTACACGCATTTGTGCTATGCCATTCACTACGCCTCATCCCCTGCATGTTGAGGTTGCCAGCGCACACTCTTTTCCTAGCACGCAGATGTATCAGCAGCTTTCATATCGGATTGGAGACTTCCTTGGTCAGGCAGATTTTCATATTATTCCACTTACACGGTACGATCTTATCCTCGGTGCTGATTGGTTTGCATCCCTTGGTGCGGTTACAGTAGACCTCCAGCAGCAGACATTGACATTCTCTCATGATGGTACTCAGCATATATTTTCCGGTATTGATTCTCGGCAGGACTATCAGCTTATTTCCAGGAAGCAGTTCATACGGAGCCTCCCGAAGGCCCACTGTGCGGCTATTCTTTCTGTTCAGCCAATTCAGCCTATTGCGGATGCACCACCTTTGCCACAGGTATTTTCTAAACTGTTGCGTGAATTTGAGCATGTTTTTAGAGAGCCGACTCAGTTACCACCTTTACGAGATGTCAACCACCATATAGACCTTGTTTCCTCTACATCACCTCCTTCTCGTCCTCCTTTTCGTATGTCTATTGTTGAGCACAAGGAAGTCCAGCGTCAGGTGAAGGCCTTATTGTTCCTAGCCACAGTCCTTTCGGTGCTCCTGTTTTACTTGTTGATAAGAAGGATGGTACTAAACGTCTATGTATTGATTATCGTGCTTTAAATAAACTTACTATCCGTAATCAGTACCCTATCCCTCATATGGATGACCTGTTTGACTAGTTAGGCCAAGCCAAGATCTTTTCTAAACTTGACCTCCGTTCCGATTATCACCAGATTCGTATGCATCCTCCTGATGAGCACAAGACAGCTTTCCGTACCCACTTTGGTCTGTATGAGTTTCGTGTCCTTCCTTTTGGTGTTACCAATGGCCCGCCCACTTTTCAGAATGTCATGAATAACATTTTTCTTCCTCTGCTTGGAAAGTGTGTCATTGTTTATTTTGACGATTTCCTCATTTATAGCACCACTCTCTCTCTTCATGTTCAGCACGTTCGTTCTGTTTTTGTTTTGTTAGTTACTCATCATCTGTATGCTAAACGTTCTAAATGTTCTTTTGTTGTTGTACAAATCGAGTTTTTGGACTTCTTTGTTACTAATGGTACTGTTCGTCTCGACCCTCGTAAGGTCCATTCTATTCTTTCATGGCTTGTGCCTGCTGATGTTCATGATGTTCGTATGTTTCTTGGTCTTGCTATCCATCTTCGTAAACCAGTTGTTCATTTTGCCACTCTTGCATCTCCTTTGCATGCTCTGTTGAAAAAGGAAACTTCGTTTGCTTGGACTCCCGCATGTCAGTCAGCTTTTGACACTTTGAAGGTTAAGCTTACCATTGCCCCTGTTTTATGTCTTCCAGATTTTTCCCAGCGTTTTGCTGTTGAGACTGATGTTAGTTCCGCAGGATTAGGTGCTTTGTTACGTTAGCGTCAATGTGTTATTGCATATGAATCCCGTCGTCTTCGTTCGTATGAGCAGCGCTATTCCACTCATGAAAAAGAGTTGCTTGCTATCATTTTTGCTTTAAAGAAGTGGCGTCATTATCTGTATCGTGTTCCGTTTGATGTTTTTACTGATCACCAGTCACTTCGTTATTTGTATACACAAAAGGATCTTAGTGATCGTCAGTACCGTTGGCTTCAGTTTTTACAGTCCTTTCATTTTGATATTCATTATAAGCCTGGTAAAAGTAACGCTGCTGCTGATGCTTTGTCTCGTTTACCTGCTCTTACTTACAGTCTTGTTACGTCTCCCCACTCTTGGTATGATGATCTTCCTCAGGCTTATGCCACATGTCCAGACTTCCGTGATGTTATGTCGTCTGCCTCTCGCCCTTCCTCTCACCCTCACCAGGTTTATTCCATTGTTAATCATCGTTTGTTTCACTATGGTTCGTTATGTATTCCCAACACTCTCGACATACGTCCACAAATCCTTCTTGATGCCCATTCCTCTCTTGTTGGTGGCCATTTTGGTTTTCAGAAGTCCTTGTTCCGTTTGAAAGAACATTTTTATTGGCCTTCCATGAAGCGTGAGCTTTCCCACCTTATTCATACTTGTGATTTTTGCCTTCGTAACAAGTATTCCCGTGAAAAACCTGGCGGTCTCCTTCAAAGTTGGCCTATTCCTTCCCGCCAGTGGACTGATATATCTATGGACTTCATTTTAGGACTTCCCCGTACTCAGCGTGGTCATGATTCTTGTTTGGTGGTAGTTGATAGGTTTTCTAAATAAGCTCATTTCATACCATTCAGACGTACTATTACAGCAGAGCAGTGTGGTCGTATATTTATTTCTGAGATTTTCCGCTTATATGGTCTCCCACGATCTATACTTACTGATCGGGATACCAAGTTTACATCAGGTTTTTGGACAGAGCTTATGCGTATCTTGGATGTTAGGATACTTATGGGCACTGCTTATCATTCTTTTGCGGATGGTCAGTATGAGGTTATTAACCGGGTATTGGAGGATTATTTACGACATTATGTTTCTCCTTCTGGTCGTGATTGGGATCAGCATTTATGTTTGGCTGACTATAGTTATAACAGTTCTGTTAGTTCCAGCACAGGTGTTTCTCCTTTCCTGCTTGCTCATGGATACTCACCAGTTCTACCCGGTATACCTGCTCCTCTAGATGATGCACCTGTTACTATTTCATCTTATCTTTCGAGTGCTCGGGAGATTATTACTAGAGCTGCTACTCATTTACAGCATATTCAGCAGCAGTACAAGACCATTGTTGATCGTCATCGGCGCCATGTTGAGTTTGCAGAGGGAGATACTGTTTTTCTCCGGTTACGCTTTGCTCGCCATCGTTTTGTGCAGGGTCTTGCTTCTACTGAGAAGCTTGCGCCGCGCTATTATGGGCCTTTTCAGATTCTTGAGCGCCTCAGTCCAGTTACATATCGTCTTGAGTTACCTGCTGCTACTCGGGCTTGTGATATCTTTCATGTCAGTTTTTTACGTGCTGCTATTGAGGATGATGCTCCTCGAGATTCCTCATTTCCTACAGATCCAGAGCTTTTTCCATTCCTGCCAGCTGCTATTTTACAGGTGCGCTTATTGCATAGTCGTCGCCATCGGCAGGTTCAGTTTTGGGTCCAATGGGATGGTCGTCCTATTGAGGAGGCTACTTGGGAGCCCATTGATGTTTTTTATCATACCCCTATCCTGGCTGATCAGGCTCGCTCACTTGCAGCTACCATTGCTTCTCGGGATGCTCCGGCTTCTCTTGATGTTCCTTTCTCAGATGGGATATCTTGATGCAGTATTTTTCTCTGACACTGGTTCTTATCTTATTTTGCCTACATTGGGGGCAATGTTCTTTATAGCCAGGGAGAGTTACGGACTACAGGATACATGCCTACTGGGCTACTCTGCATATATTCCGCAGGCCTCTTTACATTTACTGTTGGTTATGTATATTTCTGGTTACGCATTTTATATTAGTCATGTACAGGCCCCAGAGCCTTTTTATATGCTGATGACCCGCACTGGGTCCTTTTTTATGACATTGACTGGCCTTGGGCCCTTATTATATGGTTATATGTGGAGTGGGGGCCCGTAGAAGGGCGCACTATTTTCCCTCCACATTTTGCCTCCCTTTATTTTTGAATTCCTATTTTAGGGTTCATTGGTAGGGTATTTATAGGGGCATTTGTACACTCATTTTTCAGATTATTGATTGGTATTGCTTGGGCTCTTCGTGGGAGAACCTACTGTCTTGTCTATTGCTTGTAGGGCTTTAGTCTATTGCTGTCTTTTATGCTTCATTGATTCAACACCTGAGATTTTGATCATAACTTGTAAGCTTGGAGGGATCGTTCCGGAGAGTCTCAAAACCGTGGATGACGTGGGCCTGAACGAGGAACATTGTCGGGAATACGAATCCATTAACCACTGCTGCTACTGCCCCTACCACCATTAACGTCACGTCAAGCAAATCTACATAACGGAAGAGCTTCCAGTAGGAGACTATGCTTATCTGATTACTACATTTTTCCGCAGTATCACGACGCTTGTTGTCTTGCTGATCCTTAGTTGGAACATCCTGTCCTCCTTATATTCGGACATACTACTCTGACCATTCCTTAATCTCCATTGCTTTGTTAAAAACCACGTTATCTATATCCGAGCTAGAATCGCTTTCTGAGCCACGCTATATATCTTGATTGCATTCCTTAATCTCCAGTGCTTTGTTAAAAACTACATATTTTTTCAAAAAAAATATGGCCAAGTTCCAGAACAGAACGCGTTCCGTTCCAGAACGGGCAACTAAGGTCTACTTCCAGGGACCATGCACCTTAGCGGTCAGTGCTCTAGGTTAGTGGGCAGCTTGGGTTCCATTGGCACATTTTCTGGTGCTGATACTGGCTCTGAGGGTTCAAAACATTTGTGGGCCCACCCAAGCCATCACCGTCAGCAGTTAGGCCTTACAGTTGGGCCCTCACAAGCCATCACAAGCATCATACATGGTGCCATTAAAAATTCACCTGGGGCAGGGCCTTCTCAGCCGAAATCAGGCAAGGTAGAGCTCTCAGCTGGATTCATTAGACTAAGCAAAGGTTTTGGTGCTCTTGTAGAATGAAGCTAAGGAAGCGGACCCTGGACGCGGACGCGTCAGGGGTGCGTCCGCGTCTGGACTCGTCAACCATTTTGAAATTTGTTTTTTTCAAAAAAAAAAAATACAGGCACCTGCCCACGCTGTCCCCCATGGCACCCACCTGCCCCCTCCTGTTAAAAAATAGGAAAACGGTACCAAAAAAATTTGCAACAGACCTAACCACTGCCCATGCCTCCCATAAATGAGATATTACCAAACAACGATGAGTAATGAGCAGTTCATAAATTATTATGAACCTTCATTGGGAACTAAGCTTCAAAAAAGCGGCAAAGAAAGATCTGAAAGTGGTTTTGAGTGAAGATGATGGTTTGTATGGCAAACATATTACTGATTTGGGGTTTAGGGTGCATCAGTGACTGTCTCAAAGAAGTGAATGCTCACCAGAGGATTTGGGAGAAGTGAACGCTCACCAGAAGAGTGACAAGCTCTCAGGACCAGAAGTCTCTGGGGGAAATCAATGCTCACCAGAAGAGTGACAAGCTCTCAAGACAGGAAACCACAAGACCTACACACTACTATGTCTTATATGATGAGATCAGTTTCCCCCCCGATGAACTTCAACAGCTTACTAATTATCTATGCAAAACTGTGTCATTCACTACAGAAAACCACAAGACCTACACACTACTGTGTCTCAGTTGATGAGATCGGTTTCTCCCCGGATGAACTTCAACAACTTAATAATTACTTATGGCACTACTTCAACACGCTACAACATGCGGTCGAAATTTTGCGTACCAACACGGGGGCTCCGAAACATCTCCCAGTTTTCAGATCCCGACCGGACAAAGTGTCCCAGAAGCCCTATTTAACGTCAAACTTCGGACGGACATTGCGGGCCAACCGTCAGTCGTTTCCTCGTCCTGTCTGTTCCCACAGGTTCCTATCGAGGTTGTCCAGTGGCTGAAACGAAGGCACCTGAAACGGATCCTGTTTGGAGAAACGGGGCCGTCGGACGGAGAGCTGCAAAACTAGTCCATTTCGACTGACCTAATTGCGTTTTTGTCCCGTTGAACAGCCATTTTGACTCGAGGATACCCGAATCGAGCCAGCCTCGGTCCCTTGGGTTCGTACCCGCTTCACGAACCAGTGGACTGTATTCCTGGACCATTAATACATTCTACGCAGGTTTAAGTGTATGCTACACAAGTGCAGCTTTGATGTTGAATCTGCACATACCTGTGGTGCAATGGCTACGACACAATGAGAATGTGGGGTGGGGTTGATGATGTTTATGGATGTGGTTATGATGATTATGGTTGTGGCTTGTTTTGATGGTTATGGCTGTGGGGTTGTGGGTTTAGGATGATTTGTTAAGGTTTAGGGTGTTATGTTAATTGTGCCATTTGTTAGGGTTTAGGGTTTAGGGTGTTATGCTAAACGGTTGAACATGATGCATATGTTATGACGGAGATGCAACTGTGCTGGTCTCTCTCTCTCTCTCTCTCTCTCTCTCTCTCTCTCTCTCTCTCTCTCTCTCTCTCTCTCTCTCTCTCTCTCTCTCTCTCTCTCTCTCTCTCTCTCATCTTGCACGGAGCAAACCATTTCTGATTAACCATTCAAATTTCACAGAGCTAACCATTTGTAAGCAACCACGATAAATAAGCCATGACACTAATAGACTGTAAAAAAATATATACATCTCATCTGATGCCAGTGTACATGATGCTAAAATGTATATCAGTATCTATAAGTCTGTGCTAAAAAAATCATCCCTTTGCGTGCCAGATGCATCTGCAGGGGTGTCAAATACAAAGTCTGGCTGGGAGTCTGGGGGCATCTGGGACTCCTCTAAGTCTGGGCCAACGCCTGCCAAGAGACGACTAGAAAAATCATCGGTGCGTCCCCTCTTGGTTGGCCTGCCTTTGGGTCTGCCGGAAGGAACCCTCTGTGGTACACTCCTGCCTGGGGGTCTCCCTCTGCCACGGGGGGGTCTATGGGAAGAACTGCCTGCCTGTGATGCTCTGAGTCATCTCTGCGCTATCTGTCTCTGGGTAGCAGCCTCTCTCTCCCTCGCAAACTCTGACCAGCCATCATCTGAAAGGGGGCGTGATGCGGGAATACTGGGTGGGGCACATGGACCATCCCTTGCAAGGTCGACCGTCTCGTCTGAATCATATGTGGGCTCATCATCATAGGAGGGCAATGGAACATCAGCGGGGAGGGTTGTGGTCTCATCGGCATCGGCATCGGCATCATCCTCGGGATCACCCCGCAGAGCACGCCGAGCGGCATCGTCTGGATCAACCCCTGGCTCTGCCTCATACTCGGCTGCTACAACCAGACACTCATCGGAATTGACCTGCACAAGTCAATCATTCCTGAGAATAGCCGAAGCAACCGTGAGGGCATTAAACTGAATGTCTTAAACCAATACGAAAGCAAACGACAGAGCAATGAAATATACCTGCAGCAGTAGGGCGTGTGCGCCTCCTGCCCTCATGCTCTCCGTGATGCGTCGAACCACCCTGGTGTTGGTGTTGCAGTACACCAAGTCATTGCATCGCTCCATCGTCAGACGGTTCCGCCTGTTCGTGTGAACAAGGCTGAACAATGACCAGTTCCGCTCGCACACGCAAGCAGAACAGTCCTGCATTAATTGACAACCACTCGAGTGAGTACCGACCTTGTAGAGAAAATGCGAAAACTGGTTGGATGAATGAGATTAGACAACATACCTGTGAAAGGACTCAAAGCGCGAGCGTCCTCAGGTCTAACTGTCCAGCGTCGTAGCTCTCCCACCATGATACAGGCAAGAGCCTGTTCTCTCGGACACGTGCAAGGTCCTCGTTGAACAGCCCCAGAGAGTGCCTGCAGTTGATCAGCGATGTGCATGAGTACATCTTGAGCCTGCACAGGGAAATTGAACGAACGACAGCGTACAACAGAGCAAGAGTTTACTTGTAATTGAGCCTCTGCACCTCGAGCCTGCTGCGGATACCAGTGTCGCTGCTGAGGAGGCGGATGCATGTGAACCAGTCCGCACGCAGCTCTGCATCGTCGTACTGCCTCTCGCTCTGAAACAGCGGATGCAGTATGTGGCCACACTGTGAATGGGCCGGTGAAACTTATCCCATCGTCGCTGCCACAAGCGCCTGATAGGCTCCAACATGTGGACCAAACCACGTGGAGGCAACAGTTACATACCATCGTGTTGCGGCAACAAGACAAAACAGAGTGCGAAATGGAAGTAAGGATGGTGAGACGGAAAAAAGTTATACCTAGCAAGGTCCAGCTCGGAACGCTGGAGAGACTCGCCTATGCGGTCCATGAACTCGTAAATGAGGCCCATCGTGCACCCCTCGCGATCAACGAGCCTCAGAACCGAGTAGATGGGGCGCATGACGTCCATCAGCTGCTGCATATCCACCCAGAAAGGCTCCATGAAGAGGATGTCGTGGAAGGCCAAGCCCTCTGGGGTCGTGGACAGGTCCATGGCAGTGACCTCTGCCGACGTAGCCATGTGCCGCAAATCACCCTTGAGCTTGTGTAGCCGCTCAAGCATGATGAACTGGTAGGCGAAGCGGGTGCGAGCGGGCTTCTTCAAGTCGAGCCTGCATTGACAAACGGAATGAGAGGGACACATGAAACCAGCAAAAAAAAGAAGCATCTTGAACGAGCCAAAAAATAAATACCATATTACCTGCTGAATGTGCGAAAAAGGGCAGTCATGCGGCGCTTGCGTGTGACGAAGTCCACAATCGCAAGTGCCCTTGTGAGAATCTCACTGACCCAAGGCAAGCGCCCGATGGAATGCAGGAGGAGGTCGAGTGAGTGTGCAGCACATGGAGTCCAGACAATGAAGGGATACTCTACCATAAGAAGCTCCCCCATACCGCGGCAGTTGGACGCATTGTCCGTCACAACCTTTCGCAGTACGTTCACACGATCAGTTCACATCTTGGAAACACATTGCAATCAATCGAAAACCACGCAAAACTTTTGTATCAACATTAAGCAGTAAATGACCAAGCAACTAATGAAAAAAAATTGTACCTGGACAACGCGCTGTGGCCTCACCTCCTCTATCGCTGCGCGGATGATGCCGTAAATGTACTCGGCCGAGTGCACTCTCCCTGCCTCGGAGGCGTCGATGCTGCGCAGGAACATGGAACAATAACAACTAGAAACAATCACGTTGATGAGTGGACGTCTACGACGATCAGTCCACCCACCAGCCATGATGGAACAGCCGTATCTATCCCAAGCCTCCTGCAATGCGGCCAGTCTCTCTCTGGCTGATGCAACCCGGTCCTGGAGCAAAGGGCCGCGTAGTGCGTCGGCTGTGGGTGGTGTGTAGTCGGGCCCGCAAACCGCAGCTTTCGAGATAGCCTCTCGAAAGATGCGGGATGATGCCATGATAAAGGGGAGATTCAGGTCATTGAACATCTGCGCTATGGTCCTGGTGGCCTCTCTGTGTTGCCCCTCTCTGAAAAATCCCAACATAGACATCTGTCTGGTGCCTCAGGATGTGGATGGCTGGGAGGATGTGGATGGACGATGTGGATCTGGAGGTCGTGGCATAGGTGCAGGTGCGGAAGCGGAGGATGTGGACGGGCCGTGCAGAGCTGACGGTGATGGCAGAGGCGTAGGTGCAACAGTGGAGGCTGTGGATCCATGGGGAGTACTGGCGGAGGGGGTACGGGTGACTGTGGCGGAGGCGGAGGCGGAGGCGGTGGCGGTGGCGGGTGTGGGTGCAGTGGTGGTGGCGGGAGCGGATGCGATGGTGGGGGCGGTGACGCTGGGTGTACCAGTGGCAGGGGCGGTGGCAGTGGGTGCACCAGTGGAAATAGAGTCAGCGGCATCTGTGGACGGCTCGTCGGGCTCAGCAACTGACTCTGAATATGCCTCGAGAATGCGAGCCCTCTCCGTAGCGGGGATGACCATGCAAACGCCGATCCCGTAGCGTCCCCCCGTGGGTCGGACTCGCAACCCCCCCAGATGTGCTCGAACCCGCGAGGCGTTCCCTGTTGCTTTCGACAAAAAGGGCAACGCCACTTTTTGTCGGGCAACAACTCCACCTCATCCCAAATGGGACGAGCGGCCATATCTCTCTCTCTCTCTCTCTCTCTCTCTCTCTCTCTCTCTCTCTCTCTCTCTCTCTCTCTCTCTCTCACACACACACACACACACACAGAAGCATGCAAATCTAATCTCTCTCTCACCCTAAACCCTAAACCCCAAACCCAAGCACCCTAAACCCTAAATCCTAAACCCACACACACACACCATGTCTTGTACACGCGCGCACACACACAAATCCTCTCTCTCTTTGTCCCTCACACTCTCCGTCTCTTCCTCTCTCTCTCTCACACGCAGATCACGACACACACACATCTGTTTGCACACAAATCAACAATATCCACACACACACACACACATAAATTACCACACACACACAATCATCACACACACACACACACAAACGCCATCTCTCTCTCTCTCTCTCTCTCTCTCTCTCTCTCTCTCTCTCTCTCTCTCTCTCTCTCTCTCTCTCTCTCTCCCGCCCTCTTTCTCTGCTCTCAGGCTTCTGCGGAACAGTGCGCAGGGCCCGCGCCTTTGGTTTTTTTTTTTTTTTTAAAATTAAACTCGTCCGGGGCCCAGACGCGTCCGCGTCCAGCCAAAAAAAAATTAATTTTTTTTTTAAAAAAAGGACACGTCCAACCCCGCGTCCAGGCGTCAGACGCGGACGTGGGCATTCCGGCCCGGACCCTCATGTCTGGAATGAAGGGAGAGCAGCCAAGGGGATCTTTTACTATATAATGTACATGCAGCTTGGGAAATTTATTAAAGATATTGTTATTAATAATTGTAACAAACCTTTATATCGATTTCTTAGGTAGTTTGAAGGGTGCAATGAAGATGTATACTGATGGTGGGAGAGCTCATAAAAATGTACTTATTCTAAATGTGTTCCCAAGACCTCATCTTGAATGATCTCGCTAAGTCAAACCACCTGCACTTCCAATATAGTTGTGCTAACATGCATTCAAAATAAAATAGAAATAAGCAACTTACAAAGTACATAGCAATTGTGTATTAGTGAAAAAAACATATAAAAATGAGGTATAAGGAGGAAGGCTTATGTATATATTTGAGGGAAGTGATGATGTGCACTAACAAGAATGATGAGCCATCTCTGGTGTGTTTGCACCATTTGCAAAACTTGTGGCATGCCCAAGCTTTTGGTCATGTAGTGTCTTAGAGAGACTTTTTTAGATATTTCAGAAATATCTAAGGATCTGGGGGCACAATTAAGGTCACTATTATAGTACTGGCCCCTGGGCCTGCTCCATTGCTTGAATGATGGGCCTTGAGAAGAGAGAAGGTCGGGAGATCTTGGCCCTAATCAACTAGCTTTTTGAAAGGTTCCATTATGGTCCTTTGATTAGTATAAATATAGTATTGGCTATTGATAGAGTATACCATATTTATTCCTACTATACAGGCACTACAATACTCAAATTTTCCAAGCAGCACTTAACCCTCCTAAAGTGCTCAAAGAGGCAGAAAGTGGAAGTTTCTGATTCAAGCAATTACTTACCATCATGCATGCCCTGCAAAAGAAATATAAATGCTCCACAACATGCCCAAAAAAGATGTTGCAACAACCTGCCAACAACCCACATGCCTGTCTTAACACTAAAAACTTTGATAAGAGGAGCTATGCAAATTGCAATCCGGTTAAACCATAGTTTTATAGTTTACAAAATGTCGTTTTGTACACATGCTGTACATATCAAAACTTTTTCAAAAATTCACTTGGAACATGTTACAAATAAGATAAACTAAGTAATTGATCTGTATGGTCTGGAACAGGTATCTACAAGTTCAACTTTTGTACTGCAAGCTGAAATGTCTTGAAACAAAGAAAAGAAATGACCTGAGGCTGTGGTGGTATGACTCCAAAAATTTTAATTTGGAAAGGTATCCAAACTGTCCAATTTGCCATGGGTATCTATGAGTTAAACTTTTGTACAGCAAGCTAAAATTTGTCAAAACAAAGAAAAGAAATGACCTGCAGCTGTGGTGGTATGACTCCAAAATTTATAATTTGAAAAGGTATCCAAACTGTCCAATTTGCCACTATGGTTGGCAGCCAGTCCTACACTTCAAGCTGAGATCATCCATCAGTTTAAGAAATTGGTCCTAACTATTTGCACTCTGTTGAAGTCATTTACAGAACATAACAGGGCTCGACTGATAGTAGGAAACATCTGTCGTATATTTTTTCACAAAGTTCGTGTACTACCTGTTGTAGCTTTGCCATAATTTGATCATTGCGGCCCTCCAGAAAAAGCAAAACCACAAACAAGCTACCCATTGCAAGTGGAGTGAAGATGAGCTGCGTAAGGAAAAGAATTCAGAAAAAATTACAAAATGTAGAGCTTTGCTTTCTACTGAAAAGAATAACCACCTTTTAAACAAATACATGATCATAATATGATGATAAATGGTGGTCTTGTATACAGAGACTAGAAAGTAATGACTCCAGTGAAAGGTTTTAGATCTATGACAAAAATATTCTATGCGCATTGACGTTTGATGTTAAATATTGTTGAGACATCAATAACAAGTAACAAGGAAAGCTGATGCACTAAGGCAGACTACTGACATCAAAGAAAAAATTTGCATCTGTTGAATTGAAACCTTAACAATGGCACTCATTCACTAGTAAGTATAGGCCTCGTCGAGTTCTGTTTATCATTTTCATCAACTGCCCCCTTCAGTTAGTCATGCACAGACTGATGGACATCGCTACCATCATTACAGATAATATCATGTACCCTAAAGTACCAAGAGCGAATTCTCACCTGCAAAAGGCTTGCTATTTTGAAGTTCTAGCATAGGTAGTGTAATATAATGGACTTATTGCATCGGTAGTGAAAACCTACTTGATCAGCTGCAGTTCGTAGAACCACTCCTCCAATCCCAGGCATACTTATCAATTTAGGAAGCATCCCATACCTGCAAAAGCAGCATTCTAAGGAAAGAAGCAACAAGTGATAAAGCGAATATCAAATATTGTTTGTAACAAGACTGTGCTAAATGGATGCTAACTAAAAGATGTGAAGTACAATATTCTCCAATCTGCATCACTACTAAGTCACCGACTAAATTAGTGCAATCATATAAGAGCTAGCTGAAATAAAAAACATTCTTGTATAGACCTGCTAAGATAGGCTTTGAAGAGGTTGTTTGCTACCCAAACTACACGCCTGTCAGAAGAATATTTTCAAGGCTTGAACATGCTTAGGATTACACATCTTCAATTATAGAAGATAGCATAGGCTATGTGAATGATATTTAATATTTAGGCTGTAGTGACTAAGCAATGGCTTTATCTAAGATTTCTCTATTGACCACAATAAAAACCCTTTCTTGGAATGTAATCTGAAGCAAATTAGCCAGATTTACTCAGCGGTTTATTGTTGAGACAAATGCTAGTGTTGTAGGTGTTAACGTCCTGCTTCAATATAGCTCTTGGCATTTATCCATGCGCTTAATAAGTCGCGCCATTATCTTTAACCTATGCCTCTGATCTGCACTAACCATCAATCTCTATGCTACCTTAAGACTCAAATAGTGATAGATAGTTTCAAAGGATGCAATTTCTTGATAGTTTCAATATCAAGCACACATGATGAAGATATAAGTAGGCAACAATCTCTAGGAGGATTAGAATGGTCAGATCAGCTTTCTTATGGCAAGGAATTATGGGCAGAGGACGATTGTGGCAAGATGGCAGATGATCAAGATCAAAGAAAGAAGTTTTATTAATGTCTTTTTATGCCAAAAGGCATATAAGATAAGGAAAGTACATGTCAACTATGTTCAACTAGTGCGAGGGTAAGAAATGTCTCCGAAACAATAACGAGAAATAAACATATCTACATTATAAACTGAACTGTAACGAGTGAAATATGCAGAAAAATAGCTGCTGCGAAATGTTAAAAAAGACATATAGCACTATCATCATGTCCTACTGATGGTGCAAAAGGATGTGATATGAGCAGCATGAGGTAAATCTGGTCGTTACTGACATCGTCTAGAAGGATGAGAAGGTCTCCTCATGATACGTCAGACAACTCTAACTGTGACATGGCTCTAAGTGATGTTGTCTCTGATCTCTATGACTAGGTGTGTCGTCGTCATCGTCAGACTCTGGATCTTGTCGTGTCTTCCTGGTGTGTATCCGAGGGGAGATCTGTGATAGTGATACCGAATGTCTCCATGAGGAAGTGTGATGCCTGAGAGAACCATGACAGCCGGTATCCCTGAGCCTAAAGATGGTGGGAGGACATGAGTGCAAGCCGTGTATATCTCTGCTCTGTATCAGGGAGTACCTGAGCTCTCTAGATGTACGTTATAAGCTAGAAGGCTGCCTCTATCTGGATAGGGGGGTGGCAAACTCTGCAAGAATGATCTCATGTGGAACAGAGGATTTCGCCCGATTCATGTGAGCTAACATGGTCGTTTGTAAGCGTGAAATGCTAGCCCAATGTGAGGAGGAGAGGCTTGTACAACATATCTCTGCTGCATACATGGCTGAAGGGGTGATGATGGTGTCAAAAAGTCTGCACTTACCCCTAGGGCATCCCAAATAGACTTACGGAAGCATAATCTCTCCAACTGGACCAAGGAAGAATGACCCTTCTCGAGTCTAGAAGTAGCCGCTTGTCTCATACTGAAAGTAGGACCAGTGAAGAGCACGCCAAGGTAAGTATATGAAGAAATCACTTCTAGAGGTTGTCCATCAAAGGTAAGCTCTTGACACTGCATGAAAGCCCGAGAGGTCTTCAAGACCATGATTTTGGTCTTCGAGAGATTCACCCAGCTGTCTCTGTAATCCCTCTCTGGTATGAGAGACTAATACCACATCATCCGCATAGAGAAGGATAGTGATCAGAATGTCACCAAGCCTACAACCATCCCCGCCACACTGAGAGATGACCAGCTCCAGTTCATCAATGTATAGTCCAAAAAGAAGTAGTGAAAGAGAGCACCCCTACTTAACCCCAATAGTATCATATTATGAACTTGGATAGCGTAGACATAATCTTAGGAAAAGAATGGTTTTATTCAAAAAATGAGTCTTTAAGAAAGGATTATGTTACACATAGTATTTCCTTTTTGTATAAGGGCTCGTTGGTTGAGCTAAAAGGCGATGTAAATAGGCCTTTTGATCCTTTGGTTTTTGCTTTAGAAGTTGTTGAATATTTGAAAGATTCTGGTAATAAAGTTTATCTTTGTATTTTGAAAGATGAAATTTATGTGGATGACCATGCAGTCCAAAGTCTAAATATTGATTTACCGCATTTGCCTTTGAATGTGCCTGTAAATAATCCCTTAAGTGTTAACTCACCTGAAGGAATAATATTTAACAAACTTAGGCAAGAGTATAGCGATGTTTTTCCTGATAAACTCCCTGATGGCCTACCTCCCCAAAGGAGTGTTGACCATCAAATAGAGTTGCTTCCTGGAAGCCAACCTGTATCTCTTTTTCCATACAGGGTTAGCATCAAGGAAGAGGATGAAATTTCTAAGCAGTTACAAGAACTCCTTAGAATGGGCCATATTCGGCCTAGTAAGTCCCCTTGGGGAGCACCAATCCTTTTAGTTAGTAAAAAGGATGGTGGCACATGTTTGTGTGGTGACTTTAAAAAGTTAACTGATTTAACCATCAAGAACATATATCCCTTACCTAGGATGGATGATCTTATGAATCGTCTGAATGGAGCTAAATATTTCTCCAAGATTGATCTTAGATCAGGTTACCATCAGATAAGGATTAGGAACGAAGATGCTCCTAAGACTGGATTTTGATCTAGGTATGGCCATTATGAGTTTTTAGTGTTACCCTTTGGACTCACGAATGCGCCTGCCACTTTCCAGCAGATGATGAACGATATTCTTCATCCATATCTGCGAAAGTTTGTGGTGGTGTATTTGGACGACATATTAATTTATAGTTGGACACCCACCCTTGAGGAGCATGAAGAGCATCTTCGTATTGTCTTGGATCTTCTAAGGCAAGAAAAGCTCTATGCCAAGGAGTCGAAATGTGAGTTCTTCCAGACTAAACTCAAATACATGGGCCATCTCATATCGGATAAAGGTCTTGAAATTGATTATGACAAAGTCCGTAAGGTACGAGAATGGCCGAGACCTCTGACAATTCGAGATGTGAAATCCTTTTTGGGCTTCACAGGATTCTTTCACAGGTTCATTATGGACTATGCTTTAATAGCATTGCCCTTGACGAACTTTCTTAAGGGGGTGAAGAAAAAATGTAGCCGCATAATAAGTCCATTGATAACATGGACGGATGAAATGAATGAGAGTTTTAAGATTCTCAAGCACTGTGTTTCTACGGGTCCAATTTTACACATTGTTGATCCTAACCGACTCTTTGTGGTTGATACGGATGCTAGCGACTTTGTTGTAGGAGCGGTCCTTTATCAGGACGGTAGACCAGTTGCTTTTGAAAGCAAGAAGCTGGATCCTGCTCAAACTAGGTATTCTACCTATGAGAAGGAGCTTTTTGTAGTCATTCACGCGTTAAAAATCTAGAGGCATTATCTTTATGGTGCCAGATTTACGGTAATGACTGATCACCAATCCCTTAAGTATATTTGTGATGCTAAGGACCTTCGTGGCCGTAAGGCTAGATGGTCGGAACTCATTCAGGAGTTTGTCTTCGATGTTAAGTATCGTAAAGGTACGTCGAACTGTGTTGCCGATGCCTTGAGTCGGATTGGAGAGATTAATCCGTTATGCTTTGCTGAGATCCAATCTGATTTGTATCTTTCACTACGGGATCTTTGTCGAACCGATAGGGTTTTTGGTCGCATCTGGCTAGATGTCCTAATGGGAAATTCTAGATCTAGTGATGACCTTGGGATGCAGGATCCCAAGCAATCCTGTAATGATAAGATACTTGAAGACTATTCCATAAGGAATGGCCTGCTTTTCCGAAAGGGAAAGGCTTGTGTGCCGGATAGGGAGGACTTGCGGGCCCAAATCCTGCAGCAGTGTCATGACAACCCTTGTGCTGGTCACCCAGGCATACAGAGGACACTTGACCTTGTTAGGCAGAATTTCTTCTGGCCTAAGATGAAAGGTCATGTGGAGGCATACGTTCAAAGTTGTGAACAATGCCAACAAAACAAAGCATAAAGACTCAAAGTTGCGGGTCTTCTCCATCCCATGAAAATTCCCAGTAAAAAATGGGTCCCTAAAACCTGGAGTGATCACGATGCCGTTTGGGTGGTGGTTGACAGGCTTACCAAGGTGGCGCAATTTATACCAACTAAATTAACTGTCAAGGCATCTGAACTAGCCCGGCTTTTCGTTGAGAAGTTGTTCAGATTGTATGGTTTGCCGAATGATATTGTTAGTTATCGTGACTCCAAGTTCACTGGTCTGATGGGCAGACAAAACGTGTCAACCAGATGTTGGAAGATATGCTTAGAGCATATGTTTCTCACCGACAGTCTAATTGGGAAAAGTATCTCCCTTTGGTTGAGTTCGCGCACAATAGTGCTAAGCATTCTGCCACCGGATTCAGTCCTTTTATGTTGATGTATCGCTTTCAGCCGCATTCTCCAGTTTCGGTCGGACTCAAAGGTCTCAAGGTGCAAGCTGCAGTAGATATCTTGCAAGATATGCAAGAAATGCTGCTAGTGGCCAAAGAAAGCATGAAAACTGCTCAGGATAGAGCTCAGTTTTATGCTAACCACGGTCGCTCACCTCGGATTATTGAGGTCGGAACCTGGGTGTATCTTAAAATCCCTAAGGATTCGAAGGTACTTCGGACCTGAAAATGCCATAAGCTATCTCCTCGATATAGCGGACCTTATAAGGTTGTAAAGAAAGTCAACCCAGTTGCTTATCAGCTAGATCTTCCGATTGGGGTTGGGGTTCATCCTGTTTTCCATGTAAGTCGTCTAAAGGAACGACTTAGTAGGAAGGATTCCCTAATTCCGGAAGGTGAACTAGTTGAGCTCAAGGATCTGTCTACCTTTGTTCCTAATGTACCTGAAAAAGTTGTTGACGTTCGTCGTCACCAATTGAGAAACCGTTTGGTTTCTAAGTTTCTCGTACGTTGGAAAGGCAAGACAGATGATGAGGACACTTGGGAGAGAGAGGACTATTTAAGATTAAACTTCCCTGGCTTGCTCCCATTAGGAGGAGACTCTTAAAGGGGGAGGAAATGTCACGTACCCATAAGGGCACGCAACATGAAACTTGAGGTGACGGTCTCAATAATGGGATGAGACACTTTTGTAAGCAATACTGACTATTCTCCTTGGCTGTCCACGAGTTTCTACAAGAGGGTTTCTAGCCATCTCTCTCTTTCTTTTGAGAATGCTTTGTGTGATTGAATAGTTAAGATTCTGGATCCTTAGGCTTCTATTTCCTACATCCTCGAGCTTCAGACTTCACCTTATTCACCTCTGATTTGGTCCGGGCAGCAATCAAAAAACTGAAAACCCATCGAACTAGAGACATTGAAGATCTTGAATCCGAGCTACTGATTCACGCCTCTGACACTCTTGCCCCCACACTATCCACTCTCCTCAACCATGTTGTTGTTGAAGGCTTCCCATCTTCTTGGCGCACCAACATCATACATCCTATCAATAAAAATGATGACCCCATGGTACCTGGTAATTACCGCACTATCATGATTGGGCATGTTCTCACGAAGTTATATGGCACCATCCTTCAATCAACAGTTAGCTCAGAGGCAGAGTCCAGGAGATTGCATGCATTGGGCCAGGGAGGGTTCCACGCTCATTACTCCACTACTAATCATATCTTCACACTTCGAGCTCTCACTGAGGAAGCTAGGCACAGGAAGAAAAAGGTTTACTATTGTTTTGTGGACTTCAAGAAAGCCTTTGGCTCTGTCCCACGCTCTCTATTTATCCAAAGACTCCGCGACCTGGGTTTCTCGACAGATATTATTCTAGCTGTCATAGCTCTTTATGAGAGGGTTTTGGGTTGCTTTTGTCATAGTAATGGCATTTCTGAGCAGATCCGAAAAATCTAGTGGTTCAACATAATCTTGAATCTGAAGCGGCAGATGAGGAACAAGCTGATCTCAAGCTTGCCGATCTTCCCCTGACGCCATTTTCACCACGTACAAGTGATTACTTGGCGCAGCAACCGCCCTAAACTTCTGCACCAGTTTAGCATTTATGAAGTTATGTGTGGAACCATCATCAAAAAGAGCAGTCACAGCTTGGCATCCTACAATTCCATTCATACGAATGAGATCTTGGGGGCCAAAAACAGCTATATTAAAACAACAATTCTTGCAACTAGTGCCATCCTTCAAGGATAAATCAACAAAAGAAATACAAGATTTACCTGGCGCTTTAAAAGGTTTAGGTTGCCAGCCATATTTTGGAAGCCCCAAGATAAAATGTAACTTCAACAGGAGAGGATCGATTCGCGAAGCGAATTGGAGCAAGATTTCCTGGAATTCCTGGATATAGGCATCTAACGGCCTAGTACCCATCTGCACGGTGGCGAAACGCCGCCAATGCTCGAAATCATCCAACACCGAAAGAAAAGCCATCTTAAAGGCTTCTTGAAAGGCATCCCATGTAGAAGGGGCAGTAGCCCTCTCCTTCAGATCCTGCCACCATGTAAACGCTTGTGTTAGAATCTTACTTACTGCAAACCTATAGGTGCCGGTTGACCATAAGAGACCGAACGATTCACGTTCCACCCCGCCATAGGACCTAATCCGGGTCCACCCACCATGCCCTGGCTTGTGACCGTATCAAGCTGGATCCGACCTCCATCCCAGACGGCGTCCCATACCACCGCCTAGGCTCTCAGCCATCTTCTGCCTCACGCTAGCAATACATCCTGGCCGTGCACACGCTCTCCATCCACCTCCTCCTAGGTAGACAGAATGGATGGCAAATGAGTCCTCCTCCCCTTGTATACCTCCAAGGAGAGAGAGACTCCAAGCCATGTGCACTCCTGGATCATGACACGTGGCAACCATGCAGGTTCACGAGTCACCGGTCAAGTCTACAGGCCCAGTCATCGTCTGGTCTCAAGTCTGGGTTTGGGACCCAAGGAAGTTGAGTCCCTAACATTGAAGTTGGGTCCCTAACATTCCCTCTTCCTTAAAAAATTCCTTATCTAAGGAAGGAATCCCGGGAATCTCAGTTTAAGGTCAAATTCCTTCTCCCAAGTGTCATCGTCCTCGGAACTTCCTTTCCAACGAACCAAGTACTCAGTTACCTGCCGGTTTCTGAGTCCACGTTGACGTACATCAACAATGGCCTGTGGTTCAGTAGGTACAAAGGATGATAGGTCCTCCAGCCGATCTAAGTCCTCTTCAGGCATTAAGTCATCATTTCCACCAAGTCGTTCCTTTAAACAACTAATGTGAAAAACTGGATGTACCTTAACACCTTGAGGAAGTTCCAGCTGGTATGCATTCCGATGGAGTTTCTTTATTATACGGAATGGCCTTGCGTTTTCACGAGCAACAAGCAACATTTCTTGCATATCATGAAGGAAATCTACTGCTGCTTTAACCTTAAGGCCTTTGAGGCCCACTGAAATGGGAGCCCTAGGCTGGAAACCATAAATTAGAGAAAATGGACTAAAACCCGTCGTTGAGTGCTTTGCGCTATTATAAGCAAACTCAATCATTGGAAGGTACCTTTCCCAATCTGACTGTCTTATGGAAACATATGCCCGAAGCATATCTTCCATGGACTGGTTTGTCCTCTCTGTCTGACCATCCGATTCAGGATGATCTGACGATCCCAAACTTAGGGTGGTCTCTAATTTCTCAAAGACCGCTTGCCAGAATTTGCCAGTGAACTTTGGATCTCGATCACTAACAATGTCATTCGGCAAACCAAACAACCTGAACAACTTTTCCACGAAAAGTTGTGCAAGTTTAGAAGCTCTGACCGTTTGCTTGGTTGGTATGAACTGCGCCATTTTAGTCAACCTGTCAACTTTTACCCAAATGGCATCATTTTGCTTCCCCGTCCGAGGTAGCCCAACCACAAAGTCCATGGAAATGCTTTCCCACTTTCTTTCGGGAATTTCCAAGGGCATTAATAAACCAGCCGCCTTAAGTCTTTCAGCTTTATTAACTTGGCATTGCGCACACTTGCGAACATATGCCTCCACTTGGCTTTTTAAATTTGGCCAGTAAAAGTTCTTTTTTACTAAGCCAAGTGTCCTTTGAGCGCCAGGGTGCCCTGCACACGGGCTGTCATGACATTCATGCAGGATTTGGGCCCTTATATTATCATTTTCTGGCACACAAACTTTTCCATTCCGGAAAAGTATCCCATTCCTAATGGAATAGTCTCTTTGTATCTTGTCCTGAGGAGAAATCTTGGAATCCTGCATTCCAAGCTCATCACTAGATCTAGAAGAACCTGCCAGGACGTCTAGCCAAATACGACCGAAGTACCTATCGGTCTTACACAAATCTCTTAAGGACAGATACAACTCAGATTGGATCTCAGAAAAGCTTAACTAATTAACCTCTCCAATCCAGCTTCATCTGAATGAGGTCATGAGGGCCAAAAACAGCCGTATTAGAACAACAATGCTCACACACAGAATTACCAGCAAAGGAAAGATCAACACTAGATATGCTAGAGTTACCTGGCGTCTTAAAAGATGCCCCTTTAGTTTTCCGTTTCTTTGGACAATCCTTCGCGACATGACCTGGTTCCATGCAATTAAAGCACAGATTGTCGCTTCTGGCTTTCATGAACGTTTCCTGGTCCAAGGTAGATCTTTTCTTCGATTTCCCTAAACCTGAAGCCCCTTCCCTTGCCTTATCTTTCGATTTCTTTGGAAAGAAAGGCCTCTTACCCTTTACGTCGGGCAAGACACCAGTCTCAAGCTTAGCCATCGTACGAGTATCATCGTAGATTCTGGCGAAGCGAACAGCATCCCCGAGGGTAAGAGGCTGGTTCCTCCTAACCTCTAGCTGGTAGTCTCTTGGCAACCCTAGTATGAAATGCAACTTTACTAGCAAAGGATCTATTCTAGTTGCAAAACGAGAATAGACCTCTTGAAATTCTTGCAAATACTGATTCAGGGGCCGGTTCTGTTGAAGAGTAATGCCTATTTTACCCCTTTTGGCTAAGCATTAGTTAAGTTGTACATAACTCATGGGCATGTTTTTAATTAAATGCATGACCCCCCCTTTTTGTTAAGTTATGTAAATTAGTGCAAGTGGCCCACTTGGCCAAGTAGCTCACTCCCATGGTTGACACCTAGACTTTCCATGCATGTAAAGGAGGTGCTTGCCTCACAAGGGATTTGGAGGACCCACGCCCTCCTCTCTCTTACTAGCAATTCATTTCTTCTTGAGACTTTTGAGTTTGTGAGATGCTCATGCAATTCTCCTTGTGTGTGATATTTCCATAGCCAAGTTTTCTCAAGCTTTCATAGTTGATCTAGCATCTGAGTTAAGATACTCCATAGCTAGGTCTTGTAATTCTTCATGGTATCAGAGCAGGTTGTCTAGCCTGTGAGTCTGAGAGTGAGAGAAACTTCAGTGCTTAGATTCTTGAGAAGATTCTTATCTTCTACAAGCACCTCAATCTTGAAAGAGGGAGCATTTGATCTACAGGTGTCAGATCAGGTGGAGTCTTGCACTGTTGGTGAGCTATTGGCAAGGGGAGTGGGATGATCCAAAAACTTTCTAAATCTGGCTAAGTTTTGGAGAGTTTTTCTGGAGGAGCTTACACAAAAGTAGGGCGCACTTTCTGTAGGGGCTTCTGGTTTCTGTTCCAGTGGAGCCTAGTGCTTGTGCTAGTGAGGCCACACCAAGTGGCAAAGACAAAAGCAGGAGCTGAAGGGTTGCCTTGAAGTGGCTACATACCCTAGTTTGGGGTTAAACCCTTGTTGCTGGAAGCTGTTCTTTTCTGATCTCTTTCAAGTTGAGCTTCTGTTTTTAAGCACAGATTTTAGCATGGCAAGTCTTGGGGAGAGTTTGTTGGGTGAATCTAGCAAACCAGATGGCACAAACTACAGAGTGTGGAAGTTCAAGATAGCTAATATCTTGATGGATAAGAATTGCTGGGAGGTCATGACAGGTACAGAACCTGTACCAACATCTGATCCTGAATTGAAGGACTACATGAACAGGAGACATAAAGCTCATAGGATAATCAATCTTTCTGTCAAGGACAATATTATTCCTCACATTTGCAATGCAAGGGATGCAGCTGATGCTTGGACAATTCTGAAGTCTATGTTTGAAACAGTGGATTCAGCCAAGCTGGTGTATTTGCAAAACAGGTTACATACTCTCAAGATGGAAGCAGGTGCAACAATTGGTGATCATATTACAAAGGTCAAGGACCTATTGGATCAGCTTGCTTCAGTTGGAGAGAAAGTAAGTGACAAGAGTATTGTTCCCATAGTCTTGAACAGCTTGTCATTCAACTATCAAGACTATGTGATGTCCCTTTCTGCTAGGGAGAAACTCCCAACCTTTGGGGAGTTATGTGGTCTTCTTTTACAGGAGGAGATGAGAAGGAAGAATCTTTCTGAAAGGGAAGATAATCCAGAGCTTGCATTTGCTTCTAAGAAGAAGCAAAACTTTCAGAAGAAAGGCAAAGGCAAAAAGAAGAACTCAAAGCAAAGCTTGGAGCAGCAGGTGTCCAAGTTACAGGTTGGAGAGGAGTCAAGCACCAATTCCTCATCTACACCCAAGAGGAAGGGCAACTGCAACTATTGTGGTAAGTATGGGCATTTTGCTTTTGAATGCAGGAAGAAGCAAAGTGATCAGAAGAAGGGAAAGAACCAGCAGAGTCACTTTGTTGACAAAGTTGCAGAGGAGGAGCAATCTGGTGTGCTTGAGCTATTCACCGCAGCCCTATCATCTGAATCCACATTTGGTGGATGGTACATTGATTCTGGAGCCTCAAAGCACATGACACCTCATAGAGATTGGTTCATCACCTATGAGGAGACAGAAGATAGCCAGCATGTTTGCCTTGGAGATAATTCTACACGTATGGTGAGGGGCAAAGGTACAGTTGCAATACAGCTATCATCAGGTGAGGTGAAGGAAATTAAAAGTGTGTTGCATGTACCAGGGTTGGCTAAGAACTTGTTATCTGTTGGTGCCATTACCAAACAGAACATGGTGGTAGAGTTTAATGATTCTAAATGTTTGGTAAAAGACAAAGAGAAGAACTTCAAAGTGGTAGCCAAGGGAATGCAAGAAGGAGGTCTTTACAAGCTTTTCACAACCATTCCTAGCCAAGAGGCCTTGTCTGCAAGAGATACTAATCGGGACAAGCTTTGGCATGAGAGATATGGTCATTTGAGTTACAAAAGTTTGCAAGTTTTGAACAGGCACAAAATGGTAGTAGATCTTCCTAGCATTAAGTCTTCTTCAGATACATGTGAGGCTTGTGCATTAGGGAAGCAACAGAGGAAAAAGTTTCCAAAGGAGAAAGCTACCAGGGCCAAGGGCATTCTTGAACTTGTGCATTCAGATTTATGTGGTCCCATGCAGGTCAAATCAGCAGGGGGGGCATACTATCTCATGACCTTCGTAGATGATTTCTCTCGGAAGGTATGGGTCTATTTTCTGAAACTGAAATCTGAAGCGTTCAAATACTTCAAACAGTGGAAAGCTATGGTGGAAAACCACACAGGAAAGAGGTTAAAGACTCTCAGGTCAGATAAGGGTGGTGAGTATATTTCTGATGAGTTCAAAGATCTTTGCAAAGCATGTGGGATAAAGAGACAGTTTACTGCTCCACATACACCGCAGCAAAACGGCGTGGCTGAGCGGAAAAACAGGTCTATAGTTGAGTGTGCGAGGAGCATGCTCAAGGCAAAGGGGTTGCCAAATTCTTTTTGGGCAGAAGCGGTAGCAACTGCTGTTTTTCTATTGAATAGAAGTCCAACCAAAGCAGTTGAAGGAATCACGCCAGAAGAAGCATATAGTGGCAAGAAGCCCAAAGTGGGCAGCCTTCGAGTATTTGGGTGTACAGCATATGCACATATACCAAAGGACTTGCGGAAGAAACTTGATGCAAAATCCGTAAAGTGTGTCTTTCTTGGGTATAGTGAAGGTGAGAAAGCTTATGTGCTATATGATCTCGAAAACAGGAGGAAGATCCTAAGTCGAGATGTCATCTTTGATGAAGAGCATGCACCCAAGATACAGGAGCAGGAGAAGGAAGGAATTACTGAGTTCATACCCTTGATTGATTCCACGGATGAGGATCCTAGTCAAGAGTCCTGTAAGCCTCAAGTGCAGGAGCAACAACAGGAAATCGAACCTACTAGTTCGAGACCTCTTTTTGGCCAAGTACCAGAAGCAGAAGTTGGGGACAAACGGAAGACTAAAACAGTACCATGGGATACGTGGTCACCATCCACATCACCTACTGCTAGGAAGAAGCTACCTAGGTGGTATTGGGAAACAATCAAAGAAGGTCAAATGATTGAAGAAGGAGACAGCAGTGAACAGGGTGTCAGAAGATCTCTTAGGTCTCATGAGAGACAAGAGACTAACTTTGCTCTTATGTCCACTATTCTGAATGCAGATGAGCCACAATTCTTTCACGAAGCCGTGAGAGAAAAGGTATGGCAACATGCCATGCAGGAGGAGTACGACTCCATTGTCAAGAATGACACATGGGAGCTCACTACATTGCCAGAAGGGAAACAACCAATAGGTTGCAAGTGGGTCTATAAGACCAAGTTTCATGCCAATGGAACAGTGGACAAGTACAAGGCAAGGTTGGTGGCGAAAGGCTATGCTCAGCAAGAGGGGCTAGACTATGATGAGACATTCGCACCTGTTGCTAAAATGACATCTATCAGGACCGTTTTGGCTATAGCCTCATATTTTGATTGGGATGTCCATCAAATGGATGTCAAGAGTGCCTTTCTTAATGGGCACCTACAGAGGTGGTTTACATGGAACAACCGCAGGGATTTGAAATAACAGGCAAGGAGAATCTGGTTTGCAGGCTTAGGAAAGCCTTGTATGGGCTCAAACAGGCGCCAAGGGCTTGGTATAGCCGAATTGATGAGTACTTTGCAAGGCAAGGGTTTGAGAAGAGTAAGTCTGATTGCAATCTTTATGTCTTCAGGGAAGGAGAAGACTTTGTGGTTGTTGTGCTCTATGTGGATGATCTACTCATCACGGGAAGCAATAAGAAGCTTATTGCTTGTGTTAAGAAGAATCTTTCTAATGAGTTTGAAATGAAAGATTTAGGTTTCCTACACTATTGCCTAGGAGTTGAAGTTTGGAAAGGAAAGCGTTGTCTTTTTATCTCACAGGCAAAGTATGCATAGAAATTATTGAAGAAGTTTAACATGCAAGAAAGCAAACCAATCAGCACACCCATGGATGCAAGCAACAAGCCATCAAAAGATGACGGTCCAGCATTTGCAGATGAGACGCTCTATCGTCAGTTAGTGGGCAGCCTGATTTACCTTACTACCACCAGGCCAGATATTGCTTATGCGGTTGGAATCGCAAGTCAATACATGTGTAAGCCTACCGAAGCACATTGGAAGGCAGCCAAGCGGATCCTACGATATGTGAGAGGGACAGTGACTTATGGGATTGGATACACGGATGACGGGAACCTTCAGCTGGAAGGCTATTCAGATTCTAATTGGGCAGGTGATAGAGACGATCGGAGATCGACGACAGGCTATTGCTTCAGCCTAGGTTCAGGGGCTATATCGTGGTGCAGTAAGAAGCAGCCTACAATTGCTCTATCGTCTACCGAAGCTGAGTACAGGGCGACTACGAGGTCCGCCTGTGAAGCCATTTGGTTACGCCGTCTACTTGAGGACATGCAGATTGCTCAAGTAAGACCTACATTGTTACATTGTGATAACCAAAGCTGCATTCAGCTTGCAAGGAATCCAGTCTATCATGCACGGACAAAACATATAGAGGTGGACCAGCATTTTATACGAGAGAAAGTGCACAGTGGGGAGATCGAGCTAGTTTATTGCGACACCAACGACCAGACAGCTGATATTTTTACTAAACCACTTAGTAAAGATAAGTTTGAAAAGTTCAGAACTTTGTTGGGTGTCAGTTTGAATAAAATTGCCATTAAGGGGGGGTGTTGAAGAGTAATGCCTATTTTACCCCTTTTGGCTAAGCATTAGTTAAGTTGTACATAACTCATGGGGCATGTTTTTAATTAAATGCATGACCCCCCCTTTTTGTTAAGTTATGTAAATTAGTGCAAGTGGCCCACTTGGCCAAGTAGCTCACTCCCATGGTTGACACCTAGACTTTCCATGCATGTAAAGGAGGTGCTTGCCTCACAAGGGATTTGGAGGACCCACGCCCTCCTCTCTCTTACTAGCAATTCATTTCTTCTTGAGACTTTTGAGTTTGTGAGATGCTCATGCAATTCTCCTTGTGTGTGATATTTCCATAGCCAAGTTTTCTCAAGCTTTCATAGTTGATCTAGCATCTGAGTTAAGATACTCCATAGCTAGGTCTTGTAATTCTTCAGGTTCCCCATATGGATCGTTGCATACTGACGGTAAAATTCAAAATCATCAAGAATAGGAAGGAAGGCCGCCTTAAAGGCCTTACAGAAATCCTCCCAATTCCTAGGAACTTCAGGCTTACCCCTTATATCTTGCCACCAGGTAAATGCTTTACCTCGCAGGTACATGATGGCGAGATTGATCTTGTTGTCCTCGGATGAATCGTGCATGGAAAAGTGCGAATTCCATCGATCCAGCCATTGCAAGACCGCCTCCGGGTTTCTATCCTTCTTTTCCCCAGCAAAAACTTCAGGAGTAAACAAGGGTTGATGCACCAATTGCCATAGCTGCGTCAATTCCTTGAGGTCCTGCTGATCCCGACTGTGCTTAGCTTGCATATCCACAATCTGTTGTTGTAGACTGTTAATAGCCAGCATCAAAGCATCAGGGTCTAAAACAGAGGCAGATACTGTAGCCTCATGAGAAGGGGACATAGGCTATGTAGTAGGAGTAGGCTCCATTTTTTTCAGAGAGAAGAGAGGTGAATTAAGAAGAAAAGATAGAAGAGAATCAAAAGCTACTCAAGGAAGGTAGATACAAGACTACTTTTGCTATCTCTTTACAAACCAAATGGTATTGTCCATGGCTGCCAAGAGGAATAAGAGAAGGCAAAGAGAAGGATGCACCACCACCTCCACCTCTAATTCTAAAGAAAAACTATGCATAGGAGAGGTATGCCTCCCTCTCCATGCTTGCCTACAAACTGCCAAGTGGCCATACCTTGCCACCTTGGCACCACAGGAGCACACTGGCCACCCACCAGAATCTGGCCAGTAGGCAGCCAGATCCCCCTGCACCCTCAGCGCTGGCTAACATTCCTATTTTGGAATGTTTAACATTAAACCAAGGCTTTCTCGCTGTTTTCCAACGGAACCTGGTCAAAATTATCTTTATTTGACCTCGCTGGCCCGTGAAACAGCGCTTGGAGCCTCCAATCGGGAGCGGAACAGGTTTCCGCTAGAAGGAGCCGCCTATCCTGAGCTGGACAGTGCCATGTGGCATCACTAAGGAGGATCCAAAACAAAGTTTTTTTTTTATGTATACTCCTTCGCTGATCAGACAGCGAGTAACTACTCCCTTTTTTTTTTTTTGCGCTGGGAGGGGCCCCTTGACACTGTCCGTTACCTCAACCTGAAGCGGAATTGCAAGTTGAGGAGGACTGCCACCTGTCCGCCTTTGGATAGTTCACGTGGCTAACTACCAAGGGCCCCACCACCGTTTTTTTTTTGAAAAAATTTCATCCAAAAAACCAAAAACAGCGAAGAAGGACCAATACACAAAAGTGCATAAAAAACACGATTTAAGCCCGTTTTGAATTTCGTCAGAAGTATCGTAAAATACAAGAAATCTACTACGGATCAACGCACCTGCTTTCAGCATGCAGTGGCTCTGATACCATATGTTAGAATCTTACTTACTGCAAACCTCCAGGTGCCGGTTGACCATAAGAGACCGAACGATTCACGTTCCACCCCGCCATAGGACCTAATCCGGGTCCACCCACCGTGCCCTGGCCTGTGACCGTATCAAGCTGGATCCGACGTCTGGTCTCAAGTCTGGGTTTGGGACCCAAGGAAGTTGGGTCCCTAACACCTTGCCGCATAAAAACATGAGAGCAGAGGCGATCTTCGTACTATCAGGCGCATCGTGCATGGAAAAATGACTATTCCACCGATCTAGCCATGACAATACCACATCAGGAAGCAGGTCCTTCTTTTCGCCTGAAAAGAATTCCGGATTGAACATTGGATAAACACCAACGGACCGCGAGTGCGTCGCAGAATGCCACTCTTGCTCGGTCGCGGCATGTTTGGCTTGCATATCTAAAATTTGGTTTTGCAGCAGATTCAGGGCTTGTACCAACTGGTTAGTATCTACATCAGGAGGAGGAGGTGGTGAAGACGGTCCTTCACCCGAGGGCAAGGTAGGATCCATGGCGCTCTAAGGAAGGAGGCAAAGGAAAAACTGCAAGGGCTTCACAACAAAAGGGCTTAGAGAACTTGAGACAACAACTCAAGAAGACTAGGTCACAATAAGTCAATGACTTGCTCACGTAGAATAGGCGATGTACCAACATCATGATCAAGCGTAAGTGTAGAACCAAAAAAATCAGCAAGAGGTACTGATTTTAAAGAGGCATGTGCCTTCCTTTCGTAGTAAGACATTTCTTTGCTGTCCTGCAAAGTCTCCAATAGACGACAAGGAACTGTTATGGGTTGTTCAACACTTTGCTGCCCAAAGTGTTCCCAACATGGACCATGTTGTCCATAATCTTCCACATGCTGTTCCTAAAGCATAATGGACTACTCATGATGTAAAATGGGTTGTAAATGACCAAAAGAAGATGACTGAACTTGCTGTCCAACGTCTTCATCATAAAAATTTGGCAAACTATCAAGAGATGCATCAACGATGGAGTCATCAAAGCTGTCCCTCGAAGAGGCATGGGATGACATAGAAGATTCTTCAAGTAATGAAAAATTCTCTCCAAACAAATGCTCACGCTTAACACTTTGAACAAAAGTACTAATTGACACATGTTGACTCCCTCCTCGATTAGTACATAAAGGTTCCAAAGAGTGCTTGAATTTTTCAACCTTTGCTAAAACATCAAATTGAAAAGGTTTCGTATGAAACTTTTCACTAATCATCCATCATATGCATCAACTTGCGACGACTTGAAAAAAAAAGATTGTTTGAACATCTGCTCAAGGTATCGTTGTTGAGAGATGAAGATTCCAGCCCCATGTGGAAGATCAACAAGAACCCAAGTGTGGTTCTTCATGAGTGAGTTATACTCCTCTTCCATCGCATCCTCCCAACATTTTACTCCTCTGGACTGCTCATAAAAAACAGGTTCTACTGCACCATCCTCAATAGAAATAAGAGCAAAATCAGAAAAATCAGCAAATTCTACTGATTTAGTAGAGACACGAGTCTTCCCTTCATAGAAATGATCCACTTTGCTGTCCTGCAAAGTTTGCAACAACCATTTAGGGACTAGTTTGGGTTGTCCAACAGCCTTACCTTTGTCAACACTTTGTTGTCCAAAGTGTTCTGAACTTGGACCTTGCTGTCCAATGATTTCCGAACTTGGACCTTGCTGTCCAATGGCTTCAACAGGCTGCTCTTCACCATAAATAGGTTCTTCTTAATGAACTATGGGCTGCAAAATTGAAGAAGTAGTGGGCTGTCCACTAGAAGTTGATGGCAGTCCCTTATCTTCATGATTAGAAGGCAAAACCAAATCTGGAAATATTTCAAGATATGCATCATGGGGGAAGTCCCCTTTCATGACATGAGTGGGCGCAACATCATAGGAGGTCTTTTCATCAAAATGAACATCACGACTCACTATGATTTTATTAGTATCCATATTAAACAACCTATAGCCCTTGCTTTCGCTACTATAGCCAACAAATATGCATTTAACTCCATTATCATCAAGCTTGGTTCTTAGCTTATCAGGAATGAAAGCATAAGCCGTGCAACCAAAGATGCGTAAGTGAGAAACAGTAGGCTTCTTACCATACCAAACTTCATAAGGAGTTAATACCTTCAAGGCTTTAGTAGGACACCGATTACTAATGTAAGCCGCCATTATAACCGCTTCAGCCCAAAACTTGTGAGGTAGGCCCTGTGCCTTGAGCATGCATCAAGCCATGTCCATGATAGTGCGATTCTTCCTTTCGACAACACCATTTTGTTGAGGTGTGTAAGGGGTTGTCATTTGATGATGGATACCTTTGCTTTGAAGATAAGTACCGAACGTATTCTTTATATATTCCCCTCCTCGGTCGGTACGTAAGATCTTCAAAGAGTGCCCAAACTGAGCGAATGATCAATGTAGCTGCATCTGTGGTGGTCCTCCAGGCTGTGTCTAGCCCATCTGTCACATGTCCTAGGGCAGTTTCGGGAAACCTCGTAGCTTCGGCAATGGCATCCTGTGTATCTAGTATCCCACGAACCTTGATGTTATGGGCCTTTTGTTCCCTTGACCGCTCTTCCAAAATCGTGGCTGAGATGACTGAGGAAATGGGAGCATTAGGCTTGGTGCCTTTCTTCAATACTGCTGCCCATGAAAGGGTTTCTTCTTTATGCTGTTCAATCTTATTTTCGAGCTCCCGTATCATGGTGGTAGCCAATTCCTGGGCTGCAAACTGCTTAGTACTGATCACTTGTTCCAATGAGGCAACTTTGGACTGCAACACGATCTTTTCTTTGAGTAGAGAGACTACTATTCCCTTCAACTGTGAAAGTTCTTGTTTCAAAAGCTAGAAATCTGCTTTCATTTGGTCAACTTCCCAAGAGGAGAAAAGATCGGTTTGATTTGGAGGGAGTGTATGGGATGTGTGTTGTAGACGGAGGAGCTGTAGTTTCTTAGGAGATGGGAATAGGAAGGAGGCCGTTAGGAATGGCCAAAAGTCGGATTGTAGTTCAACGAAAAAGAGGCAAAAGAAGAAGAGATAGAAGAAGAAGAGATAGAAGAAGAGGAGATAGAAAAAGAAGCAGGCACATGTGCAGGCAGCGCTGCCTGCGTGGCACAAGCAGCGCTGCCACATCAATCTTGGAGGTAGCATCAAGGGGGTGGGATGAGGTAGCAGCGAGGGGGGGGGGTGTTAGAATCGTAGTGATTCAGAAAAGAAGCTATGCTTCATAAACTGAAAACTGAGATGATCTGAATTGATTTGATAATGAAGGAGGCTGCCCATTTGCTCTTATAGAGGCTAGACTAACTCTAACGCAAAAGCTATTTGCCAACAATACCGTTTGGCAAAAGCAATTATGGTCTCACAAATAGCAATCTATTTTAGCATAATTATAAAATAGTATTCTATACTATTCTAGCAAAATTGGTACTAACTTAGGTACCTATACTAAAAATAGATAGTACCTAAAATGGAAATAGGCCTTCTAGCACGCAGGCTGGCCTCTACAATGAATTAATTAACCATTAATTCCTAACACTCACCCTTAATGGATAATTCATTTTCAATAATTCCTAGGAGTGTCTTGATTTCCATGACCAAGTCCTTTTGTGAAGATATCTGCAACTTGATCATTGGTGTCGCAGTAGATCAACCAGCTTTATACTTATCTATAGAACCATCAGTCTTAAACTTGGTTCTATAAATCCACTTGCAACCAATTGGTTTCTTACCTGCTGGAAGTTCAACAAGATCCCATGTCTCATTTTTCATAATAGAACTGTACTCCTCATCCATAGCAGTCTTCCCAACTTGTTCCTTTGCAGCATCTTCATAAAATAAAGGATCCTCAGAATCCAATATTGAAGCCATAAACGCATAATGCGAGTTTCTTCACCATCTTCACAATATTTGACACTTAACGTGTCAATCTCTTAGCTCCTTGTTGACTCGATTCTCTCTGATCCAACATTTTACTATCTTGTATAGTCTCACAATACCATCTTGGTAATTTCTTTGTGGGTGACGTAGAAGGAGAATATGTATCAAATACTCTTGACCTTTCCTTCCGTTTACCAAGATCCACTTGTATACTTACCCTTGGTACAATTTGTGTAGAAGTTGTATCACATGGACCTGTATCTTCCAGAACATCATCTATAACAGGAGTTTTTGATGTAGGAGAAAATACATCCTCCTCGTGATCTTCTAGGTTAGAAGACTCACTTTCTTCCAACACAACATCCCTGCTCATAATCACCTTCTCACTGGTAAGATTATAAAGGCGATATGCCTTTTCTTGCTCATCATAACTAAGGAATAAACACTTGACTGCCTGTGAATCAAGTTTTTGACGATTATCTTTAGGAATATGAGCATATGCAATACAACCAAAAACTCGTAGATGATCCACTTTAGGTTTTATACCTGTGAAAGCTTCTTTTGGAGTTCAATTTAGAACAACTTTTGTAGGACTTCTGTTAAGTAAGTAAACTGTTGTACTAACTGCTTCGCGCCACAAATGATTCTTAAGACTTTCCAAGACAAAATCTACTCAATGGACAGCATCCATAAAGCTGAAAATATGAGCACAATTGGTTGCAATACTCCACATGCAATTTGCTCAAAGACCCCCCTGCAAGCTAGCCAACTCAAAAGTTTCAGCAAAAAATGTGTAAAAAACACATGTATCTTCTTTTGTAGATGGGCGCCCTCCTACAAAAACAAGTGGATCTGAAAATTTCAGCATGTATTAGACTCAAAAAAGGCATGCAAATGGCTTGAGCATGGGCGCCCTACGGCAAACCCTCAAAGCAAGGGGGGTGTCCTCCTCCTTGCAAAAAAAGCTATTAGAATACGAACAGATCTTCACTTGCAAAATCAGCCACTTGCTGATTTTCTGTTACCGAAAGAGAAGATGATAGGGAGCCCTCCTGTAAGCACTCTGAATACCTAACGTGGCTCTGATACCATGTAGGAAATAGAAACCAAAGGATCCAGGATATTAACTATTCCATCACACAAAGCATTCCAAAGAGAAAGAGAGAGATGGCTAGTCGCCCTCTTGTAAACACTCGTGGAATTCCAAGAGAATAGTTATAATGCTTACAATTGTAAAATACAAAGGAAATGCACACATATATACACAAGATCCAGGATCCAGGATGATATATACAGGATCCAGGATCTTAACTATTCAATCACACAAAGCATTCCAAAGAGAAAGAGAGAGATGGCTGGTCGCCCTCTTGTAAACACTCGTGGAATTCCAAGAGAATAGTTATAAGCTTACAATTGCAAAATACAAAGGAAATGCACACATATATATACCCTTCCAAATGACTATCTAACTTCTTGTAGATGACTATCTAACTTCTGCTACAAGTTACTTTCAAAAAAATAAGGTACCCCCAAATGTCAAGTTGGGGTACATAATGTCATCATTAGGCCTAGTGGACCCATGAATCCCTACTATGTTAAAAACATACTAACTTAGCTAACTCTAAGTTTAATAGGCCTAATGGAGGTGAATAAACCATGGTTACACAACTCTCGATCTTTTGGGTCAAAATAACCTATTGTAATACATCATTTCCATTTACATAAACTAACATTTTCTTTCTTCAAACCTTTTTAAGGATTCTTGGATAATTGGCACTTCAATAGGTGACTGTACCCCATATATAGTACGTTCAAGAAACTTTTACGTAAAATCATAAGGAATTAAAATATCCTAAATTAGCTTAGATAAACCAGTATCGAAATAATGATAGTTTTCTCTACTTAACAATTTATTCATGACATGAAGAAAAATTCAACTTCATGTATTTAGATCAAAACAGATCTTGATACAACTCCTTGATATGGGCCACACTGTCTCATATTATTCTTCAAAATATTTCTAAACCTATATTTTAAGAGAATCCTTAGGTCCTATGGAACAATCAATGTGGTACAGAAAGAACTTCCCTTGTTTTACTAGCATGGCCTTCAAAGATCAAATTGTCATGACTAGTTTCGGGTTGTACATTCATCGTGCATGCGGTTTCTTGATTCTTTGCAAGAAGGCTCCCAATGGCTCGTCGTCAAATTCTTCGTCAAGTTGAGCAAGAGCCTTCATCCTTTTAACGTTCCCAATGCAGTTTGAGCTTCTCGATGTGGGAGGTCTCTTAAATAGTGGATGGGGCTCTTTCATCTTCTTTTTCTTCTTGTTCTCCATCAAACAGGTTCGTTCGTCACGTGACTACAATTCTTCGACCATATCTTGAGCTTTTGCCAACTGATGCCGAAGTTCTTCCAATTTAGTGGACATGATCGTCATGGGAAAAAAATTCGTCCACAAGCCAATCTAAATTGGATTTGATAACAATTATGAAAATTAATCAACGTCTCTCTGATTAAAATTAGATTGACCAACCTTTATACATCAAAAATTCAATATGAAGAATTTGGCTTTCATCACATAGTTCCCCAGTATGAATTCTCTAGCATGAGTTCTCTCTAAATCTTATAATAGCAGCAGAGCTCTTCCTGGCAGCATTCACATGATTTCTCCTTAACTTGTTGGGCACTCCTCCTCCCTTATATAGACCTTCTCCACGCATGTATAGAGAGAGAGAGGCCTTGCATAACTATTGGTGAGTCTCCAAGTTGGTTGCATGCAATTTGCCACATGTCAAGCCCTCATTTCCAACAAGTTTGGAGCCCTAGGGTCTTCATTAAAATCATATGACAAGTTGTTTTGCATCACATGGTCCTTGTATTCAATGTTTCATCGAAACGCGTCTCGAACAAAGAAACGCGTTTGAAACGTCCCGTTCGAAACAGACCCGTTTAGAAACGCGTTTCTTTCGTTCCAAACGACTAGGCAAAATTACAAATTCTAAGGTTCGAATACTCTTGCTTTCATTAATCATGTACCTGCTATTGTGTTTCAAAACAATGTCTCTCTTAGAGCTCCCCAAGTTTTAGACTTCTTAATTTACGACTTATCAGTGATCACAAATTACAATAAGCACTAAAGCCACTAAGTTGGAAATAGAAAATGAAATTGGATGTATCTACTTAGTAATAGTCTTTCTATGACATTTCTAAACCCATAAAAACACTCTTTTCTTTTTTTAAAAACCCTAGAAAACTTTACATTTCGAACCTGGACCTCCTGTTTCAAACGAATTTTTCAAACACCTTTCAAACGCATTTTGATACGACGTACAAAGGACCCTAGAACATTGCTTGTATTAATATTTTTAAACATTATGCCTTAATCTTAAAGCTTAGACCTTATACTTTATTAATAGTCTTATGTTTATACTTTATTATTTATTATGTCCCATGATCATGTACTTATGTTGTTAGTGCTGTTCATTTAGGCTTAAGTTTACTTGGCCATTAATGTAAATGTCATTCATAATGCCCATTTCTCCTTGTACTTTTGTTGACCTCTTGAAGCCCTCTTTGTGACTTCCAGCTCGCACACCAACCTCACACTCCCTAGTCGCCCCGTCTTCATGCATGGTACGCCAAAGTTGGTGGTTGTGTGTGATTTTACATTGTGCGAAAGCTAGGTACCTCCCGAGATCCGACACCAAGTAGGTACTTGGATAACCCGGATGCTCATCAGTGTTTGCAAGTAAGGAAAACCTACAAAAATGATCTTAAAACATACTATACATAGCAAATGCACCTTCCTACTTTCTGGATAATCAAATTTACTCTACAAATGATGCTGGTTATAAGGACTATATGAAAGAAACAAAACGTGAATCATAATTGATGGGGCTCTTAACGAGTGTTGTTTTCAATGGTCAATTCTCTTAGATGGAACATCTCATGTAATATTAGAGCCACACATCTCTAATGCTTTTAGGAAATTGCAAGTGTGCAGAATAATTGGTACCGTTCATAACTTTGGAAGGTAACATGTTAACCTCATCTTTTTGAGGTTAGAAAAGGGTCAAAAACATTTTAATCCTAGGCCACTGAGACGGTAGGGAAATCCAATCCTCTAGTCTAAAACAACACAACCTATATATTTGTGATGCTAAAAGGTAGAAGAGTTTATGTGTTGCACATTAGAAGAGCATGGTGGTACGATATGTTGATGAAAAGATAAAGAGAGCCAACAAGATGAATTGGAAAACCATATAGTAGACACACATGGGAAAAGCTTTAAGAACCATTTATAGAAAAAGGTGTGCAAGAAGAAAGACCAAACATGAGGCTTCAAACTAGCCCCGAGTATCGGAATATAATGACAAGTAAAGTACCCTCAAGAAGTTCTCCTAATAAGCTTACAACTCCTTGTCATCAAGTGAAGGATTATCATTTGGCATTACTAGCAAATAAGAATATCCCTAAAAGCTCAGGATTACTTCCATGGAGTTGATTTTAAGACTAGCAAATTGATAAAACACTTGTAATTACCAAGATAAAACGAGCTAACATCATCCACTATCTAAGATATTTTGGAACTTCTCAAAATTATGGAGAATCTCTCTTACAAATAGGAGAAAGGAAATCATATACGAAAAAACAAAAGTTTATCACCATTGCTCTTTGAGACATACAACATATCATGCCAAATATGCTTTCTAAGAGCTCCAAAAATTTAAAAGAGAAACTCAAACACTCGTGCTACATAGTACAATGAACAAAACAATAAAATATGAACATATTAATTAGAAGATTAGCTTTACATTTGTAAAAATGTAGATTGGTTTATTATAAAATTTAACAATAGATCAAATATTCTACAAAGAAATAAACATAAGTGACAAAAAGCGAGATTAATCATACGTAATTTATTAAGGTTAATTAACACCTTAAGTGCCTAGATAAATTACCCCAATTTCTAGGAAGAATAGACATGAAAACTTCTTTGAAAGAAAGGTCCATGATGTAATGTTTGCAAAGCTTACCAATAATGTAGGCCGGGACCGCTTAGAAACATACCAACAGTTGTGAATGATAAAAGTCGTTTTACATCACAATAGTCAACCTTCTCAAGTACCACCTACAAGGTCATCCATGAACTATAGTGAACTGATGCCTTTTCAAAATACTTGAGCTTTGATATAGAAAATATCAATGGAAAATATAGTTGCATGTTAAGAATAAAGTAACATGAGGAGAATGCCACACATCTTCAAGTACAACAACTATACGAAAAAAGTAAACACCCTCGACATACTTTCATTTGTAATCTAAAATCAATGCAATTTTTCATCAATTCTCTCTTAACACTCAAGCTTCTATATCCTTCATCTCAGAAGTGTGATGATACCTGAACTACATGCGATCAATGCATTACAACAAGAAGCACGTAGTCTAGTATCTTCTTGAGGCAATACCAATTCTATCTACACAAATTACTAAACTCAAAGAGATACCACCATGAACATGTGCATATCGTCAAAGTAAGTCTATTTGGAAATTCACCAAAGAACAATGTGGCCAAATCATAGGTCCCGCGGTACCGGGTACCGCGGATCCCGGTACCGCGGGACCATACTGGTACCACGGTACCATACCGGTCCCGCGGTACCAAAAAAAAATATATTTTACGAAAATAACACGGGAAAAAAATTTTAATTTTTTTTTTTTATTATTATGGTACCGCGGATCCCAGGGCGGTACCGTACCAACGGTACCACTGTTATGGTACCGGCGGCCGGTACCATAACAGCGGTACCACAGGGCACTATGGGCCAGATATATCAATCCTATGTGACTCAAAGTTGTATCTCTATGTATACTAGACATCTAAAACTAAAAATCCCAAGCACATTGCATGCAAGGGTATTGCAAATTTGCAATATCTACTCTCACTTGTTACTTAATTGAAGGGTTGTCTTTTTGTCAATCCGATCATCTGATGAGATTCTTAACTCTTCATTTATTGCTAAAACTATGCAATAGAAACCTTCAAATTGGTATGTTGCTAACCTGACAAATAATGTCTGCAATTGCATTGAGGAGCCCAGCTGTAAGGCTCTTGATAGCTAGAGGATGACTCTGTAGCAAACTAGTATACCTGAAACATCACAATCTCAAAATGATTCAAAATGAGCCTAGATTGTCTCGAAGGGAATGCTAAGATACTTTAACAACTGCTTCGCATCGCACTAACATGAAAGTAGTTGAGCAATGTACATATAAATCAACTTAGTGGCTTTATTAAGCTGTAACGATAGTAAAAGAATGTAATTTCTATAGATACTTTCCACCCCTCTAAATGTGACAGACAAACGAATTGTAGAAAAATACACCTTGACATAGAATGTATAGAAAGAATCATAAATCAGCATAAGCTTCTTTGCTAAAAAAATCAAAAAACTAGTTGCGCCAAATAATGTCTATGCATTTTCGAATCTAGAAAGCCCATCTATGCTTTGATGGAATTGAACTCCAAAACTTCATTATGAGGTATGGAGGCATCGAATGTCATAGTATGGATATAGCCGAATCTAGTGCTTTTCAGCTCTAAATAGTAGACACAAGAGCGTCAACGATGTTCTAAAGTATCTAAAATTTCTTCACACTTTCCCAATTTTATAATAGCACATAATTGTAGATAGCGTTTATGCTACAACTGTTTTACTATTCATGCAATACAATTAAGAAAACATGATATGAGATGGTTACAATTAAGAAAGCAAAGCCAATATCAACGCAACACAAATGTCTAACACAACCAAAGATTAAATGCCAAGGAAAAAGTGACCCAACTACCATTTTAACTTGATAAAAAGGATTATAAACATGGTTTGCAACAAATGTGAAGTATTCAAGATGAACACCAATTGAAAAGATGAAGCATATATGTGAATAGAGATCAATGCTAAGTCTCAGATAGAAGTTGACATAACAAAAAAGGCACAAAATCTTCAAGTTTATAAAGTTCACCACCAAAAATTTAAACCATGGAATTAGTGCTAGAATATCCCTACTCACGCCATTCACACCCAAGTCTATGCGTAGGTCACATGCACAAACATGGGCTCACGTTAGCTTTAATTGGTGTAGAGACCAACTATATTGATAACAATTCTTCAAAGTAAGTCATACAATAATGAAAAAAAACCCACGTTATTATAGAGACCAACTGAGTTCTATCACTTCTTCGAGGTAAAAGGAAGATTTAGTCATGCAATGATAATGCGAGGACATTACAACTTGTCATTGGCACCCAAATTTTCAAAGGGAAGGATAGCACTTAGTGCTAGACTTCACCTCATCTTTCATCACATTTCTACAAGCCCAAAACCTAACTTTAAAAACAAGAAAGCGCTTCAAGTCTCTCTCTTTCATTTCCTCAAAAGTAAAGCCCACTATGAATGGATGTGATGGCAAGGTGCCCAAGGAAAGACATTGTGTTATGCAATGGGAATGAGAACACAAATAAATTAACAATTTTTCCTCTCGCTTGCAAGATGCAAGACACAACAAAAACAATGGAAGTTTTAAAAACCTTTATCAAAATCTTCCAAAATGGCATATATGTACTCAAGTGTCTTCGTCAAACTACTAGCGTCAACACTACCCAAAAACACAAAACCATAGATGCTAGTAGCTAAAAAATAAATAGCAGGTCTCCTACGAGTGTCTGACCAACCGTCACACACTATAGTGCACCCATACTTTACATAGGGAGTCGGGACAGGGGTAATAAGCAAACCGATGAGCACATGGCGCATGGATCAAGAGGGCCGCGCAAATTTCAAGCCAATGGGGGCAAGGCCGCAGGAGGGCATGCATAGGTTCTGATTTTTCATGGGTCCCGGTTTGCGGGAGATTTTTGGCCTTGCTTTGCAAAGGCAATACTATGAGTTGAGGTCGGTCAATGGAGTTTGGAAAAAAGTCAACGTTAAAGGATATTATGTGATCGCGACCTAAAATTTTAAGGCCTGAACCTTGGTTCAAGGCCAAACTAACATGCATGGCCCATAAAATTCCTACAAAGGCATGCAAACAATGCATGATCCATAAGGCCAATGTAGTGCTTTACTATGCATGAATGGTGCTTTATTATGCATGCATGGATAGATTTCCAAAAGCAACAACTAACAAAAGGTATATTCAATCTCCTGGTCTAGAGGTTATTTATTTGCTTTGTGACGTTTTTTGTTGCATTATGTGTTTTCTAAGTTGTACCTAACGACATTCTTCACTTCTTGAATTAAATTTGTGAATTTGGATATATTCTAATCTCATAGACAAATTTAGAGTTTGGTGGAGGGCTCATTTACCCAATATGAAAGTGAGTTAGATACTTTGTAGCTTTGATGCATGCTTGATTCTACAATGTTCTAGCTTTTTTTTCTTTTTATTGTGCTCTCGCATGTTTGAATCGAGAATTATGACCAGTGACAGTATGTTGTGTAATTTCTTTGGCAACATATTTTGATTGTTTCTGATAGTGTCTTCTTATGCAAGATGTATACAAAATGTCTTCCATATATCAGATGAAGAATTGATCGACTTTCATAGATGCATCATGAAGACTACATGATTGATGGTTGGTGACGATTATCTAAAATTGTGAATACTGAAGAGAGAATATCTTGAATATTGATCGTGATTATTGTAAATATTAATCGTGAATATTGCGAATACTCATGAATACTAATTGTGATTATTGTGAATATTGATCGTGAACACTTGTGAATATTGATCATGATTATTGTGAATCATAGTTGCAGCGAAACGCGTTTCTGGGCAAACGCGTTTCTAAAACCGCATTTCTGAACCCGAAACGTGATTAAAAAAAAGAGTATATAATTTTTTTTGCCCACTCCTCACGGCTAGAAACGCGCCAGCCGTGGAGGAGGCAAATTTTTTTATAGTGGGCTATCGGAGTTGGATCTTCCCGTGTGAATAGTCGACATGCATCTGCTCAGCGATACGGAGGTGGTGCACACGGTGCCAGGGGGGTCTGAGCTTTATGGGGAGCAAACCATCGATTTCAGATTTTTGGTAAGTGTAGGCATGATTCTTTGCAAGTGTTGACATTGAGCTATAGGCAACCAAATCGAGTGAAGTTTGGCTCTAGACCACCTTTCATCATGCCCACGGTAATTCCTACAGCGTCAGTTTCAGCCGTTACGGCACCCATAGATCAGCCATCCATTGGGCATGCTAGACCACGAGCGTCATATGTACAGCAGAGAGGGGTTAGGCCCAGACAGCAGACCCTTGAGCGATGCGGGTGGCAGAGAGAGCAGCAAGGCCGATGCACTCGACTTGTTGGCCAGTTCTTTTACGAGTGCGGCATTCCTTTTGTTGTTGCTGACACTTGGGTGTTCAAGGGGCTCTTCACGCAGATTGCAGCAGTGGATGCTACATGGAGGCCTCCCAGGCGAGAGGCACTATGAGGCAAGATGCTTCTTCAGGAGGAGGAGACCATCACGCAGGAGCTGAGTTCCATTCACTCAGCTTGGCAGAGTACTTTGTCTCCATAAACTCTTTGCATGTGTTTCATTTTGCTGGTAGCGCAATTTTTGCATGTGGCTAATGGGTGTTTTGTGGTAGGTATGGATGCACGATATTGAGTTATGGATGGACCAAAGCCAGGGCCAGGGCCACACCACGGCGTATGGTTCCCTCCGATTCCGATTCATCTGCAGACCCTTGGGATCAGCAGACAGGCACAGACTCGAATGATTTTGACTACCACGACTCCGACGAGTCTTAGTTGTATAGTTTTCATTACGTTCATGAAACATCATTGTACCCCATTTTGGTGCCATGTGGCCCGATATTATATATTATGATGATCTTATTCACAGCAGTGTCAAGATTCAATATGGTTCTTTACGGTTTCAGTTCGGTTTTCTGGTTTACGGTTGGAGAGAGACAGAGACAGAGAGTATGGTTGAAAAATGATTCAATACGATGCAGTATGGTTCAGCATGATTCAGCATGGTTCCTTATGGTTTTTGTTCAGTTTGTTGTGATATGAGAGAGAGAAAGAAAGAAAGAAAGAAAGCTTTATTAATGTCTTTTCCATGCCAAAAGGCATATAAGACCAAAAGGACTACATGTCAAGTATGTGAAAACCATGGGAGCGTATATAAACGTCTCCAAAAAAAAACTATGCATAAAAGAGAAATGAGTAACATAACTGTAAAGTACAAATTGCCAACTGTCCATAAGTGGGAGCAAAATAGCTGCCAGGAGTAGAGTGATATCATATAGTGTTGTTGCTGAAAAAAGATGTGATACGAGCTATAACAGGAGGTAATATGGACCGTCGTTGACGTCGTCTAGGAGGGTGAAAACTGTGTGCTCTCGTAACAAGGCGGGAAGTGCGAATTGTTGCATAACTATGAGCGACACACTGTCTCTGACATCGGTGAGGTGGTATGTCGTCGTCATTGTCATCAGACCATGCCCGTCTCCTGGTGAAGAAAGACGTAATCTGAGCCTGAGAGCTAGGATGTGGCTGGTGAGATGACTGGTACATATCCTGGCGCAGCAAGACCATCTCTCGTAGCATAAGTGCGACACAGCGAGAGTCCTCATAGCCAATCAGTGCTCTTAGTGTAGTAAGCATGTCACGGAATAGACAGTGATATCTCCCTCTAATCTCATAATATATGGGACATCTGAAGATGAAATGCTCGTCGGACTCTATCTCATGTAGGGGACAGAGAAGGCATAGTCTCTCCTCTCGTGGTGTACTCTGGAATCTGCCTGTCTCAATAGCCAACTGATGTGAGGAGACTCTGAATTGTCCCAAAGTGAAACGAAGACCGTGTGATAGTCCAAAGGACAAATAGTGAGGTAAAACTGGAGGACCAGTGGCATCCTGCTCCAGAAAGTGAGGCTTAACCCCCAGCTAGTGTCGCCAAGTACGGTCGAGATATGCTCTGTATAAAAAACGTCTAATGTATTGGTGTGTACCCAAAGGGAAATCACTGATAGTGATACCAAATGCTTCCATGACGAAGTGTGATGCCTGAAGAACCATGATAGCTGATATCCCTGAGTCTGAAGATGATGAGAGGACATGAGTGCAAGCCGCGTATATCTCTGCTTTGTATCAGGAAGTGCCTGAGCTCTCAAGATGTACGTGATACTGTCCCTGTAATCCCTCTATGGTACGGGAGACTAGTACCACATCATCCGCATAGAGAAGGATGGCAATCAGAATGTCCCCAAGCCGACAATCATCCCCACCACACTGAGAGATGAGCTGCTCATCAGTATATAATCCAAAGAGAACTGGTGAGAGAGAGCATCCCTGCTTAACCCCAATAGTACTCCAGACCTATTCAGAAATGCCACTACCATGACGAAAGCAACCCAAAACCCTCTCATAGAAAGCCATGACGGCTAGAATAATATATGTAGAGAAACCCAGGTCTCGGAGTCTCTGATAAAGTAAGGAGCATGGGACAGAATCAAAGGCTTTCCTGAAGTCCACAAAACAACAATAAACCTTTTCTCTCCTGTGTCTAGCTTCCTCAATGAGGGCTCGAAGTGTGAATATGTGATCTGTAGTGGAATAATGAGCGCGGAACCCTACCCGACCCAAAGCATGTAATCTCCTGGACTCTGCCTCTGAGCTAACTGCAGACTGGAGGATGGTGCCATATAACTTCGCGAGAACATGTCCAATCATAATAGTGCGGTAATTACCAGGTACCATGGGGTCACCATTTTTATGGATAGGATGTATGATGTTGGTGCACCAAGAGGATGGGAATCCCTCAACAACAGCATGGTTAAGGAGAGTGGATAATGTAGGGGCAAGGGTATCGGAGGCGTGAATCAGTAGCTCGGATTCAAGATCTTCAATGTCTCTGGTGCAGTGGGTTTTCAGCTTTTTGATTGCTGCCCGAACCAAGTCAGGGGTGAAAAAGGTGAAGTCTGAAGGTCGAGGAGAGATGGAGATGGGCGTATCAGTGGGTATAGTGTAAAGCTGGGTAGCATAGTCAGTCCAAATATGTAAATCGTCCATAAGAGGGGGTGGGGCACGAGGGATGTAAACTCACGCCAAAAGGCACCAGAGGAGGAGCTGAGAAGGAGGTTCACAAGACGGTTTCCTTCAAAGTCATCATAGGCACGTTTTTTGTGACGGAGTGTGTGGTTGTACAATTGTCGTGAAGAGCAAAGGAGATGGCGGGCATGGAAACGAGCATGTGTGACAGAGTGGTGAAGAGATCGGCATTCCGCGTCATACCACGGTGGATGGAAAGGTCGGGATGATCGTGGATGGACTGGTTTGTGTTTATGAGGTTTAGAGGGGAAAGCCAAAAGTAGCAGCAGTGTGGAGACAGGTGGTGAGGAAGGTGACTCCAACGGTTCACTCTGTGGAAAAGAGTGAAGTAAGGAGGCAAGGGATTCCTGCTAGAGTGGGATAGAGGGGGCGAAAGGTGTATTTGGGTGCACGGGGAAGGATGGACTGGTGTTGAGGTTGTGGTGGTGGAAGGTGGCCAATAGCGAAGGAGAGGAATGAATGATCAAAGAGGGTGGTAGGGGAGATACGGAAGCTGTGAATGAGAGGGATGGATGACGGTGACCCCATGAGGTAATCAACCACACTATGACCGCCACTGTGAGGGTGACAAGTATAGCTGCCTGAGTTAGGCCAGTGAGGTAGGCCATTATAAATGGCTAACTCATGTGCCTCACCAAACTGTAACAGGTACTCACCATATCAAGTAATAAGTCACGGTCCATCATCAGAAATCCTGGTGATCCCCAAGTTGTCACTATCAAGGGCCTGAACTAGCATCTGATCTGTAGCCTCATGGAACTCTGTCTGTCGTGAAGCTGTCTGGGCATTAAAATCCCCAGTGAGGAAAATATGCCCCCGCTCTGCAAATCTGATGGTATCCACTAAAAGGTCCAAATAAGGTGAGCCAACACCCTCAACAAAGGAGGACTCTGGACGAACATAGCAGGCAGCAATGAAGATGTCCCTGTCCAAACCAATCGCTCATCCTGTGATACGAAGCCAAATATAGTGTGCATGCTCATCGTGCCTGACGAACTCAAACATCTAATGAAGGGACTCTCTGTAGAGACAAGCCACTCCTCCCGAACCACGGCCACTAGCTGATCTAGTCTCAGATTTGTATACTGAATCCCATCTATATCCCAGAAAGGTGGGTAAACCACGCACCTGGCTCTCGTGAGTCTCCATGAAAAACAATAGGTCTCGTCCAGTGATAAAGTCAATCAGAGCACCTGTTGTAGAGGATGAGTGGATGCCATCACAATTCCATACCCCAATCTGAAGGTGGTATGGATGGGGCCCGGGGATGCTCCCAATCCCAGGGGCCTCGAATTCCTAGCTCTGGGAACTACTGGGGGTGCCAGCAACAAATTGTATCTGACCATCTCGATAAATGACCCGTCTACCAGTCTCTCGAGCCACCTGGAAGGCTTTACGCCTCTCCTCAACCTGGATGTAGGTAAGATCGTCATCCATATGTACGGCAGTGCCACGTAACTGGGCTCTACAGCGTAAAGCCTCTCTACGGTTGTCCAGGGATGTGAAGCGAATGATCAGTGTAGTTGCATCTCTGGTGGTCCTCCAAGCTGTATCTAGCCCATCTGTCACATGTCCTAGAGTGGTCTCGAGAAATCTCGTAGCCTCGGCAATGGCATCTTGTGTGTCCGGTATCCCATGAACTCTGATGTTATGGGCCTTTTGCTCCCTTGACCGCTCTTTTAAAAATGGTGGCTGAGATGACTGAGGAAATGGGGGCACTAGGTTTGGTGCCTTTCTTCAAGACTGTTGCCCATGAATCTTTATGTTGCTCAATTTTACTCTCAAGCTCTCGTATCATGGTGGTGGTCGTTTCCAAGGCTGCAACCTGTTTAGTGTTAATCACTTGCTCCAATGAGGCGACTTTGAACTGCAACAAGTTCTTTTCCTTTAGTAAGGAGACCACTACTCCTTTCAACTGTGAAAGTTCTTGCTTCAAAAGCTGGAAATCTGCTCTCATTTGGTCAGCTTCCCAAGAGGAAAAAAGTTTGGTTGATTTGGAGGGAGTTTATGGGATGAGTGTTGTAGGTGGGGGAGCTGTGGATTCTTGGGAAATAGGAATAGGAAGTAGGCCGGTAGGAATGGCCAGATTGATAGGATTGGAGATTGATGAAGACGAGTAAGAGGTGGAAGAAGAATCCATATGCAAACAAAGAGAGGCTATTTTTCCGAAAAAACTTATGGGTTAAGATGGCAAATGCCCGATGGCATGCAGGCAATTAGGGCGATGACCAGGTGCCCCCGCTCGTCATCGGCGTCATGTTAATAAGAGACTAGGGACATCGTCCCTTTGAATCCGTTAACCCTAAACCATGGTATTTTTTTGAAACATTAAGAAACAGGCACAAACCTGGTCCAGAAACTATAGCCACCGCCTGAATTGGAGACATCGTCCCTCCGTGGTCCAACACAAGCGCCGTCGAGCTCGCTTCTTCCATTGCCCCCTCCATCTGCATCCCCATCACTCCTTCCACCGCACCGGCCAATTCTGCAGACTGACATGCCCCTGGCGTGACCCTTGATCCAACCATTCTTCCCAGCAGACAAGAAATAGGGCATCTTCCACGCGCCATGGCCTCTTCTGATGCTACAGTAAAATGATGATGAAGAAGAAGAAGAAGAAGGCGTGAAAAAGAGGAAGCATGGCGAGGTTGCAAAAAATGATTGGGCAGCCTGGATCGTCATGTCACTATCATCGAGGTGTCATCACTGATCTGATCCGATGGGTTGCCAGCCCTAGTTAGGTGGTGGTTATTTATTTAGGGTTACTTGGCCTCACAAAAATCTATGGCGCGGTACCAGCCTCAGGATACATGCAACGCATGAACGCAACCCACCCATTGCCTCCAAATTATTATTATTATTATTAGGGAGGGTATATGTCCCTATGTTGAGTGATTGGAATTTGGACTCTCAAGGCGTTGAGCCATACATGGCCAGGGCCAGGCCCGAGTTAGTAGTTCTATGTGAATATAACAGTTGTAACTTGACAAGGGAATCTAATATAAATGGGGCAGACTTTTTTGGTCCTACCTTACAAGCAGGGTACATAGGGTGGTATCACATGAAAGAGGGGGCCCGAGGGCTATAAGTCCATTTCAAAATATGCACTCACTCCTCATCCCAAATATAAAAGCTTAGGTCATCCCACGTGAAAAGCCCTTGTTTTTAAGACGAGAACATTTAATGCCTATATTTAAGTGACGAAAGGCATATCTATTTTTTATTGGAGGGGAGAGAAAGGGCCCACCTAGTGACCCTAGGGCCACTCAAGATGGCTAGGGTGTTCCATTGATATCTCGACTTACCCCATGTTGGCATCTTTCAATGCCACCTAGGGGCAACTCCCACTCCTTGCGAAATGATTGGGAGAGGCCTCTTGAAGTGACTTCCACCAATCAAAATACATTGTTTCGGCAATTTGCACTTAGGCCTTAATCCATGTGAAAAGCACCCATAGTAATGACAAGAAAACTTGACATGCTTTTGCTTGGCCATTTGTTTATTAATTATGATTTCCAAAATAATGATGACACGTGTATTAAAAAGTGTTTTACAATAGTTCGAGCTTGTTATAGGGAGAAATCCAAAAACATATCATGGAAACATAATTGCCAGATGGGATTTCGTGGATTCATGATTCACTGCCACAGAGAAGCTTTCGACATGGGTGGGATTGTGGATTGCCACCTCACCTCCATCCCATGCAAGATGTGAGTATTCAATACATAAAAAATTCTATCAGCTATAAAAAAAACACGAAGATTGAAATGAGGGGGGGTTTTTCATTTTGGACATGTTTAGACAACGATTTGAATCATAAAGAAGATTCTCATTAAGAATCCAAATGTAATAACTTAGAAGGAAAGGTTTAATTTGTTGGATTATTCTCCCATAATACTATACTTAATCTAAATCCATTCATTTATCCAGTTCTGCATTTTTATTCATGTTTTTACAATGTCTGTAGAAATACACGGGAATCGCTTAACAGGTGGATTCGACAACGATAAACTATTGAAGGTGGCTGACAATTTTTGTTTCCGTCTGTTATGACTATAACAATTGCGACCTACAACCTAACTAGTTGCCCTAATGGGATAAGCCTAAGCAACATTCCTCATTAGTATTGGACACATTAGACTAATCATTAGTGATTAGTCTGAATTGTTGAATGATTCAGTACTGCAATATTCTATATCTATCAATTATACTCTGTAATTGTTTGTCTACGAAATCACTTTAGTACTAATGATTTCAAACTTAGTTACTAAAAGAACAAATGTGATGATTGTCACGATAGCTTTGTTCATTTTTTATAGGCGTAGTCATACATCAGAAGAAGGACTATTCCGTAGAGACCGGACTTCAATTTCTTCACTATCAATTTTTTTTCTTCCAGCAATTTTGTTTTTATTGATTAATCATTACAAAGTGAACAATTTCATAGTATTGGACACATTAAACTAATCATTGTTGGTTTTTACTGCATTGAATTCCAAGTTGAAATGAAAAAGATATGGACATTGGAAAATAAAAAAAGCGAAAGGCCGTTCAACAAAAAAATATCAATTGGATCTCATGAAATTTGGCATCCATAAAATGTGTGCCACAAAAGATATATCATCATCAAATAATCTAAAAAATGTCATTAATTTTTTTTTTGTCTTACTACTATATGTTTGATGTATTCATGTTCCCGACTCAACTGATGTTATCGAAGGTTTGGCCAAGCTTGTCTACACCAGACGAACAGCTTATTAACCACGAATCAGAAGAAGATGTTGCAGTTCAGTAGCAACATTATAAATGATCAACCTCATTTGTCTCCCATCTTATTCGAGAGTCGACTATTGTCGAAGAAGCACTCAGTCAACCTGATCTATGGAGGGAAGCCATGGATAGAGAGTATTCATCTCTCATCAAAACCAGACTTGGACTATTGTCAAATTGCTTGCCAGTAGAGATGTAGTTAATTGCAAATGAACATTCAAAATCAAATACAAGACGGATGGAAGCATTGATCGAAGAAAAGCTCGATTTTTCGCGAGAGGATTTTCACATATACATAATGTTGACTATATTCAAACTTTCAATCCAGTAGTTAAGCATTCTTCAATCAAACTTCTATTGTCATATGCTATTGCAGCCGATCTCATCTGCTGTACATACAACTTATCTTAATGGAGTTATCGAAGAATATGTGTACATAATACTCCCCGAAGGTTACATTATCAAAGGCAAAAATGATCATGTATGCAAACTCCATAAAGCACTTTATGACTTGAAACAATCTGCCAATGCATGGTTCCACAGGATCAACACTTTTCTTATCGATCATGGTTATAAACCAAGCACTTCTAACTCTAATGTCTATTTCAAGTCAGTGCAACATTATTGTACTATTTTTACTTTGTACGTGGATGACACAATTCTCTTCAGTAATAGTGTCGAACTAATAAAGATGAGAAACATATGCTATCTTCAAAATTCGACATGACGAATCTGGGTGAAGCTCAATATTGTCTAGGTATCAAATCCAAAGAGACAAGAAGCAGGAAGTTGATCTACATTACTCAGCATAGATACATTTACAGTATGTTAATCAGTTACAATCTGATGAATTGCAAGTTAGCTCACTCATCAATAGACCTCAAATTGTTGAAGGTGTCCTCAGATGATAGAAGAGGAAGAGCATATGCGTGAGTACCCTTATCATTCGATGGTAGGTTCTCTTATGTACGCAATGATCTGTATTAGACCAAACATAGCTTTTGCAGTCGGTTCCTTAAGTCAGTTTATGGCTATTCTTGGCATTACATATTGGAAGGTTCTCATCAGAGTTATGAGATATATTCGAGCTACCATGGACCTATGCATTAATAGTCAACAACGACAAACTAAATATTCTCAGTGATTATTTAGATGCAAGTTGGGCAGGAGATGTAGACACTCGTAAATCCACGTCTGGATTTACATTCTTCCTCAACAATAGTATTGGGCTCTATCATCTACCGAATCAAAGTATATCGCAGCCTCTCAAGCTACGAAGGAAACAGTGTAGTTGAGAAACTTACTTTCGAACGTTTGTCTCAAACAATATGCTCCGAAGATTTTATATCAAAGTGTTGTTGTTGTATCGGCAGGTTTCATTCCAGGAGTAAGCACATTGAAATTAAGTATCACTATGTTAGAAGCAAAGTTCTCGACAAATGAGTAAACTTGCAGTACTGTCGAACGCAAGACATGACAGCTAATATTTTTACCACGGCACTAAGCTTGGATGTACAAAATAAGTGTTGGGTTATTCTCCTATAATCCTATAATTAATCTACATCCATTCATTTATTCAATTCTACAATTTTATTCATGTTTCTACACAGTCTGCCGAAATATACGAGAATCGCTTAACAGGTGGACTTGACAACACCGAACTATCGAAGTTGTCGAAGGCTAACAGTTTCTTTATGACTATAACGACTTACCCAAGTTGGTTAGCAAGTGAATTTCTATAAAGTCCTAATTGGATGGATGACAGCGCATTGTGGCTGAGCTCCAATTGCGACCTACGACCTGATTAGTTGCCCTAATGGGATAAGCCTAAGCGACATTCCTCATTAGTATAAATAGTTGATCATTAAAATACATAATATACAGAAAGATATAGAAAAGAAGAAACATAGTTTCTACTTTGAGTATTGTTAGCAGCACTTACTGCTTATCAGCGAAAGTGCATTAGATAGAGCTTTCAGTTACTCATGGATAGTTTATAAAACGCAACTTCGTCTGCTATTACTTACTAAATCTATCATATCTTCTTATTGCGTTCAGTATGCATGCAAGCTTCTCTGAACTTATTTGTATTTGCTTAATCTCTTATTGATTAGTCTGAATTGTCGAATGATTTGATACTACAATATTCTACATTTTACAAGTAGAGGTGAGGAAGTCCTCCAAATCCAAGGTAGAGCCTCCAAATGTCCTCCAAGCAACCTGCAAGCTTCAAGATGCTCCCCAACTCCAAGCTAGGATGCCTCCACCTGCAAGTAAGGATCTGCAAGCCTCCAAGGATCTCTCCTCCACCTGTGTCCCTACTCTTTAAACACAAAGATAGATAACAAGCTGGCCTCAAGTATTCATCACCCAACCATAGCTAGATCCAAGCTCCAAGCAAGACCTATCTAGCACCCCCTTGTTAACCATAAACAAATCACAAGCATACCACAACACTCCATAGCATTCTCAAGATCCAAACCCTACTTATGTCCCATACCATAAGCAAGATCCAAACCTCAAGCATACTACCACAAGAAAGCACTTTACACACTAGTAGCAACACTAGAGCATAAGCAAAGCAAACAAGAGAGATCTCCCCCTCCCAATGGGCGCCCTACTACCCTCATATAGATGGCCCATGGACCCCTCCAATGCACTATGGAGTTCCATGCTCATCCAATGAGAGAGAGAGAAGCCTAGGGGAGTTAAAGAATCTCCAAGAGCCTCCACAGGCTCATGGAATGTCAAGAGACTCCTTCCATATCCTATGACTCTTTGCATGCCTTTCTTGTGGGAGTTGGAAACTCAATGGACACTTTAGAAGGGTGCCCTCCTACTAGGTCCCATTGCCCAAGTTGTGCAAGTATACTTTGGTCCTAGACCAATAAAGTGATATGGTTCAAGGTTGAGGCCCAAGGTTTAGAAAAATAGTCATCCAATGACTTTCTAATACCTCTCTAGGTTCCATACCTCCATCCAAGGTATAGACACCTACTTGTCCTTAACCAAGGACAATAGTACCTTAATCTAAGACACCTACCCTTAATACTAAGGGTACCCCTTATCCAAGGATCACGTGACTCCATAGCTCCAACTAAGGTATAGTCACTTGTCTGCCCTTATCTAAGGGGACATACCCTTAATCTTAAGGGTACCTTGCCATTTAGCCCCCAACACTAAATGGACTAATAGGGGTCTGAAGTACTGCTAGTTACATAGGTATGTAACACTATATCTATCAATTATACTCTGTAATTGTTTGTCTACAAAATCACTTTAGTACTAATGATTCCAAAGTTAGTCACTAAAAGAACGAACATGACGATTGTCATGATGTCTTTCTTTGTTTTTTATAGGCGTAGTCATACATCAAAAGAAGGATTATTCCAAAGTTCAAAGGATCGAAGGTTATAATGTGGTGGACTCGTGACTTGGAGGTTTTCTAGGGAATGTCAGTTTCTCCTTTGACACACAAGGTATACGTTCTTTTTTATTGTGATCATATTTGGAAGCAAGTCTAATTATAAAGGGAAGCCCATTCGAAAATCATTGCTATATTGTTTGTCCATATAGTTGCACTTTGTAAATCGCTATATGATATCGGTTTTAGGTTCCTATAATGCATTTTCAAGAAAGACATGCATTACCTTACATTAGCATAGATATGTGTAAAGGCGTAGGTGATCGAGATTATACTAGACATGCATGATATAAATGGTTCTGACATCTAATGGTTGAATGTTCGTTACAAAACTTTATGGTTTTATGGAGGCTAGATTTTATCGCATTTTAAACATAGATTCAGGCAATTTGGTAGGGCAAATGAGTTTTCATTAGTAGTCAAATTTTATTACCTCTTGGATGTCTAAGTCAATGGCCCCACCTATTTGAAACACAAGAGCGGGTGGTCCACCAACGTGGCTAAAATATGCCATTTTGGTTAGGGGTCACACTAGTCCCACCCACCTTCAAAAATGTCTACCAAGATACCTAGGCCTGAAGGTCGGCAAAATACCACTAAGCATTTCCTTAGTCTTTAAAGGAGACGACCCTAATGTGTAATAGGGATAGCCTTCAAGATTAAAGACCTTGATTTGGGTATTTAGAGGTAGACATCCCTACCAAAAGGTAGTGTTCTTAGAATGTCAAGGCAGTGCCCTTAGAGCTTTAGAGACCATTGCTCCAATGATTGAAGGTATAACTGAGTATCATGACATCCATGTCTTAAAGGTAGCACTTTTAACCATTACATATCAGGACCATAATCTCATAAGGCATGAAACTTAACAGTTAAAGGCCATTCTAAAGATCATTTCAATGAGGAAGAAAGGCTCGTATGATAGATGAAGTCCTTGAGCTAGATCTGATGGGGCAAGGGAGTACGAAGAATGTGAACGGAGAAGAGAGCAATGATGAAAATTCAGCAAATTCACATGTGTGGGGAACCACAAGAAATGTGTGAATGATATTTACCATGCTTTGTGATGGCACACAGATCAGCTGCAGAGCAATCCTGCAATCTACCAACAGATCTATGGCTAGAGCACAATCTAGAATGCTACAGATCAAAGCTACATTAATTCCTCACAAATAGGGAAAGTACACAAGCAACATCATGTATGAAGAAGACACAAAATCAAAGAGAGAGAGAGAGAGAGAGAGAGAGAGAGAGAGAGAGAGAGAGAGAGAGAGAGAGAGAGAGAGAGAGAGAGAGAGAGAGAGAGAGAGAGAGAGAGAGAGAGAGAGAGAGAGAGAGAGCAATTACAAGCAAGATTGCATGCGATCCAAATTTGACATTATGACATTACAAATGTTGATTCTCCATTAGAAATGAGTGAGAATGATATGTACATATATAGGAGAGCCAAAATTCGTGGTACTCCTTGCATTCAATGCATATCCTACACCTATTCAAGTGCAAATTGCTATTCTCTTGACACCTAACTGCTTGCATGCACAGATTGCACCTAACTTCTCCCTATTTTCTCCAAATGGCAATTTCTCAACTAGCCAAGTACAAAACTACATGCATGTGTCCATTAGAGTGTTTGCATGCCTTGCATGTCACAATGAAAACTTAGGACACAATGCATTTATTGTGGCTCGAGTTTCTACACGGTCATAATTGACCAATTCCATGTGAATTTCTATATGCATGTCAAACTAGACATTGTCAACATCATTGCATGTCATAGTAGACCAACTAGACTTTATGCATGTCATTGGAATTTGATCTACCTAACCCAAACTCGCCCTATTCTACAAGGATATGTGCTCAATACCTTGGATATGTACAAAGTAATTACATGGGTAGGACCCCAAAACATCAACAAACATAAGATATAGATGTTTTACAATTATAAACAAGCAGGAATATTGCGGAATAGCTCTCCCGTTACAATCAGCTGCTAGATGCAAAAATAGTCTAATAGAAAGCTTATGCTAAGTATTATCACAACTTTAAGTGTTCTACTTGCCCGACAGGATCTTAAAAGATAATTCTTACTCACAAAAATGAGAATACAGTCCACCGAAGAGATTAGAAATGGTTTGTGTGTGTCTGGTATTACTGGAAATCAGATTCAATATGAAGTTTAGTTCTGAAATAGATTGAAATAGCAATGTGGTAGCGCAAGTTCCTCAGGCGTCAAAGACAGCCATCGTCTGATCGGAAATTGAGGAGTCGTAGACATCCGTGTTCTGATCCGAGTGAGTGAACAAATGTTATCAAACAACAATAAAGTGCGTTCAATCACAACAAGCATTCATCTACGTTATACACAGATAGAAAAGCATGCTATTGTTATATTACACTTAAGCACAATAAAATAACAATTACAACAAAAAATGGTGGCGTAACTGGGAGGCTCAAAATCATTCGTCTCATGGATGGAGCAACTCAAAGAATTTGTGCTGGGATGATCTATTTATAGATTGCATCCATGTATTAACTACATTAAATTTTTGTCACCTAATTAGGTAAGTCGTTGTACTTGGAAGTATATGGCTTTTGTGACAACTATACATAGTATATGCTGTCAACGAATTAGGAATGTTGACGTGGACGAGGACGTCGCAAATTTACTCACTTCGCATTTTACGTGATGACCTTTGGCATTTTCTCTCTTTTCAAGATTTTGTGAAAAAACCGAAGGTGCCCTAAAATAGTTCAACTCTAAAAAGTAGATGACGTTTGAGAATTTTCTCTCTCTTTGTATTTTGCGAAAAAGCCGAAGGCGTTAAAAACAGTTGGACTTTTGAACTGTGCACAAGTTGACTTCTTCGAAATATACATGATTATTTTTGCCTTCTATATTATAACCTTCGAGCTGTATCAATGCTTCCATCAACCTTGTATTTGATTTTGAATATCCATTTGCAATCAACTACAATTGTATTGGTAGGTAATTCAACAATAGTCCAAGTCTGGTTCTTGATGAGAGATGAATACTCTCTATCCATAGCTTCCTTCCAAAGATTGGAATTGGGCTGACTAAGTGCTTCTTCGATAGTAGTCGACTCTTGGACAAGATAGGCTACAGATTCTTCGATATACCTTATAGGTGGTCTGCAATCTCTTGTTGATCTTCTAGGGATTAAGCGTAGTTGATTAATTTCATTATGTTTTTGTTGAGTCGCAACATCTTCTTCGGATTCGTTGTTGATAAGTTGTTTGTCTGAAGTAGACAAGCTAGGACCTTTGATAGGATCAGTCGAATCGGGAACAATAATGTTCAATACTCTAGGAATATTTGATAGTTCGATTGTATGAGCTTTGCCCTTGCTTTTGAGGTCGATAAATTGATCTTCGATAAAGACGATATCATGATTGGTGACTATCTTCGACTCGATAGGATCATACAACTTATAAGCCTCATTTGAAGTAGTGTAGCCAATGAAAATAGATTTGACATTGTGGAATCAAGCTTCTTCCTAATATTTTGCGGTATCCGTGCATAGGCAATACATCCAAAAACGCGTAGGTTTGATAATGATGGTTTGGAGCCTGTCCAAACTTCATAGGGTGTTTTGTCTGATAGACCTTTAGTCGGGCATCTATTATGGATATAAGCTGCAATGACTAAAGTTCAATTCTTTCTCTCAACAAGTCCATTCGACTGAGTGAATAGGAAGTAATAAATTGTTGCTCAATGCCGTTGTTAAGGCAATACTCCTTGAATTCGGTAGAGATGTACTCTCTCCCATTATCGGATCTCAAAGCTTTAATTTTCTTACTAGTTTCCATTTCTACACGCTCCTTGAATTGTCGAAAGATTTGAACTGCTGCGACTTGAAATCCGATGGTTGAGGGATTTTGGGTGCGTTGATGCACATATTTCTGCACACTAGACATGTAACTTGTCTCTTTGATTGGACACGCGGACCTGGAACATACACCCCCCTCCCCCCCTCCTCCAAGCTCAACTATGCTGATTTGCTTAGAGTTTCAGGCCACCCTTTGGATGGATCCAACATACTAATCATTGTATGGCTATCTAAAAGCAGTAGTTGTGGACACTGCTAGGGTGCACTAAGATATGCTTTTACAATAGCAAAAAACTTTGCCGAGAGAGAGAGAGAGAGAGAGAGAGAGAGAGAGAGAGAGAGAGAGAGAGAGAGAGAGAGAGAGAGAGAGAGAGAGAGAGAGAGAGAGAGAGAGAGAGAGAGAGAGAGAGAGAGAGAGAGAGAGAGAGAGAGAGAGAGAGAGAGAGAGAGAGAGAGAGAGAGAGAGAGAGAGAGAGAGAGAGATTTGCAAGTAGAAATTGTGGCTAGCTCAAAAAATCAATCTCTTGAGCTTTTATCCTCTTTTTTTAGTGATTCTAAGTACACACCTACTCCTTTGAGGTCGCCCTACTACTCTCTTAGCGTTGGGACTGAAGACATGTCAATTGGTTCAATAATGAGTGCAAATGGTCTATTTCCGTCGAAGAAGCTTATGCTAGCTTCGAAAGAGTTGTGAACTTCAAGAATTTCATAGTTTCCATCGGAGTCCTCGAAATTTGATAAGATAGCCTAGTCAACCAACCATAAATGGTTCTTCGATTTCTCTCAGAATTTGACTTCTGACTAATGTACAAATTTGTTTGACCAAGCTCTGATACCATATCATTGATCAATCCTGTAGTTTACATTACCAATCCAACAAGCTAATCCAATAATCTGATTCACAATTACTGAAGGATAAAATACATCGCAACCCAATTAACACATATGTGAATTGAATATTCAAAGATAAAGAAACAATACATATAAGTGTTTCTACATTTTGGGAAGTTTGTTGCTTGGCAAAATGGATTATATGTGCCTTAGATGCGACACTCACACATACTGCATGAACAATAGACAACAAAAAAGTTGCTAAACCCAAAAAATTTATGTTAGTGTCGAAAAAACAGGACTTATATATTTTGACACTTACAAAGATTCAAAAAGACTTCCATCATCAGTGGTTCAACATACATACCGGTTCAACATGCATACCTTTGGTTGAATGAGTAACACCAAAGGTGAGCAACACAACCACTGCAACCCCAACTCATCAAGCAGATCAAGCAAGAGTTGCAGAAGTTGCTCGATGCCGATTTCATCTATGAAATTGAGCAAACAAAATGGGTGTCACCCATAGTTCACAGAAAGCATATTGGATTGAGTAGCTGGAACAATGAATTAGTGGCTACAATCAAGTCAAGATTTCTTCCGAAGATCAACACAACATTACTGAATGAGGTACATATGCCTACACAGTTATGCCATTCGATATTTGTAATGCCACAAGCACTTTTCATGCAAATGGCAATTTAGAGAGAGTGTTTTCATAATGTCACACATGGTTTTATCTTACGCCACTTAGTATCTAGACATGGGATTGCCACCGATTTGTCTAAGATACGCGCTACCATGGATCTTCTACCCCCTAGAATGATTTGGGAAGTCTATTTATTCATTGGACATGCCAATTACTATCGATCTTCATTCTCTATTTTGCGGATCTGGCACGTCGTATGTACAAACTAACAATTGATCCACATTGGATGAAGGAAACCTTGCAAGCTCCAAAAGTTGAAGGATGTACTCATATTTGCACCGATATTATGACCTTCCAATTGGACAATTGAGTTTCATATGCATATCGCATCGAAGTATGGTGCCCAGCCATGTGAGCATAAAAAGACTTTCCCATCTGATTCGCCATTCGACAATTCAATGATGCTTAATTTAATTATTCAATGACTGAGCAAAAAGCCTTGGCAATGGTGTTTGCGGTCAAGAAATTTCACCTCTATCTTGAATTATAAATCACCTCTTTATAAAGTTGGATTCAACAATATATTGGGGGGGGGGGGGGGGGGGGAGGCCCTTGTACGAGAGCCTTCCACCTAGGAGTGGAAGGCCTGAAGGCAAGTGGGGCTTTCCTTGGGTAATGCCACGTGCAAAATTTTCATCTTATGAATTTATTTATTTATTAATATGATATTTTCATTCGGTGCAATTATTTTAAAAGATTTTTTACACATCTTTAAATTTTTTTTTTTTCAACGAAATGTGAATGTGGACAACCAATGTGGGCTTCCACATGGTACACGCACATCCTACCAGACTGTGCTTTGTGACAGCTCTTTGTCATTAGAGGTCTAGATGCACATTCCATGAGAATTTTCACGTGCTATGTGCCAACTATTTATGAGATATTCACTTGAGAATTATGATGAAAAGACTCACAAAACATTTTGGTTCTAAATTTACATGAAAATTGTGATTTTGGAGGTGCTTGGCATTATGGGAGGAAATAAACATGCACAAGGGTTGAAAAGCCCTAGATTAGAAAGCTAAAAAATGAAAAAAAAAATGTGAAAAATTTGCAATGAGTGAGGAGGAAGAGAGAGATGAAAAAAGCAAGATCCTCCATGCTGAAGGCTAAGGGTTGGCACTCACCCAAAATCCCAATGTGTTCCTTGCATTTAACCCATAAGCAAAAACAAATCTAACCGCTTCATTTATATAGAGACCTCATTTTAATGGAGAAAACCATCATAGATAGACAAGTGATGATAAACCCTAAAAACAAAGTAGGGCTTTGGAGCTCAAAAAGTGATCCTTAAAAATTGGGGATCAGAGAGAGAGAGAGAGAGAGAGAGAGATGGCGTCGACAGCATCTGGTGAGCAGCAGCAACCTTCAGTGCAGCAGCAAGCGCAGCCTCTCCTCACTGCCAAGGCCTTATTCAAGAATTTGCATACTCGCGAATTTGTTGGCCACAAGAAAAAGGTTTCGCACCCCCTCATTCTCAATTTATCCTCCTCCTGCTGCTCTTGCATAAATGAGCTAGGTTTCTGCATGAAATGAATCATGTCTTGAAAGAAAATGAACTAGGTCTTACAAACAATTAATCAGGTCATGCATAAGACGAGCTAGGCTTAGGTTTTGCTTGTTGTGTTTGGATTTCAGGTTCATTCGGTAGCTTGGAACTGCACTGGCAAGAAGCTTGCGTCTGGTTCAGTGGATCAGACTGCTAGGGTTTGGCATATTGAGCCTCATGGCCATGTACGTTTCTTGCTTTTGACAATCTTAAATTTTAATGCGTTAAAAAATAGATGCTTGTTCATACTCTTATGAAACTTACCAACCTTAGTGCAGCTCTATATATCGAATCACTTTCATGCATCAGTGGCCTCAACCTATGCTCGTAGCAATAATGGCCATTCTTTGATGCAAACATTAGGGAATTTAATACACATACCCTAAACTCTTTTTCTGAATTAAGCCTGCTGAATTGTCAGAGCTTTGTGCTTTGAGTTATTAGTTCCACTTAATTCCCAATGAGGTTGTTCCATAAATTTTGTAACATTATGTACGGAACGAACTTCTTCAATGCATACAAATTTGAAAAGAAGAAATATTTTTTCCAACATATTTTGTATTTATAGAACACTTTTCTTTCTATACATACGTAATGAAATGTTCAAAATGAAAAAAGTTTGGAAAGGGATGAAATGAGTTGATTATATTTGGTGCAAATCTTTTGGACAGTGTTGTCTTATTCCCTAAAGTTTCTTTAAGTACATATTTTTTTTTTCCTCAAAAGAACCTAGTCCAAAGTTCTTATCAAAGTGTGTATGCCTTGGATTAGCATTCTATGACACCAAACTACCTAGTATAAGTTTTAAGAGTGAGTTAGTTACTAGTATTATATTGTTAGTACCAATGTTGCCATCGTACTCCCATACATGCCTTCCATTCACCCATACTAGTATTTGTATTAGCTCCTACCCATATGTCGGAAATTATATGGGTCCCTAAAATATAATAGAAACATGCAATAAATCGTTAATAATTATGGATGATAATGTGAGTTAGTTCAAGGGGTCAACCCCTTGTCTATTAGTCTAGATTTGAGTATGCATTATGCACTTTCATAATGTTAAGTCCTTGCAATATAACTTCCTAGAGAAGTGCAAGATTCTTACTTTGAAGCATGCTCATAGTATTTTCCACAATAGAATAGTTTTTTCTTTTTTACAACTCCCTTTTGTTGAGGCGTTTCTGTACTTGCAAACTGTCTCTTTATACCATTGACCTTGCAAAACATTTGAAATTTTGTAGCTCTCCCCTTTATCCGAGCGAAGTATTTTAATCTGTCTACTTGTTTCTTTTTCCACCTATTTCTTGAACCAAGTAAAGCTTATGAATGCCTCTTTTTTATTCTTGTGAAGATATACCCATATTTTCATAGAATAATCATCTACAAACACCATAAAATAACTTGCTCCACCATAATTCATAGGAACCCACAATTTTTTACGAACAAGTTCTAGAACATTTCTCGTCATGAACATACTAGACGGAATATTTTGCCTATGATGTTTTTCAAAGATAGATCTCTCACAAAACATGTGATGCGAAACAATTTGAGGTAACCTTGTAAACATATTGAATATCCTCAAAAGCTGTAGACTGTTATAAAATTCAAATGTTCGAACCTCTGGTGCCATAACTTACTCATTGTACCAATATGTGAAATTCTTGCTTAATGACTCATCACCTGAGCCTGAAGTTTATATAACCTTCATGCGAGAACACCTTCATTGTTCTTTTTTTTTGAACATCCTTGATATTGCGAACCTGTTCTGAATGTCGTCTCATTTCCTCTTGTAATAAAATAGCATTCATTCTCCATCCATGAGAACATTTTGCATCTTGAATTTCCAGATGCTAAAATTTGTACCATCAAGCCTACTAGCTTTTGATAACACCACATCATTTAAACCTGCCATTGTAAAAGAATAACACTAATGGTTCAATGATATTTTTATCGGTTTCGCAAAATTTGTTGAGTCTCCAAAATTTTATTGATTTCACAAAATTTGTTAGCTCTTCTCAAAAGAAGGTACATTAGACTTTGAATCTATGGAATTTGTAGCTAATAAGAGTTAAGTCAAGACTTACTAATTTGTGAACGCATACTTGAGAGCTTCAATGCAAGCTGCTAAGAAGCTTCAACAAAATCAAGAACTAAGCCAACCTTATTTTATATCTTATTTCTCCTCTTTCTATCACTAACCACTCCACCCTTAATGTATAGTCTTACTCCACAAATAGTACCAAACGAAAACTCGCAAGAGCATAAATAGCTTGACACATCTCGAGATAATTCATGAGGTTAACTATTTTGGGTAGCATGTTTTGCAAAGTCTACATAGACACGAATTGCCTTGTTCTAATTTCGGACATGCACAAATTAAAGTGTACTATTCAAATTTTTTGTTATCATTCAATTGACCATCTTTTGTTTTTCCCCTACCTTGGCTGCTTGGCTACTACGGAACAATATGGCCACTAATCATCACTATTCACCCAAAAGGTATCAGTTTCATTCGAATGCAAGTCATGAAAGTCCACGAACTGAATAGGGGTCCAACTAGTTATACTATTGATGCTTGGTGTTGAGGCGTGGTTAGATGATTCAATTGAAGTTAAAATAAAAGGGCACACTGAACTCTTGGAAGGGATCTTTTGGCTTACTCATAATCGTTGGATGCTGCATGTTACCTCCATTGCCTTTTTCTACAAGCTTGAGGATCTCCTTGGTTCTTGTGCCTTCTATTCCAAATGAGAGCTTGTGAATAGCCTAATGTTATATTATTCGACTGTCATTCTTGTGTGGAGTTCTTTAAATGAGCAAAGACACTTTAATCTTCTTACTGATTCTTACTTGTCTGTATACATCAACTTTTGTTGCATTTTTTTTGGAGTTTAGGGTACGTGACAATTTTTGGTTTTGTTGAAGATTTTACTAAATGAAATGAGTATGAGTTTGTTTTGTAGAGTAAAAGCAAGGATATGGAATTAAAAGGGCATACAGATAGCGTGGATCAGCTTTGTTGGGATCCGAAGCATGCTGACCTACTTGCTACTGCTTCTGGAGATAAAACTGTGCGTCTATGGGATGCTCGCAGTGAGTAGCAAAAGGATGTTTCACTTAAATTCTTTAAATTTCTTTCTTAGCTCAAGTTTATTTGCCTTGCTAAACAAGACATTCTTTGGCATATTCTTGGCAAAGCAATGGGTTGGAAAAGATAATTCTAATCCACAAATGCAGCTTTTACGAAATGTGTTTTTCAACTCTCTTGCAAGTTTATGTTGGAGGCTAAAGTAAGCTACTAAGGTGTTTGAATAAAGAAAAGATGTGAGAGTATGAAGGTAAATCAACTTATGAAGGTATACCTTTCTCATGTTCCTTCGTCAAGAAAAATGAAACGTCTATGTTTTCCTTTTTGTTGAATGTATCGTGCTTTCAGTTATGGCTAGATCAATTACGTGAACGTAGTAAGTACTAAGTAATTAATTAGAGTTTGGTAGCTTTGATGACTTGCAAAAGCACCGGTTGTTCTCAAAGACAAACCATGACTCAAGGAAGGATACAAGGCAACAAATTAATACTTGTTAAAGGCTAAAATGGGATACACTCACTTTGAATGTAGGAAGACACAACCTTCCTTACTAGTTCGCTTGTTACCTTGTGCTTGGTCTCATTAGTTTGGGCATGACCTAATTTATTATAAGTGACTTGAATGTACAAGTGAGAGTATAAATATATTTTTTAGAAATGCACTCTAAGTTCACTTGATGCTCAAAACAAAATACGCCTTGTCAAGGCCATGGGAATTACCTGTATTTTACCATCTTATGAATCAAGAGGTTCAACTTGAAGCTCTCCTAGTATGGAACATAAAGCATGTCCACGACCAAGAAAAGGGGAAAAAAACATGATGTGCACAACAATCATAGAGGCGCGTACAACTAAACCTATTGCAAATGGGTGTAAGTTTGATCATAAGTTTGCACAAGGGTCACACATACTCTCCCATCAAGAAATTTTATCATATTCTATAATGTGTGTGCTGCAATCTCTCAAATGGTTTTGCATGTTACGAAATAGAGACCAAAATATTTGCTGGTCTGCTCCCATTCTTAATGGTTGTGCGTGTTAGTTTATGTAAATGGAAATGATGTATTACCATAGGTTACTTTGACCCAAAAGGTTGAGAGTTGTGTAACCATGGTTTATTCACCTCCATTAGGCCTATTAAACTTAGAGTTAGCTAAGTTAGTATGTTTTTACATAGTAGGGACTCATGGGTCCACTAGGCCTAATTATGACATTATGTACCCCAACTTGACATTTGGGGGTACCTTATTTTTTTGAAAGTAACTTGTAGGAGAAGTTAGATAGTCATCTACAAGAAGTTAGATAGTCATTTGGAAGGGTATATATATGTGTGCATTTCCTTTGTATTTTACAATTGTAAGCATTATAACTATTCTCTTGGAATTCCACGAGTGTTTACAAGAGAGTGACCAGCCATCTCTCTCTTTCTCTTTGGAATGCTTTGTGTAATTGAATAGTTAAGATTCTGGATCCTTTGGATTGCTTACAAGAGGGCGCCCTACAAGAAGCTATCATCTTCTCTTTCGGTACAGAAACTCGACAAGTGGCTGATTTTTGCAAGTGAAGCTCTGTTCATATTCTAATAGCTTTTTTTGCAGGAAGGATGAGGACGCGCCCCCTACTTTGAGGGTTTGCCGTAGTGCGCCCATGCTCAAGCCATTTGTATGTGTTTTTTGAGTCTAATACATGCTGAAATTTTCAGATCCACTTGTTTGTAGGAGGTCGCCCATCTACAAAAGAAGATACATGTGTTTTCTACACATTTCTTGCTGAAACTTCCGAGTTGGCTAGCTTGCAGGAGGGCGCTACCATCTGCCCTATACGTGCATGTATTGTGCACTCATTTTCGGCCACAAATTTGGTTTTGGTGTTGGCTTCATTTGAGTTTACCTATTTGTGTCCAATCTGATTTTTGTGCAAAAGATAGCCACCTATTTCATTATTCTTTGAGCAAATTGCATGCGGAGTATTGCAATCAATTGTGCTCATAATCGGGCCTCACGTGGGGTGCCACTATATCTGCCGATCTCAATGGTTATCTGGTGAGGAGAGACCCGAAACTGACCCATCACTGTCTATGTGAGATATTCCCCCTCAAATAACCCGGTGATCATGCGGAAAGTAGGACCGGAAAATAGAACACCCAGGTATGTGTATGAGTCAACAACCTCCAAGGTATGGCCATCCCATAGGAGCTCCTGTCTCTTTATGAAGGATCTGGATGTGTTGAATACCATCACCTTGGTCTTGGTTATATTCATTGACAAGCCCCACCGTGTATAGACGTGAAGAAGAGCATCCAGGTGCCTCTGTAAACCCTCCCTAGTCCTCGAGAGTAAATCGGCATCATCTGCATATAACAGGATAGCAATGATAAGGTCTCCTAATGTGCATCCCTCCCCTCCATCTCGCTGTATGACCTGCTCCAGCTCATCAATATATAGCCCAAAGAGTGTAGGTGAGAGTGGACATCCTTGCTTAACCCCAATATTACTCTCCACCTCAGCTCCTGCAAGTATGATCCGACCAATAACCCGCCGGTATATTGACACTACTGCATGTATGGTATCCTCTTGGAATCTGCGATCCCGAAGCCGCTGTATCAATAGATTGTAGTGTGAATGGTTTGGACTAGAAAAAGAGATTGCTCTTCTAGAGTATGCTCATGAGGAAAATGTATAAGTAAATCAGACAAGGCTTCCCTGTATAGTGGTGCGTTATCAAGGGTGTAACGATACAACGGTTTTGCAATGTGAGGTGAGATAGGAGTGTGTGTGATGGGGAGATGATAGGTATGAGTGATCAAAGAGAGTGGTACGATGAACAGAGAGAGATGAAATTAAGGAAAGGAGAGACGGTGATCCCATGAAGTAGTCAACAACATTGTGACCTCCATTATGCGGGAAGCAAGTATAGTCACCTGAGCCTGGTAATTGAAGCGTGCCATTCAAAATGGCCAATCCATCTGCTTCGCCTAACTGGAGTAGCTGCTCCCCAAATGATGTAATCGGGCCATCTGCATCTGCGGACTGACGCTGAAGAGCGAGGAGTTAATGCACCTGAACTGGACCATCTTGTACCCGAAACATCCGGCAACCTATACAAGTGTATTCCCCTTAATTAGAGCTTTAATCTGATACCCACATTGCCCACAAAAAAAACCAAAAAAAAAAAACAAAAACGCTCTTAAATTCCAAAAACGCGGTTCAGAAACGCGTTTCTGAACGCATTTCTAGAAACGCAGTGCAACTATGGTATGTACACACACACACACACATAGATTGGTTGATTGAGCCAAAGAGAAATGCCAGATGGAGTACTGGGGTGAATCATGATGCTGTACGTCGTGATGGCTGTTGGGATACTTCGGAAATGTGTCCTCGTGTGACTTTGGGGTGGATTGATCTAATAGGCATCCGATGTTGTCTCTGGTCCTGATAGATAATCGAGATCTCTATCTTAACCTGACTTGGTTTGTGTCTTTGTCACCTACCTAGGGTGTCGCCTAGGGTGGAAAAAAGTAATATGTTTCTATATGTGATAGCTAGTGCTTTTGTCATCCATGCAACAAACCTCTCCCCTCAAACGAAACATTTCTTGTGTCATCAAGGCAACACATCTTTGGTCCTCGTATGATAAAAGGGAATGGAGTGTGATAGGATGATCTTGAAATAAGCAATAATATCTCCCTTGGATCTCTTAGTATACTAGGCATCTGAAGATAAAGTGCTCTATTTCTACCTCACCCATGCAACAAAGCTTGTAAAATTGCTCCTCTATGGAACCAACCCTCCTCTTCCTGTAGCTGAAGTGAAAATACTCTGAACTGGCCCAAGGCAAAGCGGAGATTATACGACGATCTTGATTCCAAATATTGTGGTAGGATAATATCTCCATATGGATCAAACTCCAGAAAATGCATTCGCTAGAATTCTAGCTTGACACTCAAGGGGCCACACGAGGTTCTTTGAGCATATGATTTGCGAATAACCTGCCAAATTTTTGCATGAGTCCGTTGTCTGGAAGATGTAAGTGCTACTCATGGTTATCTATCTTTACAATCATTCTCCTCCCCAAACTCCATCACCCTTTGTATATACATAATTAATTTGAGTATAGCCTCTGTTTGGAAGGTGAGCATGGAATATTCTGCCAATATAATCTGATTGGGGGCATATGGTAGGAGCTCATCCTCGAGGTCATTAATGTCTCTTGCCTGGTTATGTTTGAAGTGGCCTATGGCTTCCTTTATCATGTGGGTTCGTAAAGAGGGAGAAATAAAAAAGGCTTGGGTTTCTATATGCAATGCACTCTCCTTCTTGTTTTCTTTTGGTTTTCTTGGTCCATTTGGATCTCTTTGCGATCCATGGTTAGGAGTGTTTTTTGTTTTTGCTGCTTCTAATACAGATTATACAGTTTGGTAACTTAAAGTTTTAGGTAGTCAGTGGTATTGTGTTCCAATTTTGAGACACACATTTGCAGCATCATCGTTAGCATATACACTTTTGGTAGTTTATGCTTTTCAACAACATTTTCTCATAGCGACACTAAGGACAATGTCTTTTGAAGAGGCAGAGTTATGGGCCATTTCTATGCACTACCCTGGGTTGTGGGTCTATGTGTTGTAATTCAACATTATGACTTACGTGCTTGGATACTTGGTCCCCTATTTGGCATAACTTGGCAGTTGGTCACTTGTGGTCATTTGGTCTTACTAGGTTTCTACTGCGTGACCAACCTGAATTGTGTGCTTGCAAATCTAAAATAAGCACTATTCCCCAAGCCTTCTCATTTATAGTTTGTTTCAGTTTGTTGCTTGTTGCTTAGGTTGGAGACATCTTAGCATAACATTCAATCAAGTTACCTACATAAGTTTCATAGGGAAGGGCTTGTTGCTTAGGTTGGAGACATCTTAGCATAACATTTAATCAAGTTAGCTACATAAGGTTCATATGGAAGGCTCTCCATGTACTTATGAAGTAATGTAGTGTCAATAGGTTGTAGCTAATTATGTGCATTATACTTTTTGTGAAACCGAGGACCAAGATGATAAGGGCTTTTATTATCATTAGTTCTTTATATCTATATGACAAACTTTGGGAACGTGGGTTAGCTTCATGTCGTATAGTTGATCACCATTGGCTTCGACTAGTTCCATCGATATACTTGCTCTATAACTCTTGAAAGCTGAAGGGTACGTTATAAACCTTATCAACTCCATAGATGAAGTTTTTCTATTCACTTTGAGGGGAAGACCATGTTGTAAAGGAGTTATTATGTTTCTTCATCCAATGGAGACTTTTATGAAAATTTCTCAAGCATTCAAAACTCAATTCAAATGTCATTGTAATCACATAAAATTTGTAAGAGACCACCAAATAACAATTCAAACATAATACATAATTATATTTAAACAAGAAATAAAGTGCGATTGTTGTCAATATCATTAACGATATGTACTTGTTCTTACAATCATGAGATGTATTGCTATTTCATAATGATCATGACATTACGATGACATACATTTTGGCCAACTATTGATCATGATATGACATAAGTAGTGATTATGAGACTTTATATATGATTAACTATGACATACCATATCATATGATGTCATGACATACGATGTCATGACATACCATGTCATGAAAAAAGTAAATTTTTGTGAACCAATCATAATTTGAAGGGAAAATTGTAGGAAAAAAATAATCTTGAAACAAATTCAATAAGAGTTGGAGATTTTTAAAAGTAGTCAAAGTTGGCCTTTACACAAGTTAGAAGCTTCTCATTACGATCAAATACGTTTTTCCAGACAAGAAAGTGCTTCCCTAGTCTCAGAAAATATGTTCATAACATCTCCCCAAATATTACCCAAAAAGCTTTTCCAACTTTGGGAAAATGTGGACTTGAGCTCATGATAAAACTAGGGAAAGATGCTTTGCCATAACTATGATGTATAACGACATGCAAATGCGTTTCAATGCATCAATGGAAAATCCATCAACTTACCTCGGTGGGGTCGATGGGATATTTAATTTTTAAATTCCACGTGTTTAATGAGCTTCATGGTTTGGCTTGTTGGATTGCATTCTTGCAGATAGATTATGAATCATACTATTATAATAAGTTAAACCACGAAATCAGTGTGCTAATAAGATGGGATTCTTAATGACTTACAGTTGGCAAATGCTCTCAACAAGTGGAGCTAAGCGGTGAAAATATCAACATCACATTCAAGCCTGATGGTAGCCATATTGCAGTTGGAAACAGAGTATGTAATGGGATACACTTTTGTATTATGATGGAGTACTTAATACCTAAATACTTTATACGTGATCATTTACGATTTTGAGTGATCTTCATTGGTTTCTTAGTTTTTTAATGTCATTGAAGGATTGGTTTTTGTGAACTTTGCAATAGGTTTCCTAATTTCTGTATATATTATATGATGCTTCTTTTATTATTGATACCACATCTACTATTTGACCATCTTGAATCACCTAAATAGTAGTTGTTCTTGTCTAGAGTGTGAGGCCATCAACAAGGACGATCTTCCTTACAATGAAGATTTGTCTTTTAGCTCTAGTGAAGCTGAACTTGAAGTGTGCTGAAATGAAACAATCCTACAAGCCTATAAGTCTCTCTCTTTTTCTTTCTTACCACAATTCACGATCTTGTTACCATGAGGTGTATATATATAGACAATGGAGGGAACCGAATCTCTATTGTTGCATTGCGAATTTTTGCAAATCCTTTGATACGGTCTTGATTTGGGTCAGGCCATATTGGCCTTCATAGATGTTAATAAACGTAATCTCTCTCCATATTTGAAATCATACGAAACCATATTGAACCACAACAAACCATATTGAAACCAAAAGATGTGGCTCATGTAGTTTGGTTAAAGTTGGTATGCTTACTTGCCCCTGTGTTGGTACTGTCACTGGGTATTGACTTTGACATCATTCAAAATTGTAAGAAACTATAGCAAACCATATTGATTCTCGAATCGTTATACACAGTATCTGATACACCCCCAATTCCCACACCCATCCACAAGCACATTTTGAGATATTCACTCCCGACCTTGTAGAAGAGGCCACCACACGATTACGCTCACATAAAGCCAAAGATATTGATGAATTAGAGGCTGAACTTCTGAAGTATGCTCCTGACATCTTCTCACCTTTTCTCTCTGTCCTATTCAACCGAGCTGTCACGTCTGGATTCCCTCCCCATGGTCCACAAACCTTATCCACCCTATCCACAAAAGTGGTGATCCTATGAAAGTCGACAACTATCGTACCATCAGCCACCTCTTCGCCAAAGTGTATGGTTTTATTCTACAGTTAGAGATCAGCGCAGAGAGATGGATACCAGAGCACTCCATGCCATTGTCTAGGCCAGTTTCAGACCAAGATATACCACATCAGATTATATTTTTACCTTGAGATCCATCATTGAGGAGGCATTGCTGCGTTGTGGATTTCTGCAAAGCCTTTGATTTTGTGCCTAGATATCTATTGATACAGAGGCTTCCAGATCGTGGCTTTCAGGAGGATACTATATGGGCAGTTGTGGCGTTGTATAGGCGAGTTATTGGCCAGTCCGGAGTATCAGGGTTATATCGCTAGAGGTGGATAACACTACTGGGGTCAAACAGGGTTGTCCACTTTTACCTACACTCTTTGGATTATACATAGATGAGCTGGAGCAGGTCATACAGAGTGATGGAGGGGATGGTTGTCATTGGGTGACCTTATTATTGCTATCCTCTCATATGCTGATGATGTAGTTTTACTCTCGAGGACGAGGGAGGGCCTGTAGCAGCATCTGGATGCTCTTTTGTCTTTCTGTACATAGTGGGGTTTGTCGGTAAATGTAGCCACGACCAAGGTCATGGCGAGCTTCTTTCTCAAGTCTGACAACCAAACATTTGAAGGTTCTTCAAACTCGGCTTGTAGCCATAATGGGCTTCGAAAGGAGTCTTTGAGTCAACTGCTTTTGTGCTTGAATAGTTCTGCAAATAGCAAGCTATTGAAACTGCTTCAACCCAAAATTTCTTGGGTAGGTGAGCATTCGATAACATTGATTGCGCTACATTGAGTAATGTTCGGTTCTTCCTCTCGGCTACTCCATTCTGCGTGGTGTGTAGCTGGTGGTGAACTGATGATGAATGACGCACGACAATAGATAGTTGGACATTTCGTCTAACATGTATTCTCCCCCACCATCTGTGCGTAGGGTCTTGAGCTTTCGACCAATCTGTGTCTCAGCAAACTGCTTGAATTCTTTGAAGCAGTTAAATGTGTCAGACTTGTTCTTGATGAACATAGTGTTGGTGAATCTCGAATAGTCATCGATAAAAGTGATGAAATATAGTGTAGAACCCAAAGATGGAATACTCATAGTGTTATGTACTTATATTCCTGCCTCAGTGTGAACACGTCAGACTTGTAAATTGTAAATATTAAATGGCTCACATCGGCCTGTGGTGTTTTTTGTAAAAACATGAATAGCAGGTTTCTGGTAACTTGTTGTCTTGCTTATATTTGGTACAGGGTACTGGGTCTTAATGTAGAGGCTGCTGGACTAACCTCCTAAAAAGTAGGAGTTGACCGGTCAACGGGACACGTCATATGCTCATTGGAACACTTGGTCCCGTGCATGAGTGACACGGGTCGGACGGTCCTACTCACTTGCCAATGTGTCAGGGTACTGCCAAGTGGCAAGTGTCGATTGTGCATGGGGCTTGCCATGTGTCGACGTTAGGAAAGGGTCAGGGTTAAGTGGGTGCTTGAGGATTGTGTATAAGTGGATGCTAGGTGGGTCAATGCACTCCTACAGAAGTTTTTTTGAGCATTTTGAGAGCCCTGAAGCTTACAGATTGCAACCTTGTGGTGGATTGCTGGTCCTTGGGCAGCCTTTCGGCATCTACTGTTGTTTAGCCTGTTTTTTCTCTTTGCTTTTGTAAAAATCAGCTTTACTTACATTTGTGAAAGTGTTTGTAACTTTTTCAATTTTCAGTATTTTTTGAATTTGGCAGTTGCCATAGTCTTCTAGTGGTAGGTTGTTGGTGGGGTAGTGCCTATCAGATTCCTATTCCGTTATTTCCTGTTGTTTTTGAAAATTGTCAGTTTCAAACTCTTGTTTGCTGTTTTTTCAAGAAAAAGAGTTTGTGGGTTGCCAGATTTTGGCTGTAAAGGATCTATTCTATCCAGTTCTTTTAGGAATTCAGGGTAGTCCCTCTGTGTAGCTTGTTTGGGGTGAAAAAAGCCTATTTGTGCTTTGTTTCAAGTGCTTTAGTTGCTGGTTTTTTGCATAATTTTGCAAGTTGCTTTGTGTTTCCTTGATAGCTTTTTCTATGGCATCTTCCAGTGATACTACACATGATTCTCAGAGGATCGATGCATTTTCTGCCAAAATTGTTATCATGGAGCAGATGTTAAAGCAGATCTTGGACCAATTGAAGCTTGGCCATGCACCTGCTACAGGGAATTTGGGTGGTGAGCCTGGTTCAACTGAAAGAGATGCAGATCTTGGCAGGAAGCGCAAGTTGACGTCCATTAAGGACTTGAAACCTCCAAAGTTTACAGGTGCTGTAGCGGTAAGAACCACAGATGCGGTGGAAAACTGGCTACAGAAATGGGGAAAGGCCTTTGGAATGTGTGGAATTACCGATGAGTCATAAATGATTGCTGAAGCTACCTATCAATTATAGTAATCGGCACAATGATGGTGGAGAAAGTTTGAAAAGGATGGCCTTGTACCGGATTCCTAGGAGGCATTTCGACAGATGTTTGTGCAAAATTGGGTGCCTCTAGATGAAAAGAATCGAGCCATGCAACAGTGGACAGGTCTCAAGCAAGGCAATTGGTCGGTCCAAGAATATGCTGATCGGTATAGATAGGCGTTGTTGAGGATTCCTGAGGATGTGCCTATGTATTTACAGGTGTTCTATTTCATCGAAGGACTCAAGGAGAGTTTGCGGCCTTTTGTGCGAAAGGAGCAAACACACACTGTTCAGAATGCCATTCAGATGATGGGAAGAAGTCCCATGAACCTGTTGCGGGAACCTCGAGTGGTCAAGGCCAAGGGGGCCAAATGCCTTGGGGTAAGCGCAATTCAAGAAGTTCAAAGGCCAATGGCAAGGGCAAGGCAAGGGCAAGCTTTAGGTGGCCAAAAGGGTAAAGGGGTTGGTGCTCCAAAAGGCAAAGGGTTTTATGGGCGGCCTAATGCCCAAGGGGGTCAACGCTCTATGTTGTCGCCACAAGACCAAGAGAGGGCAAAAAGAGAGAATTTGTGCTTCGGATGCTTGGGACAACATCGGTGGAAGGAATGTCCACAAAACCAGATGAGAACCACCTATAGTCTTCAAGGAGAGCAGCAGCAGCAACCAATGGAAGTAGAAGAGATCTTGCCAAAAGCTAATCCCGATGTTCCTCGTTTGATGAATGTTTGTGGTGCGGAAGGTGGACACGGCTCCTCCAGTGACACTATCGAAAGCGGCGCAGCATGGGTATCAATTTCCTGACACTTCTTTGATAGTTATGCGTGGACAGATTTGTGGTAGAAGTATTTTAGTTCTATTTGACATTGGGTCCTCGCATAATGTCATAAATTCAACTCTTGTTAAGAAGTTAAAACTAAGCACACAATCGTCCAAGTACCAGTACACAGTCGAGATGGCTGATGGAAAGGGTACAGAGATTTGGGACACGAGGGTTGTGAGTATGCCTTTAACTATTCAGAGTTATTCTGAGGAGTTGGATTTTGAGATAACTCGTTTGGCGCACACAGTCGAGATGATTGATGGAAAGGGTATAGAGATTTGGGACACGAGGGTTGTGAGTATGCCTTAACTATTCAGAGTTATTCTGAGGAGTTGGATTTTGAGATAACTCGTTTGGCGCGCTTTGATGTCGTTCTGGGGATGTGGACGCGATGCAGAAGCCTTACATAGCCTGGGATACTCATGTGTATGCATGGTGGTAAGCTTCATTCCATCCGTGGTTAGCGGGATGTGCCTTCAGGACTACCGGTCTCAGCTACGCAGTTGCGTAAGGTAAGCTGTGAAGGTATGTATGTTTGTTTTCTGTTGAATATGACTACTAGTACTAGTGAGAGTAGCATGTGGCAGGTGCAAGACAATACTTCAGCTAACCTAGACCGTGAAGTTTGGAGTGAGTTTGCAGATGTGTTTACTGATGATTTGCCATCTGCATTGCCGCCTAATAGAAATGTTGAACATAAGATTGAGCTTATTCCTGGATCCTGCCTGTAAATAGACCACCTTATAGAATGAGTTTGAGAGAGGAAGAGTAGGTGAGGAATATGCTAGAGGACTATCTTGCACATGGGCATAGCTTCTCACCTTTTGCCTCGCCGATCATTCTAGTAAAAAAGAAGGATGGATCTTGGCGTATGTGTGTGGATTATCGAGGCCTTAATAAGATTACTACTAACCATCGATATTCTATGCGACGTATTGATGATTTGCTTGATGCTCTTCATGGTGCCACTGTATTTAGTAAGATAGACTTGAAGAGTGGGTATCATCAGGTTGGAGTTCGTGAAGAGGATGTTCATAGAACTACCTTCCGAACTTGATTTGGTCATTATGAGTATCTTGTGATGCCCTTTGGTTTGACTAGTGCCCCAGCTACATTCATGATGTTGATGAATGATGCACTCAGACTGTATATGGGTAAGTTTGTTGTAAACTTTATTGATGATATTTTGACTCACAGTGCAGGTGAGGCCAAGCATGTGATCCACCTTAGGACTATGTTGTCTACCTTGAGGGAAGACAAATTGTTTGCTAACGCAAAAAAGAGCGAACTTTTTAAAAATGAAATTGAGTATCTAGATCATATTGTGACTGTTGATGGAGTAAGACCGGATCCTAAAAAAGTTGCTGTAATCGTTGCGTGGCCTGTGCCAGCTGATTTGACAGCATTGAAGTCTTTTCTAGGATTGGCGGTGTTTTATAGAAAATATTAAGACTTACTCCCATATCGCAGCACCTTTAACAGATCTAACTCAAAAGAACAAGTTTGGTGAATGGACTGAACTGCTGTTCCTTGAGGAGGGAAGGAATGTTATGTACTTATATTCCTGCCTCAGTGTGAACACGTCAGACTTGTAAATTGTAAATTGTAAATATTAAATGGCTCACACCGGCCTGTGGTGTTTTTTGTAAAAATGTAAATAGTAGGTTTTTGGTAACTTGTTGTCTTGCTGATATTTGGTATAGGGTATTGGGTCTTAATGTAGAGGCTGCTGGACTGACATCCTAAAAAGTAGGAGTTGACCGGTCAACGGGACACGTGTCATATGCTCATTGGGACACTTGGTCCAGTGCATGAGTGACATCCTACTCGCTTGCCAATGTGTCAGGGTACTGCCAAGTGGCAAGTGTCGATTGTGCATGGGCTTGCCATGTGTCGACGTTAGGAAAGGGTCAGGGTTAAGTGGGTGCTTGAGGATTGTGTATAAGTGAGCCTAGAGAGAGGCATTCCTCATCATAATCTATGCAGCAAGTGGCTAGGAGGAGACTTAGCAGCAGTGCTCTTATGTGTTTATGTGGATAGTTTGCCATGTACTTTGAAGAGAAATCAATAAAGTGGGTATTTTGGAGCCTACTTTGGTGTACTTTGGGTTGTATTCAGATAGCTTTGTGATACATAGGGCCACACAAATCACTATGTATGTCTTGTCCCTTTGGGAATCTTGATCTAGGTTGTTTGCCTAGTAAGCACATCTCACAAACATTTCTAAGGTTTGTGGAGGTAGCATTTAAGCTTAAATCCTTAACCATGCTATATTGATGCCTGTACAAGATTGCTCTCATGTTTTGATGGGGCATTAGAGGTACTTGCATGGGTAGAAGTGCATAATCATGACTCAAGAAATGCAAATTACCGTCTTTGTTTGCAGAGAGGATTTCATTACAATCTTTATCCAGAATAGTACAGTGTTTTGAATTGAACAAAGCTCTACAGCCTTGATCTGTGATCTTGCTAATAGACAATAAATTCTTTTGTCAATTTGGGTACATAAAGTACACGAGTTACCATCTGGAAGTTGAAGGCATGTAGATCCTTGGTCTTCAATCTGATGTGCACTTGAGTCATTGAAGTAGATGTATTTCGAATCTGTTGGTGTGAGTTCTTCAAAATAGGAATTTGCATGGAGTCATGTGCTAAGAAGTACCAGAGTTGAGATACCATAACAAGGCATCTCTACTTTGTTGATCTTGATTACAAGGTTGGATAAACCGTTTAATGTAAACTGTATAGATAATAGTCGTGAAAAGAGAGCAGTTACTGCATGGTTCGTTGAGTTGGGTTGATGCTGACTGTCGAGTCGATGGTGAGTCTTGAGACTCGAACTCGAGTATTGTCGAGTGTCGAGTCGACCCTACTCTGCTTCGTAACTCGTTTATCCATGTATTTATGCAGACTGTTCGATTATGCGAGTAAAACTGCAGAATGACTTGGAGAGTGGATATTTACATAGTACAGGAGTACTTAGAGAATAAATTCAGGTGAGTAGGAGTAAGATTAAACTCCAACAACACCAACCACTTGCATTGCTCAGTGGGGAGCCTGCTCCTCTTCTTCACATGATACATTGCCCATGTGCTCCATCTTGCTCGCAAGTGGAAGCTGAAAAGTGATGTAAGAGGACTCTCTCGGTGAAACGTTGCAGGTCAAGAGTGGTGTTATCGTGAAAGCTCTAGAGTTCACCATGTCACAAGTCGCAACTCATCCTCCCTCGTCTGACATTGATCTCGATCAAAAGCCATAGACTCCACTCAAAATTGAACATATCCAAGGTTGCATCAAACCGCGGTTCGAACTACTGAATTGAACGGACCCAATTCGAACGGTTCAAATCGTTCGAACCGACTGTTACCAAAAAGCCCAAAAACAGTTCTGAACTTCTGTTCGTTCGCGCCCGAGTTGAGAGAGAAAGAAAGAAAGAAAGAAAGAAAGCTTTATTAATGTCTTTTCCATGCCAAAAGGCATATAAGACTAATGAAGTACATGTCAAGTGTGTGGTAACCATGGGAGCGTATAAAACGTCTCCAAAACCGTAATAAAGAAAACATCTAGTACAACTAAAGTACACGTATGTGAGTGTGTCTGTGCATAATAATCATATATATCGATGTCCAGATGTCAAGACTGTGCTGTGCTGTAAAAGGATGTAATGTGAGCCACAACATGAGAAGGCACTGGAGCCTGCCGACGTCGTCTATGAGCATGAGCATGTGTAGAAGTACGTCTCTGCATAGGATGTTTGGTGATCCTGGTAGTAACGTGATGGTGAGAAGTACACTGTCTTTGATCTCTATGGGAATGCTAGCGGCTATCATCAGCGGCATAATCCTCATCCTCATGCGCTAAGTCACGCGGTCTCCGCCTAGTAAAGAATGAAGTGATCAATGGCTATGAGGTAGAATGCTGGGGTGTCCCGTATAAATCTCTCCGTAGGATGAACATCTCACGTACCATCAGGGCGACACATCGTGGGTCCTCATAGGCAATGAGAGAGCGTAGAGTGGTAGGCATGTCTCGAAACAGGCAATGATATCGTCCTCTGATCTCATAGTATACAGGGCAGCTGAAGATAAAGTGCTCCTCAGACTCCACCTCACCTAGAGAGCATAACTGGCAAATACGCTCCTCTCTCGGAATACCATGTAACCTCCCAGTCTCAATAGCTAGCGAGAGAGAGAGAGAGAGAGAGAGAGAGAGAGAGAGAGAGAGAGAGAGAGAGAGAGAGAGAGAGAGAGAGAGAGAGAGAGAGAGAGAGAGAGAGAGAGAGAGAGAGAGAGAGAGAGAGAGCTTTATTAATGTCTTTTCCATGCCAAAAGGCGTATAAGACAGAAAAAGTACATGTCAAGTATGTGGTAACCATGAGAGCGTCTAAAGCATCTCCAAAGCTGTAATAAAGAAAAAACGTCTAGTACAATCTAAGCTAAGTACATAAATGAGAAAGCCTATGCATGAAAGTCAAGTGTGTCCATGTCAAGATGTCAGGTCTGTGTTGGTGCTGTAGAAGGATGTAATGCGAGATGTAACATCGGGAAGCACTGGGGCTCGCTGGCGTCGTCTATGAGCATGAGCATGTGTAGTGCGTCTTTGTATAGGAGGTCTGGTGGGACGTGTAACTCTCGTGGTCGCCTGAGGCTAGGTGGTGTGTCGTCTCTGCGTCCAGGGAATGTCATCGTAATCGCTGTCAGTCATGTCTGCATCCGGACGTGGTCTCCTTCGTGAGAAGAAGGATGTAATATGAGACTGTGTCTGGATAAGCATGTTGAGCTGTCTGGCATAGGTCCTGTTGCAGGAGGGACATCTCATGTATCATAAGTGCCACCCTCGTATGGAATAAGGGACCGTAGTGTAGCTGGAGTCTGACGAAAAAGGCAATGATATCGCCCTCTGATCTCGTAGTAAACTGGACATGTGAATAAGAAATGCTCCTCTGACTCGACCATAGATAATGAGCACAACTGGCAAATCCGCTCCTCTCGTGGGGTGCCCTGGAAGCGTCCAGTCTCAATAGCCAACTGGTGCGAAGCTACTCGGAACTGGCCCAATAAAAATCGAAGCCCGTGAGATAGTCCTGAGGTGAGATAACGTGGCAAAACTGGAAGTCCAACTATGTCTAGCTCCAGGAAGTGTCCTGTAATAGTCGGGTTTGATCCCGAGCGGTCCGTGCCATGTCCGTCTTTGATATGCTCTATAAAGATCTGATATGCTCTGATATGCCCGATGGAAGATCTGTGATGGATATGCCAAGTGTGTCCAATATCTGGGAGGCCTGCGAGAACCATGATAGTCGATGCCCCTGGTCATAAATGTGTCATGATGAGGCAAGTGCAGTCTGTATGTATCTCTGCTCATCTGTGGTTGGAAGATGGCGGACAACTGTATGGGTGGGACCACGAACTCTGTTAGTATAATCTGGTGTGGGACAGACGGCCTAGCCCGTATCATCTGAGATAGCATGAGAACCTACAGTCGTGAAATGCTGGCCCAATCAGATGATGTAAGACCCGTACACCATACCTCTGCTGCATATAGGGTTGTGGGGGTGACGAGAGTATCAAAAAGCTGACATTTACTCGAGGCATCTCGAATAAATCGTTTGAAACATAAACGCTCCAACTGGACGAGGGAGGCGTGACCCTTCCCAAGCCTGGCGGAAGCTGCCTGTCGCATACCAAATATAGGGCCTGTAAAAAGTACGCCAAGGTAAGTGTAAGAAGATACAATCTCCAAGGGCTGCCTATCAAAGATGAGTGTTTGGCGCTGCATAAAAGCTCTCGATGTGTTGAAAACCATAACTTTGGTTTTCAATATGTTAACCCCCAGTTCTCATCTACTGCAAAAGGCATGAAGACTGTCGAGCTGTCGCTGTAATCCCTCCCTGGTAGGAGATAAGAGTACCACGTCATCAACATATAAAAGTATAGCAATCAAGATACTCCCAAGTCTGCAACCTGTACCACCACATCCCTCAATGACTCTCTCAAGCTCATCGATATATAGCCCAAACAGGGTTGGAGATAGAGAACAACCCCGTTTCACGCCAATGGTACTCCAAATATGATCTGAGATGCCGGTATCACTCCGAAAACAGCCAAGGACTCTCTCATAGCGTGCCATCACTACCAAGATCGTGTCAGTAAAGAAACCAAGATCACGTAGCCGCTGGATGAGAAGGGATCGTGGAATAGAGTCGAAGGCTTTCCTGAAGTCAACAAAACAACAGTAGACCCGCTCTTTAATGTGTCTGGCCTCTTCAATAATGGTCCGAAGGGTGAAGATGTGATCTGTGGTGGAGTAGTGTGCTCTGAAACTCGCCTGGCCCAATGCATGTAATCTCCTAGATTCTGCCTCAGAACTGTGGTGATAATGTGTCTGCAGCATGGATAAGGAGTTCGGATGACGTGAAAGTGGTCGGCCGGGGAGAGATGGAGATGGGTGTGTCTGTGGGTGCAGTATATAAAGTAGTGCTTATGTAGTCCACAGAGAGAGAGAGAGAGAGAGAGAGAGAGAGAGAGAGAGAGAGAGAGAGAGAGAGAGAGAGAGAGAGAGAGAGAGAGAGAGAGAGAGAGAGAGAGAGAGTGCATTGAGATTGTAATTTGTGTGTTATGTGAGAGATTGTGTGTGTGAGTGATTGTGTGATATTGTGTGTGTGTGTCTTGAGATTTTGTGTGTGTGAGTGATTGTGTGAGTGTGTGTGTGTGTGTGTGTGAGCGATTGTGTGTTAGTGACAAGTGTGTGTGAGTGTGTGTGTGTGTTTGTGTGTGTGTGAGTGAGTGATTGTGTCACGTGTGTGATTGTGTGTGACGTGTGTGTTTTGAAATTTGAATCTTGAAGGGGTTCAGTGTGGGGCCTGGGCATTGTGAGAGGGGTGTGGGACCTGGGTAGTTAGCGGTTAGGGTTAGAACTTAGAAACTAGATTAGAATTTAGAATTTAGAATTCAGGGTATACTACACAGATATTGGAGACTCGTCACTAGAGAGAGAGAGAGAGAGAGAGAGAGAGAGAGAGAGAGAGAGAGAGAGAGAGAGAGAGAGAGTGGGCCACCAGTGACCATGCCGAGGGATAGGGATTGTTATGGCCATATTCGGTTCCTGGAATAGTCCTAATATGGTAGACCGGCCCTCCAGTGTTCGAGATTATTGGTCACGCCGTGATTTAATTCCATGTCAAGGCCTGTTTGTGACTAATTACCTTGAGCGGACCCAGACACTCTAATTGAGACATATGGAATATTGCATGCTTGTGTGACGGATATAGGCAGGAGGATTGCATGAAGAGATGTGATCTATTTATAGTTGACCTGCATGGGGGTTGCATGATTTCATGCACATGACTCTACTCTCTATATAATGAGGTAGGGATTCTCTCGTCGACATATTGGGTTTTAGGTTACCAGTTTCTCTCTTCTCCTCTTGCTTCACATGGCATGGCTTGGGGGCTAGATCCAGGTTTGATCTAGGATTGGATGGGCAGTTTGGCTCCATAGTCTCTCCTATTGTGTTCTCCTGTCCTCATCTTAGGGGCAATCCTTTGGCGTTTTTACAGGGATCCCTTGTGGGATCACGTCACCATCGCTGCGGCCTATGGCACATCGGGCACGAAGAGATGTAGGAAATAGAAGCCTAAGGATCCAGGATCTTAACTATTCAATGAGCCCCCCCCCAACCTTAGCATGGATAAAGTTTTCCAAGAGAAGTTGAAAATGGCAAAGGGTTCTTCGTTTTTCACGAAACTGTGAAAAGAAACCAATGTATAGGTACTACAATCAATGGGGTACTATCCCTTCAGTTAAAAAATGTCGGAAATAGGATGGTAAATGTAATGCGGAAACGTCCTACTTCCAATGCATGACTACGCCTATAAAAAATTGAACAATGTAGTAGCTGAAAATCACGTTCAATATTTAGCAACTAACTTTGAAATTGCTAGATACTACGTGATTAAGTAGCCAAACATAAAGTATTGAATTATCAGACAATTTCTATCAGCTACAAAAGCAATACAGAGATGCATGCTTTCTGACATATACTGAACGCAATAAGAAGCCCTCTTGTAGAAACTCGTGGACAGCCAAGTAGAATAGTCGGTATTGCTTACAAAAGTGTCTTATACAAATGGGATGCACACATATATATAGTCCAAGATGACTATCTAACTTCATGACTATTGGCTATCCAACTACTTGATTATTGGCTTTCCAACTACTTGACTATTGACTATCCAACTTTCTATAAGCTACATAGAAAGAATAAGGTACCTCCAATATGTCAAGTTGGGGTACTTAATGTCACAATTAGGCCTAGTGGACCCATGAGTCCCTACCAAGTTAATTTCATACTAACTTAGCTAACTCTAAGTTTAGTAGGCCTAATATAACAATTGACCATGCCCTAGGCTTCTTGGTGACAAATCTCACCAAGAACCGTGCAGTACACACCACCTCTGCAATCCATGGAATCTTGGCCACATCCTCGACCAACAAGTCCAGGCAGTGTGCAGCACAAGGTGTCCAAAAGATGTGGGGGTAGGTCTCATTAACGAGCCTACCCATGGAGACGCAGTTTGACGCATTATCTGTGACCACCTGCACAACCATACAATGCAATGTGCAATGTGCATGAGTTTGGAATTCCGAATTCAAGACTCAAGTGCTCAGTGGCAACTGCTTAGACTTTAGTGAACCATAATCCACTGTTAATCAAACCGAAATCGCCATTGAACAATGAACATTCAACATTGACATTTACAAATTAGTAATTACCTGTAACCTAATACCATTTAAGTTTTAACATTATCGGTAAACCGTAATATATAGACTTGTACAACGTGCTGTGGTCCGACCTCCTCAATGGCAGCTCGAATATGTGAGAACATGTACTCGCCCGTGACTGCCTCCCCAGAGGTGTCGATGGATCTGAGAAACATCGTCCCCATGCACGAAGACACCAGGATATTCAATATGTACCGCCTCCTCGTATCGCTCCAACCATTAGATATGATGGTGCAACCATACCTAGTTGAAAGTTCACAGGTGACAAGTCAGTGGACCGTGGTCATGACCTTGCAATTAACAAGTAATTTACAATTAACGCCTGCAATTTAAGTTTTAACAATCATCATAAAGTCTTTAAATTTAAAAGTAGATAAAGTTAAAAGCAAGTAGTACGTACTGGGCCCATGCCTTCCTGAGAGGCTCTAGCTTCTGGTCAACAGAAGCCCGCTCATCAAGAAGCCCCTTCGTCCTCAGGTGCTCGCAAGATGGCCCCTGCCACACTTGCCCAATCGCACTCACCGCACTCATCGCCCTCCTCCATGCCGGGGTCCTAGCCAAATGAAATGGCAGATCGCAGGTGTAGAACAACTGTCGAACGACAACCTCTGCCTCTGCCATGGCTCTGGGAGCGAAGCTGGACACATAGTACTCCCTACCCTCCATCTGTGTAGTGCGGCCCTGTCTACCTCTCCCTCTCTCAGGTGGATGATGTGGTGCCGGTATGGTCATGGCTGGAGGTGGTGTCGAAGATCCTGCACCATAAGGCGGGTCAGGTTGGGTACTAGGCCCTGCCTCATCTGTAGCTCTGTCCTTTGGGCCATGGGAAGCGAGGGGTGAGCGGATGGCAACTGGGGGGCGTGATGTGGTGGCCTATGGCTGTGCCGCCGTGACGGCATCTCGATCCGCCAGAAAAGACACATTTGAAATTACAATACAATTTAGAAAGTAGACGAACAATGAAATTGAAACTTCAAACTTGATGTATCATGTGAGCTAAAAGTTAAAAGTTAAAAGTTGATCAATGTTTGAACTTTGAAGTGTAAGAGTCTTAGAGTTGAATGTTTACCTCTCGGTCTGGGCCCCATCCTCGAAGGGCCAACCTCCTCCGATGCGACATGAGTGAGTAGCGTGTCAGGAGCATGCATGCAAGGGGCAATCTCGTACCCCCTCAAATGTAACAAATGTGCCCTGATGCGTATGGGCCCTCCAGTGTAAGACTGGTGACAGTATCTGCAAGTCCATCTCTTCGTGCCCGATGTGCCATAGGCCGTAGCGATGGTGACGTGATCCCACAAGGGATCCCTATCCCGCGGCATGGTGGCCCTCTCTCTCTCTCTCTCTCTCTCTCTCTCACACAGGTGACAGTCTACAGATCTCTCCAAGTTCTAACTTCTAAGTTCTAAGTTCTAACTAGACTCTACTATCTAGTAACTACTTAGTACTAACTAGTAACTACTAACTCAGACTAGTCACTAACTCCTAAGTTCTAAGTTCTACGTTCTAACTTCTAGCTAAGTAGCTACCCAGGTCCCACACCCATCTGACAATGCCCACTGCCCACACACACACACAATCTCAGTGCTCAAGCCTCACACAAACTCACAGTGCAGTGTGCACACATCTCAAAACTCACACACACACACACACACAATGCACACATGTCACACACACACACACAATATCATAATATCACACACACACACACACTCTCTCTCACACACACTCACTGATTCACTCACACTGTACACATCAAAAGACAGTGGACACACACACAGTGCACACACACACAATATCACACAATCACTCACACACACACACACAAAATCACACCATTTTCTCTCTCTCTCTCTCTCTCTCTCTCTCTCTCTCTCACACACACACAGCACTGAGCGCACACACACCGTCTGAATGGCAAATGCACAGTGCACACAGAGTGCTGACTCCTGAGTGCACACCCCCCCCCCTTCTGTCTCTCTCTCTCTCTCTCTCTCTCTCTCTCTCTCTCTCTCTCGTTGAAGATGGCGCTAGGGCTGTAGGCTGTCCCCTCCCTCCATCGCTGGTATGGCCAGGAACAAGAAGGGGAGCCCACGCTCCCCCCCTCCACGCACTCCTGTCCCCACGCTACTGCCCCCCTCGCTGGACTCCATCGCTGCCTCATGCACCCCTGTCTCCACGCTGGATGTTGTCCCAGCCTCCATCGCTTCTGTCCCAGCCCCCTCACTGGACTCCATCGCTGCCTCGGGCACTACCTCCACGCTGGACCTCCCAGCCTCCATCGCTACTTCCGCTGCTGCCCTTGCTACCGATGCTGATGTGGCAACGCTGCCTGCCACGCAGGCAGCACTGCTTGATGACTCAGCTACCTCCTCAGAAGGTGCCTGCTAATTCTGCAGCCTCTACCCCCTGCTCTCCATCTGCTACCTCCTCTCTTCCCGCTCCTTTCTTGATTTCCGATATCTATACCCCTACCAAATCTTTTGAACAATACATTATCACCTACATTGAACAGGTCACGCAGGAATCCAGCTCTCTACGGAAGGAGATGGGACAGCTTCAAGCAACCATTCAATCTCTGTCCGCCGAAAGGGAAGCCATGCTAGCCCGGATTACTGCTTTGGAGACAACAATAAGCAAGCCAGGAGAGCCAGCCACCTCTACCTCTACACGGATTCAAGCATTGGAAGAGAGGATTGAACAACACAAAGCTGAGACAAAGACGTGGGCCTCTCTCTTCAAAGATGGCAATACGGAAGGTACATCCTCCTTTAATAGTGTCATTTCAGCTACCATATCGGAAGAGAAGATGCGGGAATACAAATCCATGAATATTAGGGTTCGAGGGATTGAAGACACCAATGATCCAATGACCGAAACAACCAGTTTTCTCTCAAACACGCTTTCCCACCACTTTGAAGGACTGGAAAGAGCTTGGCGAACGAAGAGAGACCCTTCTACACTCATTGTTCGCTTCACAAATTTGGAAGAATGACGGGCAGCCCTCAAACTACGAGCCAAGCTTAGAGGTACACTTATATTCATGGACGACAATCTCACCCCCATGCAGGTTGCGGATCGGAAGAAAGCATTTAGTGAGGCAAAAGCTTTGGGAAAAAGGGTGATATATCGGGATGGTAAGGCCCGAGACATTGATCTTCCGAAATCTGAGAAATAGGGACTCGGGCCCCCCGGACTTAGGAGCGGTTCGGGGGCCCTTTCTAAGGCATTGCGGTTGAGCTTATGGAACTGCAATGGTATCCACTCTTCAGCTACAACACGGGATTTCAGAGATTTTTGTGTGGATGGCGATATCTTACTACTCACAGAGACACATGAGAGTCCTGAGAGGGGACTACCGGCCATTGAGGGTTTTTGTTGGTATTCTGCACATCGGAGGACGACGAGAGCATTGACAGATCGAGGTTCAGGTGGGGTGGCTTGCTTAATCCGAGGCTTCCTTCAACCTTGGGTCGAGTTGGTACATACTGATGAGCGAGCCCGCTATATATGGGTTAGGCTGGATCGAGGTCTGATGGGCCTAGATCGGGACGTCTTTATGGCCATTTGTTATTTTCCACCGGATACATCAGTTTGCACATCAGATGAGGAGTCACCTTACATGGATATCTCTTCGGACATTATCAGGTATGAGGAGCGGGGTTATATTCTTCTAGCCGGTGACTTTAATGCCCGGACTGGGTTGCAAGTAGTGAAGAGGAAACAGTGGGCCTGCTCGCAGTAGCTCTGGATCTACGAAGTCTCCTAGTAGCCATAAAGTGTGATCTGGAAGCAATATGCTGTCGTCGATCCTGGTGAAGACCTCGAGAAGGGATTTATGACGCATCGTTTGACAAAATATCAGCCTCAAGGTCTACTTTGGAGTGTCTCCTAGAGAAAAAGGAGGTGATTTGGGTTTGAGAGTCATGGTGTCCATACTGACCACTTTGACAAATATTTCTACGGAGCATGAACATCTCGCGCAACATCAAGGCTACACATCGAGGGTTTACATATGAAATAAGTGAACGCAATGTGACTGGGGAATCACGGAAAAGACAATGATAGCTTCCCTTGATCTCATAATAAACAGGGCATCTGAATAGGAAATGCTCCTCTGACTCCACCTCTCCCAATTCTAATTGGCAAAGTCTATTGATATGAGGAATGCCCTGGAAACGCCCAATTTCCACATATAACTGGTGTGAGGAAACTCGAAACTATCCCAATTTAAATTTGAGGAAATGTGAGAGTCCACTATCCAAGTAACGAGGTAAAACTCTGACCTTGGCACTATCCAGCTCTAGGAAACTGGAATGGTAGAAGTTCGGTTTGACACCAAGATGACCCTACCATGCCACTTGAGAATATGCACGATAAATTACCCTCCTGATGTATTGATGGGATCATTTGGTAGATCCGAAATATTAATGCCATATGTATGTAGGAGACGAGAAACCTGAGAGTACCATGATACTTGATGACCTCGTGATGAAGCTGTTGAGAAGAGAGTAAAGCTATGTGTGGATAACGTGAGACCAAAAGACTCATCACTTTTTGGATATATATAATGAACTTGAAAATAGCCTCGGCCCGAGGTGGTATGACAACAAACTCAGCAAGGATAATTTGGTGAGGAACAGAGGGTTTAGTCCAAATCATACGTGCAAGCATACGGATCTATAGATGAGAAATACTAGTCCACTCAGACTCAGGAATCCCTGTGCACGAAGCCTACATAGATAGTTGTAGGTGAAACAATAGTGTTAAACATTTTACTATTACACGGGGCATCCTGAATGTGCTTTCTGAAATAAAACTGCTCAAGGCTAACTAGCGGAGCATGACCCTTCCGCAGTCTAGCTGTGGTGGCGTGTTTCATACTGAAAGCAGGTCCAGTGAAGGATGTCCCCAAATAAGTATAAGAGGATATCACCTTGAGTGGTTGTCCTCCTAGAGTGAATACCAGCTGCTGCATAAAGGTCCTAGAGGTATTAAAGATCATGATCTGAGTTTTCTTGGTATGCACAGTCAAACCAAATAGGTCTCCAAAAACTTGGAATGTATCCAAATGCCTCTGCAACCCCACATTAGAAGAAGAAAGCAATGCCACATCATCAACATAAAGTAAAATGGAAATAAGTATATCATTGAGCCTGCATCCAATACCACCATCCTGGTTGATAGCTTTCTCAAGCTCATCAATATACAAGCCAAAAAGTGTGGGGGTACTCCTGACTCTCTCAGAGAGACCCTCCTCCGATCTTAAGAATCCCCAAACCTGCTCATATAGTGCCATGACAGCCAATATGGTATCTGGGGAAAAACTAGGATCTCTCAACCTCTGGATGAGCATATGACGTGGGACTGAGTCAAAAGCTTTCTGGAAATCCACAAAATAGCAGTAAACTCTCTCATGTATAGGTGATCTTTAAAAAGTTGCACCTAATTTCACAACAATTCATTTGAGCTCTTCTCTCAAGGGTAAATATGTGATTAACGTATGTGATTCATCAAATATAAGCTGATTCTTTTTGTTTGTATTTTCCATGCATTACTTTGGTTCAATGTTAAATCTTATTGTGGGATTCCTGTTGTGAGGTACGTGAAAGAAGTGCAGAGGAAGTAAAAGAGTTTTAAGTATTGTGTCGCTCTTGCAATAAAAATTCAAAGTAATTACAAGAAATTGATGTTATGTTATGTACATGGTGTCAGGATGATGAGCTAACAATCATAGATGTTCGCAAATTCAAGCCCATCCATAAGCGAAAGTTTACCTATGAGGTACTACTTTAAAACTGTTTTGTAAAGCATATGAAAAGCTAGAACAAACGTATCTTATTCTACTTGTAACCAGTATGGCCAATAAGATTATCTTTAGAATTTTAGAATGGTGCTATTGTGTACTTGGCTAGCATATTTGGGTATTCAAGATACATACATTGTATTGGCAATTTTCTTTTCAATTCCCTGAACCAGCTTATTTTGACACACTATGTGTAAAGTATCGATTCACGTCAAGGGAATTTCTATACATTATTAACATTATGCAATTTTTTGAGGTTACATATGATCATGAATGAGGTATGCAACTGTAGTGGTTTGACATAATATTATTTATCCAGATGAATGATGCCAATCAGATGAAAGCATTAACAACTTTCCTTCCTGAACTAGTTTTGCCAGATTAATACATTGTTATATGGTGCACATCAATACTAAGGAGGATTTGAGTCCGTTGAAGTGTAAATCATGAGAGCTTTACGTGTACACACACGTTGGATTTTGTGATGGATGTTTACGTTTTTGAGATCAACAATGAAGATAGGTTCTAGTCATTGTTGATTGGTTACATCTGGAGATGTTAAATGCATGATGACGAAATATTTTTTAGTAGAGAATTGTGAGTTTAAGCGAGCTTTTAGAGCTCAGTTTATTCCTCCACATGAGCATGTGCGTGCGACAGATGCTTGGCTTTTGCATCGTCAGAGGCAGTACATGGTGCAGGACTATGCTGACAGGTATCGTGAGATACTTATCAAGATTCCGGAAGAGATTCCCAAGTGGCTGGTAGTCCTCAAGTTCATATTTGGCCTTCGTGAAGAGTTGAGGCCTTCGGTGCTTAATGAAGGGTGCAAGACCTTAGAAGAGGCAGTTGCTACAGCTCTCAACTTTGAAGGTAATGTGCGCACCAAGGCTGAATCTGGAGCGCCAAGCTGGCCTCAGAAGAAGGGTTCGCGAAAGTCTGGCCAAGCTAGTCAGAAAGGCTTTTCGCAGAAGGATCCTATCAAGATGCAGTAGACTTTGAAGCGCAAGGCGGGATCTCCTATGGCTCGTCGTGCTTACGACAAGTCTCCCCTCAGTCCTGAGCAAAAGGAAAAGGCCAAGAAAGACGGATTAGCAAGCATCTTTTCAAAGATTGTCCTCGACGTACGGGCAAGAAGCTCCATACTATGCAACGTCAAGATGAGGGCAAGGATGAGGAAATTCTGGATGACTTGTTGTTAAGTGATGATGAGGACACTCGTCGTGTCATGACTATTTCAGTGCGGAAGCTTGTTCCAGAGGCACCAGTTTGTTTCTTGTCCACCAATGCGCGGGAAGCTTATCAGTTTCCAGATAGTGAACTGATACGCATGAGGGGAAAACTGGAAGGTCATGACGTGCTCGTCTTATTTGACACCGGTTCCTCACATAATATCATCAATTATCGTGTGGTGAAGAAATTTCACTTGGCTACTGTTCCATCTGATTACCGGTATACTGTTGAGATGCCAGATGGTAAGGGAACAGAGGTTTGGGATGAAAGAATCTCTCGGGCGTCTTTGTCTATTCAGACGTATACCGAGAAGTTAGATTTTGAAATCACTAAACTAGCTAAGTTTGATATTGTACTTGGTAAGCGGTGGCATGCAAGTAAGCAGCCCGCTATAGATTTTAAATCACATGTGTATAAGTTCGGGCATGAGGGTATGTCTCATGTCTTAAAGGGGGAGAGACCATCTGTTGAGGGTCCTCTTGTTACCTATATGCAAATAAAGAGAATGGAGATTCAGTATTTGTGGTTGTGTTATGTGAATGTTGATTCCAGTTTTGATTGTTATGTTGGTAATAGTCAGATAAGCACACTCACTAATAAACCACAAGAAGCTTCATTTACTTTGCATCCCCTAGTGCACATGTATTTGCATTACAGTCTAGATGTGACCTAGCAAGTGAGTTGGAGAAGTCCATTCGCACGCGGTTCAAACACGTGCTGATTAGTAATATGCCAGAGGGATTGCCGCCTAGTCGGAACGTTGATCATCGTATTGAGCTTGTTCCAGGGGCAAGTCCGGTATGTAGGCCTCCTTATAGGATGAGCCTAAAAGAGGAAGAGAAGTCAGAAAGATGTTGGAGGAGTATCTCAAGTTATTCACCTTTCGCCTCTCCTATTTTACTTGTTAAGAAAAAGGATGGTAGTTTCTGGATGTGTGTAGATTACAGGGGATTGAATAAGATCACTGTAAAGCACAGGTATTCGATGCCTAGGATTGATGATCTACTGGATGCGTTGCAAGGTGCAACCATTTTCAGTAAGATAGATCTCAAAAGTGGATACCATCAAATATGGATTTGAGATAAAGACGTCCAGAAGACGGCCTTCCGAACCCGTTTCGGTCATTATCAATTTTTGGTTATGCCATTTGGGTTAACCAATGCCCCAGCCACGTTCATGATGCTCATGACCGATGTCTTGCGAGACTATATGGGCAAGTTTGTCGTCAATTTTATTGACGATATATTGGTTTTTAGTAAAGCGGTTGAGGAGCATGAGATTCATCTCAAGACCGTTTTGGGCAAGTTACAAGCTTCTGTCTTGTATGCCAATGCTCAGAAGACAGAGTTGTGTAAGACGTGTGTCGAGTATTTGGGTCACGTAGTGACAGCTGAGGGTATTTCGGTTGATCCAGCCAAGGTGGCTGTGGTTAAGAAGTGGCCGAGGCCTGCCGATATACGCCAATTACAGTCTTTCTTAGGCTTTTGTAAGTTCGTGCCAGACGTGAATTATCTTCGTCGTAAGATACTTCATGAATGCCATGATAGTCCCTGCGCAGGGCACCCTGGTTTTCATAAGACAAGTGAGCTTTTGAGAAGGCATTATTTCTGGCCACGATTGCAGCGGGATGTAAGAGAGTATGTCCAGCGTTGCACGGCTTGTCAGGTGAACAAGGCCGAGAGAGTAAGTCCTCCGGGCTTGCTACATCCTCTTGAGATACCTACAGGAAGGTGGGAAAGCATCTCTATGGATTTTATTGTTGGGCTACCCAAAACCCAGAATGGATTCAATTCCGTTATGGTAGTGGTAGACAGGTTTTCCAAGATGGCTCATTTCATCGCAACGACCAAGAAGGTCACAGCTCCGCAAGTGGCTAAGTTGTTTATTCAGAATATTGTCAGGTTACATGGTCTTCCAAAGTCCATAGTTTCTGACAGGGATCCCAAGTTTACGGGAAATTTCTGGATTGAGGTGTTCGCCAAGTTGGGAACACAGTTGCGGATGAGTAGCTCTGAGCATCCTCAGACGGATGGCCAGACAGAGCGAGTGAATCAGATCTTGGAAGATATGCTTAGGGCATATGTGAGTAGTACGCAAACAGACTGGGTAAACCATTTACCACTATTGGAGTTCGCGTACAATGATAAGACACATGCGTCCATTGGATTGAGTCCATTTGAGCTCAATTATGGTTTCAGGCCACTGAGTCCTGCAATCATAAGAATTCCGCATAGGGTACCTAGTGCTGTAGAGTTTTTGGCTCAAATGCAGCAGAAGCTAGAGTTGGCACGAGATAACTTGTCCAAAGCTGTAGCTAGGGCAGAGAGTTATGCTCGTGAGAACCGTACCTATCAGGAATTTGAGAATGGAGATTGGGTGTATTTACTGGTCCCTTCGAAGTCGAAGGTGCTACGCACAGGAAAGTGCGCCAAGTTATCTCCTAGGTATTGTGGACCATGGTTGATTATTAAGAAGGTAAGCCAAGTAGCTTATAAGCTACCTACCTGTTGGATGCAAGGTGCATCCAGTATTCCATGTTAGCAAACTGAAGAAATGTTTGCATGATGGCGATAGCCTGGTGGAAGGTCTAGTGTCTCTTGTGGACGACTCTATCATGACCTTGGCACGGCCGGTCACCAGAGGGCCTGAGGCCAAGTATTGGCATGGGCCAATGACCGAGGAGGACATCAGTCCCAAGTTGGGACCGGTGCGTCACGAGCAATGACCCGGTGTGGCCGCCTGACAAGTTGTCAGAGATGCGGTGTGTCTTGACCGTCGGGACCCTAGCCGTCAGTGACGAGATGCTAGCCGGCAAGTAGTCGGGGTGACCAAGAGGGTCATTGGCGGGGCACGAGGGTGGTACCCTATGAGTCACTCAGTATTCACAGGTCACAGGGGCTAGGCATGCCAAGTGGACTGATCACCCATAGGTGGATGCCATGTGCCAGTTGACGGGAATAGCAGGTAGAAGGACTCAAGGAGGGGGTGCCTATGGTTGGGAGGTTCATTCTACACACCGGCTTCTAGGATTCACGAGCTTGGAGAGACCGGCTTGTGACAAGGACGCCCACCAGCCCAAGTAGCATAAGCAAGCTGTGCATGGCAAGCGGCGGAAGCATGATCATCAGGAAGCGGGTCAGCCGGCTCATCAGAAGAATGTGGGTCAGGAGTATCAAGAATCTGGATATAAACATCGGAATCATCAGGAGTAATAGCCTTATGGTAAACGGAAGGAGGACCAGGAGGAACGATAGTAGAAGAAGCCAAAGTAGGAGAAGCAGCGGAATGAGAGCAAGAAAAACGACAAGAAGTGGATAACTCAGGATACTTATGCTGCAAGGTAGTAGCCAAGGAGATAGCAATCTGAGAGAGTAAGAGGCCAAAAAGGTGAGACATCATATCGTAAGCTGTCTCTAAGACCGACAATAAAACGTGAAATAAGCTCTGTAGGATGAAGATCAGTAAAAAGGTAGGAAAGCTCAATAAACTGATCAATATAAGCAGTCAAATCACTAGTATGGCGAAGGCTACGAAACAGATCACGTTGGCGAACCAACCAATGTGGGTCAATCATAGCCATACGAAGATCATGACGAAAAGTAGGCCATGTATGTAACCCCTCACGAGTAGGCTCAGAGCGATAAACATGCCACCAAGTCTGAGCTCTACCATCTAAATGTAATGCGGCCAACTGCACTTTTTGGGTTTCTGTCTTGGGATATATAAGAAAATAGGTCTCTAATTTAGAGAACCAATTTTCCAAGATATTCCCGTCAAACGAACCAGAATAAGTAGTAAGCTGGATGCGATCACGAAAATCACGAGCAAAATGGGGCCCAGGATTACCTGAAAAAGTAGGAGAAGGAAATCCTGGTGGTGCGGAGGGAAATCCAGGTGGTGGTACAGAAGACCCGAAAGGAGACCCATAAGGACTAGCACTATATGAAGGGAGACCAAACGTACTACCAAAAGCACCTCCTGAAGATGAAGCAGGAGCAGGTGTACTCTAAATAAGAAATAAAGGTGCTTTACCAAGATGATGAAGAATGTCTGGGGGGATGGTATCCCCTCGTGGTAGGATAGTCTCAAGGCTAGAAAGAACACGATCAATACGACCCTCAAGATGATCCATGCGGGCATCAATATGTGTAAAACGATCATCTAAAGAGCTCTGCGGTGGGTTTTCTGATGAATAAGTTGCCATAGGGACTAAGGAAGAGACAAAACTTGAGGGAGAGGACGTTTGTCGTCACCCCAACTTAGTCTAACTTCCAAAATAACCAAAAATGGCACAGAAACAGCCAATCAAGATGGATAATAATCAGAAAATAAGGGGCTGAGAAAGTAGAATAATGGATAGCAAATGTACAAGGCCAATAAGTAGAAGGGTTCCAACAAAATGGAAAAAGGAAGGAGGAGGGTGTGAGGCAGCAAAATAACAAATATGAGAGAGGAATAGGGGGTTGGAAAAAGAGCAGTATGTGAACAAAAAGAGAGAAGGAAGTACAAATGGGCGCAAGCAATACCTGGGTGGGTGCTGAACCGTCGTCCAATCAGTAGTGCCAACAAAGACAGGTAAAAGCTGAAGATAAGACAGAATAGATGCGCCAACCAGCCACCAATCCGAATCCCCAACTTGCGCCAAATAAGCTGAAAAAAGTGCTGAAAGAGGGCGCTAGACAGCCGACAAATAATCAGCAAAATGAGCAGCAAGTCGATGGAAAAATCTGTCGAGAATGGTGAGATAATAGGGCGCTGGGCAGCAACTACCAAGATCCACAATATGCTGAAAAATAGGCTGGAAAGGGTGCTGAAGTAAGGCGCCGATCAGCCTCCAATCAATAGCCGAAATGGACAACAAGTCCGTGAAGAGAACCGCTGAAAATGAGATGGTAGTAGGGCGCTGGACAGCCTCCAATTAATATAAAAAATGGACAGCAAATCGGTGATGAAAAGTGTCGAAAATGATGAGGTAGTAGGGCGCTGGGCAATAGCTACCAAATCTGCAAAAACAATGAAAATCTACCAAAAAAATCGACGAAAGTGATGGGTTAGTAGGGCGCTGGACAGCCTCCACCAAAACTGCAAAAAATGATGAAGAAATTGTTGAAAGTGATGGGCAGTAGGGCGCTGGACAGCACCACCAATCTGCAAAAATGACGGAGAAAAATCGATGAAAGTGATGGGTGATAGGGCACTGGACAGCCTCCACCAATCTGCAGGAAGGTTGACGGAGAAAAATCGATGAAAGTGATGGCTGGGAGGGCGCTAGACAGCCTCCACCAATCTGCAGGAAAGTGCTCTGATACCAAGTTACAAGCTAAGATTCACTAGCTATGCTAGAAAGGACTTAAGCTAGAAAGCAGGAAGAGAATAGGAGGCTAAAGAGGAGCAATCATCATAAACTCAATAAAGGAATACAATGATGCCCTACTTATACCCTCTCCCTGAATCAAATGGAGGATTCAAACAAGGGAGGGAAAAGGATTTGGAGGGAAAATAGTGCGCCCTCCCAATAGGAGGACCCCCACTCCAAATCAATGTGACCAAGTCCTAAACATATAACCAAATAGGGCCCAAGGCCAGTATATGAATAAAAAGGGCACTTAGGCCTGCTTATGCATAATAACAATAAAAGAATGGATGCGGTGAATGTAATGAGCCAAGTCCATTACTCTTTCTCTCTCTCTCTCTCTCTCTCTCTCTCTCTCTCTCTCTCTCTCTCTCTCGTTGGAAGATTCTCATTGAGTTGGAATTTAGGTAAGCATGATACTTTTCCTATTACTTTGGCGACTTTTTCTGAAAGAAATCATGGTATTGCTGTCGTCCACAATCCCTTGGTGTTTTGACCAGTCGTTTGCAGTTTTTTGATCTATGGGTGTGGTCTCTGTTCCAAAAAAATCACATTTTTGTGCATCTTCTATTGTGAATTGGGCCATCCCATCCAATTTCATCACCCCACTGATTTGCAAAGATAGCTGGAAATCTTCGGCATGCTTTCAAACGGCACGTAATTACATAGCCACTGTGTGACTGGAATAGTCACTTCCTCCAAACAAAGATGTACAGCGTGTGTGTGCGAGATTGAGGTACTTTGACTTGCCTACTGGCACATGCAGCACAAGATTGCTCTTAGTTGGCAAGCAAACCACTCTAAAACCCTAACTAAGAAGTATCTTTTATTTCTGCCCCTGCTATCGATGACAATCAGTCACGTAAGTGTATGCTACTGGTGTTGGTAAGCATAGTATTCTTTGATTACACTATGAATAGCTCTTTCGATACATTAGGATTTAGATTGACTACCCTTGATCATTTTGCTGTAGACCAGGTAGTCGCTCTAGTAATCGGTCTTATTTTTCGGACTTTCATTTCAGTCAGACAACTCTATTGTATATATCTACAGTTAGACACCTATTAGCATGAATATCTCTACTATGCTCATTGAGGAGACACATAGTGGTGGCATACACCTGGGTTATATCCTATGGCAGTACATTTTTGGTAGCTTTAAGATATTAATGCATTTTCCTTTTTTTCTTTCTTTTTTTAATTAACTTTGTTTGTTATCTCTTTAACCAAACCCTAGAACAGTGTAACATGCTGTGAAGTAATTGAACTTTTGGAAGCACATCCACCAAATCTATTTAGGTGGTCTTACACTTCTGCCCTAAGGTCAGGAAACTTCATACCTTGTGATGATAGCATTTTCAGAACCACGTCTTTAGAATGGTTGCATTTTAAGGTGAAATGTTGGTATTTTTTTCTACCTTCAGGTCAATGAAATTGCTTGGGATACAACTGGGGAACTCTTTTTCCTGACCACAGGAAATGGTACTCCTGAATGAACCGTCACTGGATTTTTTCTGATTGTGAGGTGCTACTATATATTAAAGCATTACTTTCTTTTTCTCAGCAATGCATGTGTAAATGCTGGTTTTGACAAAATCCCTGTACCCTTGCTCTTCTCAGGTACTGTTGAAGTTTTAGCATATCCATCGCTCCAAACACTCCAGACCCTTGTTGCGCATACTGCTGGTTGCTACTGTATTGCAATAGATCCTACTGGAAGGTGAGCATTGCTATCATACAATGAATATCTGCGATACTACACGATGAGTGGGATGAAGGTACAATGAAAAGTCATAGACTTCGACTATAATACAATCAATGCAGCTCTAAGTACAATGCACATTCTAAATAAACTACTGTACACCTCATGGGGATACATAACAGTACAAAATACACAATACGTTCTATTTTTGCATGCTAATTTTCACTCCCCAGATGTTTTCATGGGCTTTCAACTAAACCTTATCTCCTCTTTCTTCAGACCTCACCTTCTTGTTGGATTCCTTGTGCTTTTTAAAGTTTTCTCCAAAAACCAATTTTTGATGAGCTTGTTAGAATGCAAATCTACAAAAATATATGTTGAAGAATGACAAAAGTATTGTATTAAGTCCTACTATTCTGTTTCTCAAGCATCTCAGCAGCTAGATCTGAAGCAAAAGCTACAACGTACATTTTATGATAGAGCACAGCTTCTCATTAGAATTCAAAGGCCTTTATATTGAATATTCCATCATGTTTCTGTACTTTCCCCATGTAGCATTGAGCACACCGTTTGGATTAAGAGTTTATTTACACTGAACATGACATATATATCAATGTGATGTCTAGATTTATACGGTTCAGTACTGTTGAAGTTTTAGTATATCCATCGCTCCAAACACTCCAGACCCTTATTGCGCATACTGCTGGTTGCTACTGTAAAATTATACCTAACATAACAAAGGTGGTGTTCAATCTTCAACCCTGTGGAGTCCAACCACAAAGTCCAACATGATCTAGTTGATATTGTTATAGGCTTCAAGGCAGGTTGTAGCTTGCAGCATCTCCTACATTACATAATCCAGAACAATGCCTTTTCCTGGATCAACATACTTCGTTTTCACTAGCATGTTCAATTGCACTATAGAATTGATAAATTACAGTTAAATTCAGCTTCGTTGTGATATATTACTTCTGGCTCCTATTTGGGGAAGAGCTCAGTTGATCTAGCCCAAAACATAGTGCATGAAGGTTCAAAACTTACCTAGCCAGCTTAATGCTCACTTATCTAGATTACAATCAAATCTATAGAGCACAAGGTAGAACAGACTAGCCAGTCAGTTTACACTATGAGAAAATCTAACTAGAGATTTAACTACTTGGTAGTCAAAGCACATTACATTCTCTATCAGATCAAGCTATCTTCTACCTATGTGCAGACCTTCTGAAGTACAACTAAGTGCTAAATTGATTCAAGAATAAATCAAGCTGCATACATAACAGAAGCAAATGGTGCTTATTTAGCATATACCTAATTGACTCAACTTTTTCACATATGTGACTTTGCTGACCCTTTCAGGAACCAAGCAATGAAAATACAATACTATCACAATTAAGAGTAAGGGGCTCATAGGGACATACCCCCTAGTAATAATAGATTGATGACATGTGGGAAATATACGATGAGTTCCATAAGCAAGTGAAAGAGTAGAAGGTTCTAATCTAAGCAAGACTACAACTAACCCTCGTCCCCACTTTTCAGTAAATTGCCGTTCTAATTGTGATAGAGCCCAGCTCCACATGAGGTAAGAACCTTAAACGAAACATTGTGGTTTTGTATTTATTATCATAAGCTTTTCTATTGTAACATTTTCTATCAGTTTCCAGTTTGTTTTGTTGTATAATTATGTGATCTCAGTGTGCTAAGTAGCACCACTGCAGTCCAGTCTATGTTTCTACATGGTTATTGGTACCAGTAAGAGCATGCAGCTATATGTATATATATAGTCTCGAAGGACTGATAGTGCAAGTTCTTTTGAAATTTTTGAACGTCAATATGTTGTCCTGCTACCTGGGATTGCATCCAACCCTACATCCTTTTTGATGTTATAGATGGGAGACTGTCATAAGTCTTGTCTTCATCTTTTTTAGGACTACATAAAACTTATAACTCATTGTCAAGCCTTTGGAGTGTGTGCGCATGCGCTAACGCCTGTGCATGCATGGCAGAGTTTCCTCAAGCTTTGTCCATTTTATTTCAGCATGAGTTATGCTGTAGTGTTATATATTTCACTCCACTGGCTAAATCTTGTTCGATATATGCTTAGTTATAATTATCTACCAAACAAGCAGCTTTGCAACTTTGGCTTTCCTGAAGTCAGCAAAAGAGTTTGATTGGATATGTCTTCCCTAATTGAGTCACAGGTACTTTGCTGTTGGAAGTGCTGATGCTCTTATAAGTCTTTGGGATGTGTCCGAGATGCTGTGCGTGCGGACATTCACCAAGCTAGAGTGAGTTTGCTGAAAGCCCATCTCTGATTTTTGAAGTTTCAATGTAGTTTGGGTTTCTGTTATAGAGACCAGATACTTGCATACCTTATGGAATTATAGGATCACTGTCTTCTGGCACTGCTCTTATTCCTTACAGATGGCCAGTGAGAACCATCAGTTTCAATCATGACGGACAGTATCTCGCGTCAGCCAGTGAAGATTTGTTTATTGATATCGTAAGTGACATTCATTGGAGTTGGTAGTGTATGTGCAATAGTTCTTGCATCAGTAAGCTACAGCCTTCCTATGGTACTTCAGATTTTTCAAAAAACCCTGATCGTTTGCCTTTTGCGTGACTAACTGGCTTTTAACTAGTAATTTTTAGTTCCTCTATCTTGCCTATGCTGAGAAGTTCTTCAGTTATCTGCAGTTTGAAAATTTGTTTCTTGTTACAGGACTTTGTAGTGATTGCATTCTCTGACGTTTTGGTTGCACGTATACATTATTCTAAGCTTTACTTAATGGCATTTGGCTTTTCACATCGAATTTGTCAATTTGGATGTACTCCAATCTCTTTTTATAAAACTTCACACACGTAGAATTTTGTAAAAGTAGATTCTTGCTTAGTCTGATGCTTGTCGCCAAGAAACATCAAAGCAATTAACCTAGATCACGTTAGGCTTCTCTCATCGAGATAGTTTTTTACATGTCTTGTTGCAGGCAGAGGTTGATAGTGGTAGATCAGTCTACCAAATTCCTTGTAGAGCAGCCATGAACAGCGTTGAATGGAATCCCAAATATAACCTCCTAGCTTTTGCTGCTGATGATAAAAACAAATATCAAGCTGATGAAGGTAATTTTTCCCACTTTCACAATGATGGCAGTCCGTCCAATCTGAACTTCATACGTTGTCAGATCAGTTCACTTTCATTGTAGCTAATTTATAGAAACTAGACCATTCCCTGCTTGTATAAGTAACATGACTCCATAAAGAGAAGCTCGTATTTGCCAAAGACGAAAATTTGTGTGTGGGTGTATATTTTGCAATGCTAACTATTATAAGTGTACTGTTTGGAAAAAGTAACAAACTATTGCTGTGGTTGTCGTGTTTGAGATTCCTAGGGCTAGGAACATCCATTATGCTACTGTAATTGTTATGGTTGACAGAGCAACTGATTGTCTGGATTGCCTGTAGCAGAACATGATATCCTTTAAAAGTTCCATAGATGACTTTTATTATTTTTGTCCATTCCTCGTGAAATTCCCTAAAGTGGGACTATGATTTTGTGAGATTCATTTCCTTTATCCTTTATGGATTGTATGAATGAATGGTTCTCCACGCCATTTTTAACTACAGCTTTTATTTGCTTACGCTTAGGCTTCATGCACTATATCAAATGGATTGCTGTGCCAATGTGTTCCAGTGCGTTATTACTAAAACCAGTGATGCCGTGCTTCTTCTGGCAGGTGTGTTCCGTGTATTTGGATTTGAATCCCTGTAGCAAATGGTGATCCAAAGAGATTATAGAGGGATTTTGACATAATAGATCTTCATGGCCACTGTTATTGCATGGTGCAAGCTTTAAACTTAAGCCCGCATCAATATTTCAGGTGCCAGGCCACTCAGAAAAAGCTATGTTTGTGGTCTTGAAATAGTGGGAGTTGCATCCATCTAAGGCCTTAGTTTGGTTGTAGCTTTTGTAAAAGTCCAGGTTGAGGTTGTATGCTTTTTGTGTCAGATCAAGCCGCTACTGTTATACATAAGAGATACAAGGTGAATAGACTCAAAATGGTTGTCAAAAGAAACTGTTGGAATCGGAAACAAATGAAATTCCATCAAATGTGGATTTTGATGTGTACTGTCTCCTTGTTTTGATACTTTAGGTGCTTCAAATCTGCAACTTCGATCTTTGACATTGATATTATTAGTTCACATGAAAAATACTGTCCTGAAACAGATTCCTGATGTGTAAGCATTTGCAAGTTTGTAGAACATAGACCCAAAGTGAGGCTACAGGCTGCAAGAAAAAGCGTACGTATTTGTTATGATTGCAATATGTGCAAGCAAATGGTTCAAGGCAGAAAGAACCATTGAAATCCAGTCAGTTCTGCTGTGTCCATTCACATGAAAAAAAATTGAAGACTGAAATTACATCTAGGCCTAAATGATAATTGCCTTTTTTGCTACCCTGAAGAAGGTAGGATGTGCTCAGGATCCTCACCACTATTAATTCGGAAAAAGGCTGTCTGAATGTAGATATTTCAAAGCACCAATGTGGTTGTCAAAAAGAAACAAAATCAAGACGTGAATGTTGAAGCTGGTACATAGCTGAGTTGCAGCGGATCGCGATCCGCTGCAAAAACGTTTCGGATCGTGCGATCTGGAACGTCAGCGATCCGCGACCCGGATCGCAATTTTTTTTTTTTTTTTTTTGAGTTTAATACTAACTAAACCGTAATTGAATGTTGGACATGCTTTTCCAATAGATATCAGAAATCAGTTTTGAATGGTGTTCTGATGCCAATGGTTTGCAGATCTACTGATTCCGTTTTCTGTTAGAAAATGATAGTAAGAGTTAGAAGGAGCCTTTCTTAGACTGGCGGGAATTGTATACTTCTTTTGGAATAGCTGAAACCATCTACTGATGTCCAAATTTCTGAAACCATATGAAAATGCAGCCAGTTTTCTTAAACCATAAATTTCTAATCAATCTAGCCTGCAGCCATCTGAAACCAAGCAACAGATCTGCATAACAATTACTTTTTTGATATCCTTTCACATGATACCCATATTGGCAACTATACAAAAAAAAAAAAATTTGCGTTAAGGGAAACCCTAATGGGAAATCCTGGATCGCGTTTCGGATCGTGTTCTGCAACGCGGACTGCAATCTTGGTACATAGTTCTTACTAACAGCAGCCAAATTAATGTTGCTGATTTGGGTCCATCTACACTTCTCATCAAAATTGCTATATGTAGAGTTTGCTAGTTGCATGGTATTGTCCTTATGCCGTAGAAAAGAGCGAGTTTGTTTAAATACCCAAAAATGTAATTAATAGCCTTCTGAGGACCTAGTCGCATATCTAATGACATGTGGAGCCATAGAAAAGAGCGAGTTTGTTTAAATAACCAAAAATGTAATTAATAGCCTTGTGAGGACCTAGTCACATATCTAATGACATGTGGAGCTATTGCATGGGTTAGGACGATTATTGACAAGATATAGAATATCATAAGTAATGACTTGCATGCATAGGAATCATAGATGCACCGTGATTCAGAATCGCGATCAGAATCGCGATTCAGAAACGCGTTTCGGGATTTTCCCAAAATCGCACAGAATTGTTTTTTTTTTTTTTTTTTTGAATTTTTTTTAGGCAATATGGGTATCAGATGAAAGCTTTGATTGAGAGCATTATGAATGTGTAGTTTGCCGACTGTTTCAAGTGCGAAACACCAAAAAATGTGTTTTCACTCAGGGAGTTGGAAGGCCAAATCATGAAGAGGCCTTACCGTCGGGGCCGGGGTCTACAGGCAGCCCCCAAACCCTGCCGTTGGGGGGCGTTGCCCCCCAAACCTCCCACAGGGGGGCTACCGCCCCCCGGACCCCCTGTTTCCCGGGGGACTACCACCCTTCGAACCCCCTGTTTCCCAGGGGGCTACCAGATAGCTATCGAAAATAAGATATGTTTGTGCCTCATCTACTACACTTCTGAGAGGCAAAACACTGGTTTGACCATTGATCTCCTAAAAGAATTTCAACCATAAGCTATTTTTCCAAACATATATATATATATTTTTTGCGATTTTGGGTCGCAAATCGCGATTCGCGAATCTTGGACCCAGCGAATCGCAATTCGGTGCATCTGTGATAGGAATGCAATAGGCTTGCATGGGCACATGCATAGGCAATGCAGGGCCTATAGCCACTCGTAAAAACTCATCCTACTACCATTCTTTTTGTGTGAGTGATTGTCTTTCTCTACATCAGTATTTTATATGGAACAAAAATGACAATGGAGCCAGACTATCCAACAAATGAGAAACTACTGATCAATCTCAAATAGCATCACCCCCGAGCCAAAGCAAATAATATTATGATTCTTGGCGATATATATATGCATAGTAGAGATATGGATATCCTCATTAATATCAATAAGATAGAATCATAATATGTGTGACCATGATAAATACAACTATGAGACCAACAATGAAAGTGAACTTATGGTTTGATGACAATAGTTGACTTGTTGACACCATAGGTGTAATCTTAAATCTTGAGCAAAGAATCGTTATTGCCAAACTAGGAGTTTATTTGGGTGAAAGATTCACCTGTAATATGGGAGAAGCCAAGGCAGCAATATGGGAGAAGCCAAGGCACTACTAGCAAGAATGGAACTCGTCTTCATAAGAAAGTGATTCATCTAATGACAAGAGGGAATTTTGCAATTGAGTTTTGAAAAAATAGACACTGTGGCTAATGAAGCTTTTGATCATAATGTTTTCTATGGTTGTGGACCTATGTTCAATGAACATGAATTAATCTGAAGTGGGGTGGATGTGTGGCTAACTCTGAAACCTTATGTCCACCATGGAACTCGTTGGCTAGAATTCACCATTGTAAGGATGGAGCAATTGAAACCCGGAGCTGTTAGGAAGATGGTAATGGTGATTGAGCAAATTTTTTTGATTAACTCCCTTGATGTCAAACGAAGCTTGGCTGCAAATTTGGCCACGATGACATGAACACAATTCCTATTTCTAGGGTTTAGGAGCAAATAACAATCATATACCAAACTATTTAACCCAGCTAGTAGTATAAGTTACTACTATAATAAACTAGTAATTCCACAATGGTAACCAATAGTTATATTGGTTTTGCATTTTCACTAGCATTCATGCATTTCTTGTGAGATGTGTAAACATTTGAAACTCCATAAAATTTTTGGATGAAGTTTCAAACTGATCCCATAGCTTGATGAATAAATTATTTGCGAGTTTCATTCTACTTATGATTCATCGATTATGTAGCACATGACGTGCCATGTAATATTAACTACATTCTATTTCTAACTACAAGAATATAATGACTAAATACAAAAATCTCAATGGATTTTAACGTGAGCAAACACATTGCTTGTGAGGACCTCAATGTGAGACAACTTTGGAAGTGACATTGGTTGTCTCCACTCTATATTACTAATAATCTTCTCCATGTCTCTTGATAGGTGTCATGATGATTTCTAGCACACCTTTCTTTTATGTCCACTTTGAGGTAGCTCGAGGTAGAACCACATCCATCCATCATTTAATGACATCTAAAGTAAAAACTAGAGTTTATGTGACATTTGTCACATCTCATGCGTGAATTTCTACCAACTTTTTCCAAATGTCCTAGTTCTAACTAGAAATGTACAAATCATCATGCATGTGTCCATTTCACTTTGTGCATGCCTTGCATGTCACTATGGATCACTTACAATTAATGCATGTGAATTGCCACGAGTTTCTACTAGCATACTTTTGCTAATTCTAAGTCTACAATCTTTATGCAAGTTGTAATTATCAAACTAGATATGACATATTCATGTAGCTTGAGTTCTATCTAGGCCAAACTTGGCATTTGCATTTATGAACAACATAATTGCATGGTACAATGTTTGTAGCAAGCCTAAAGTCAAGATGGATTATTTTTCCATTTCAACACTCCTCCTAAAAACAATCTATATTGACTTGAACATGGATCTTGGTATTACTCCAAGATTGGCTCTATGCTTGATGAAGGAACTCTTGTTCAAAGGTTTGGTGAGCATATCAGCAATACAAGATGATGTGTCGATGTGCTCCAAGTAGATTTCCCCTCCAATGAGCTTCTCTCTCACGAAGTGATGTGCAACTTCAATATGTTTGCTCCTTGCATGGAATATTGGATTGTTGGCAAGGGCTTGGGCTGAAATGTTGTCACACATGATCATAGGTAGATCATCTTCCATGATTATCTTTAGTTCCACTAGCATCCTCTTGATCCAAAGCACTTCCTTTGTTGTTGTAGTGAGTGCCTTATACTCAGCTTCACAAGATGAAAGTGATACAATATCTTGCTTTTTGGAAAGCCAAGATATCAAGTTTCCTCCAAGATATATGACATAAGCACTTGTAGATTTTCGATTTGCTCTATCACTTGCAAAATCCTAGTAAGAATAACCAACAATAGAAAGATCTTCACTTTTATACAATAAATCATAATCAAAAGTTGAAGATATATGTCTAAGCACTCTCTTGGCCATTTTCCAATGATAAATAGTAGGATTTTGCATAGCCTGGCTCAACTTATGAACACTAAAGCTTATGTCAGGTCTAGTTGTTGTGAGCCAAATTAAGGAGCCTATAAGACTCCTAAAAAGTGTGATGTCCACGAAGGATCTTTCATCACCTTTGTTAGGGTCTTTTACATTTTGCTCCATAGGAGTTTCTATACTCTTACAATCTAACATATTGAACTTTTTGAAAGAGCATACTTGGATTGACATACAAAAGCTTTATCTTTAAGAAAGTCAATCTCTTATCCTAGTATGTAGTGAATTTTTCCAAGATCTTGCATCTTGAACTCTTTTCCAAGTGCAATCTTGGTTTCCTCAACTAACTTGATACAACTTTATGTTAGAATGATATCATCAACATAAATAAGAAGGATGACAATATCTTTATCAAAAAACTTGACATACAAGGAAGGATCATAGTTACTAAGATTAAATCCTACTTAGTCTTGATCTTCAGTTTCTTGTGTACGATGCTCAAAACAATGGATTCAGAACAAAGCAAGGTTGAATCAAATCAAAATGCAGTCACTCGAATTTTGAACCTATCCCTATCCTTTTTAAGACCTTATAACTCTTGATATACACATCAGATTGATTTGGTTTCAATTTCTATGAAAGTACACATCATAAGCTTTCCATCAAGCTATAACACCACTATCTTTGGATCTACAAGCAAGGAGATAGAAGGGATTGAAAATCTCTGATTTTCACACGTGCGGAATTCCAGAATTCCGTACTACCACTTTTCATATCTGAAAAATCAGTTCCAATCCGATTTGATCCAAATACACTTCAGAGAAAAGTGAGGAAAAGTATAAAACTGCTTTTTTGCTTGATTTAGCTCTCAATTTCTTGTACAATAAGAGATGTTAGCATGCAAAGCTCAATTTGGCTCTGATACCATGACAAAATTTCTAGAATTCACACGTGTGGGGAAGATCCACAAAGCTTTATGATTAGCACAATAACCTGATTCTAGATTGATTTGCAAGATCTAGTACAGCAGTTATGGGTAACCACAATCTAGCATGCTAAGCAACAGAGAATGATAGCAATGAATCATAAATGAGCAAAAATACAAGAATTTAGTGTATTAGCATTCGTCTCAACACGAGTTAGAGAGAGAAAGATAGAGATATAACAAACAAAAATTGTGTGGATCCAAAATGACAAGAGATAGCTACAAAGCTTTGGTTCTTCATCAAAAAATATGAGGAGAGCTACACATATTTATGGAGTTTGAGGTAGCTCAAGGTAGAACCACATCCATCCATCAGTTAATGACATCTAAAGTAAAAACTAGAGTCTATGTGACATCTGTCACATCTCATGCATGAATTTCTATCAACTTTTTGTCCTAGTTTTAACTAGAAATGTACAAATCATCATGCATGTGTCCATTTCACTTTGTGCATGCCTTGCATGTCACTATGGATCACTTACAATTAATGCATGTGAATTGCCACGAGTTTCTACTAGCATATTTTTGCTAATTCTAAGTCTACAATCTATATGCAAGTTGTAATCATCAAACTAGATATGACATATTCATGTAGCTCGAGTTCTATCTAGGCCAAACTTGGCATTTGCATTTATGAACAACATACTTGCATGGTACAATGTTTGTAGCAAGCCTAAAGTCAAGATGAATTATTTTTCCATTTCAGCATAGTCTAGTAGTAGTGAGATATATAAGACTCCCAATGACTTGGTGATACAATGTACAATCAATAGAACCACTTTCATCAAGACCTAACAATTTCTTTCTAATTTCACTAGACAAGGTCAATGGTTTACAATCAGACATATGAAATCTCTCTAGTGTGAAAAATAAAAAAGCTATCTATGTTGAGTCTAGGGGTTTGATAGAGTTTTTCTATGTTCATCTATGTGTGAGAGATTTCAACAAGTTTAATCATATTTTGGTAAATTGTCAATTGAGGCCAAAACTCATTTTAGACTTAGAGACAAACTTTTTGAAGTTATATTAGTTTAAAATATATTCAACAAACACTTTTTGAAAGTGTGGAAAAGTTGGTCGTCAAGTCTATGAGAGATTCAAATTTGAATGTTGGGTACTTTGAATCTAGGCCCAAAAATAACAAGGGTTAGCATTTTGGAGGGAAAGCCAAGTGGCCAAATAGGGCTTGGACCTGATATAAAAGGATGGAACTCGTGGAGAGACACATATTCTCTCTTCTCTCTCTCATTTCATCATTATACATGGTTCTCTTTGGATTCTACTACTCATTGGTGCACTCTCATGATGTTATCTTGCAATTCTATGTGTAGAATGATCTGAAATCCTTCACATGGTATCAGAGCTCTTGTGTGTCATGTTATGAAAGGATGAACCACATCTAGCAAGGATTTGGAGGAGTTACCAGTGCTAGAGCATGCTAGATTGATTTCTACTCAAAAATCAGCATTTTTGCATGTGTAGAATTGATCTTTTGTAGGTCAAAACTCAATATACAGTTATATACTTGACCAATTCTGATTTCACACTTAGTTTACTGGATTTAGATGATTTTTTGTGCATTAGGATGGTCTTATTGGAGGCTACAAGAAGATATATCAAGTTTTTAGAAATTGCATGTAGAATTTGAGATATTCAGTTTTTTGTGATTTTGTCAAAACCCTAATTTTGATTGGATCTCTAGTTTTTGAAGTTACTGAACTTCGTTTGAGTGTGTTTCAATCTTAGGAAGTGTCAAGAATCATTAGATTGAGGATAGATCATAGGTTGATCAAGATTTCACTATTCTATGTGTTGATTTTCTAGTTAGAAGTGCTAGAAGAGATTTGAGAGGTCCCATGTCTTTGTGATTTCTCCTTGAGTTCATTTGTTGACATTCAAGAGAGTTCTTTGTGCATTGGAGCAAGTTGAAAGAAGAAGATCAGGTCACTGCCTAATGATGAGGATCTAGGTGGTGGTGATTCTCTTTTGATGCGTTCTTCAAGTCCAATATCAAGTGAAGGTGACAAAGGTTTATGGTGGATTGATAGTGGAGCTAGTTCACACATGACTAGTCACAAGGAGTTCTTTACTTCTTTGGTCACTTATGATGGAGCCAATAAAGCAATTCACAAGGCCAATGGTGGTGAGTATGTGATTGAAGGTATCGGTTGAATTCCTATTTGTCTTTCTACTAATAGAAAAGCAAGGGAAGAAATCTTGGTTGCTAGGGGCAATAGACAAGGTAGACTTTTCAAACTTGATGCTTTTGTTATGGCTAACAAAAGGGATGGAATGGAAAAGGAGATTGGTATCAACTATCCAAAGTTACCTTTTAGCATCAATAAGATTGGTGGATCTTATGCAAAGTCTAAAAAGCTTCCTTATGCTAGATCTAGGTCAAGATCTAATATGCTTCATAGAGATGCTCATTTGTGTGCTAACTTGGCTAGTCTTGAGGATAATGATGGTGTTTCAATGGTTCCTCATGGCAAGTGCAAGCATGCAAAAGGTAAGGAAAGGGCTAACTTCATCAATGGAGGTGAAGATTCTTCCTTGGAAAAGGTTGTTGCTAATGATTTCTTTGATCATATGGAAAAAGATGTTGCTAGGTGCATTTATGAAGGAGATGGTTCTTCTACATTCTTTTGTGATGAGTCCAAGAAAGTCATTTTTGCAGCAAGTGGAGTCACATGTCTTCATAAAGAGAGTAGATCAAATGGTTCTATCAAGAGACTTGGTGAGGGAGATAGTCACAAGTCAAGAGGAAGAGAAGTATGTGAAGAGCTCAAAGTAGGATGTATTTTGAATGATGTCATTGTGAATGATAGTGAGGAAGAGTCATTATCATATGAGTCATTACCTAAATCATTGAGTAGAAGTTCTTGTTTGAAAAAAGAGAGTACTTCAGTCATCCTTATGTTGAAGGTACTAATCATTTTTTTCATGGCTTCTAATGTCTTTGAGATTTCTACTTCTTATGATGCAATCATTAAGAAGGAGCCTTATGAAGGAAAGAGCAATGGAAGATTGGTTCTTGGGAAGATCCAAGGCATGGATCTCACATCACTTCATCAACTCAAAGGATTCTATGATTGTGAATTGATCACTCATGATCGAGATGGCAAAAGGTTGGTTGGAGAAGACTACATGGAGCAAATCGAGAGGCAATTTCTTCAAGACAAGGGAGATCTCATTGTTGAGCTTATTGAGGTTTGTTATGGACTCAAGAGGGCTGGATTTATTAGGTTTGATACTCATCTTCACCTACTCTACTTCATGTTGGATGGAAAGTTTGGAATCTATCTTTTGATTTATGATGGTGACATTGGTGACATTGTTTTCACTAACCTTTGTGGAAGATCGAGATCAAGCATTGATGAGATCTTGTTGGATCTAGATCATATGTTTGAGAGGGAGTATTTCCAGAGGTTCAGGTCTAAAGATATTCATATCTTTGATATCTTTGATGATCAAGAGAAAGGTAAGCAAGTGGAAGCGACACACTTTGTTTTATTCACATGTTTTGGAGAATCTTCTTGTGCAGATGATACTATGCAAGTGGATATTGATTCTCAGGGTTTTCATGTTGGAAAATCAAGTAATAGATCTGGAAAGCAAATTTTGCTCAATGACTTTGATGGTCAAGAGGAAGATCAAGAGGTTGGTCTCAAAGGGCTTCAACAACACAAAAAGAAAGGTGGCAATTTGGAGCTAGTCAAGAGCATCAAAGGAGGGTCAATTGGCAAAGATGTTATGGATATGTTTTTGCAGGTGTTTGAAAACTCAAGTAAGGTCAAAGGAGCAGCAAGGAAGTGTTTTTCAAATTTACTTTACTTGTTCTATCTCATGTTTGAGCTATTTCATGTGAATGTGTGCAAATTGTCAAGATATGGACAAACTAGCTACATTGTCTTGCAATATCTTATTGTTGGAGTTGTACTAGAATTCTTGGATGCTTTTGCTGATGGAAATGAAGCTATTGGAGGTTCATTATGTCACTCGTCCATGCCTAAGTTCTCAAGTGTTGAGCTACTTGGTGCCAATACTTGGAGATTGTCAATTTTTGGTGAATTCATGGTCATTTTCTTGTGTTAAGTAGATCTTGAAGATGGACTAGTGCAACCTAATTGGTTTATGGAGTCATGTGGTGCTGGATTTTCATCATTGATGTACTCACCTACTCATGGATTTCCAAGGTCTGATGGTTTCTTGTGGCAAGATGGAGATGGAGGCTCATTTATGGAGTTTTATGGTGGAGACATATCAAGAAAGGACAAAGTTGGAGGAGACAAGCAAACAAATGGTCATCACTCACATTTATTGTTTGGTTGCTGTAATTTTCAGAGAGTTCAAAGTTTGAAACATGGAGGAACTATTTCATTTACATTGAGTCAAACACTTCAGATTTTTTCTTTGGATAATATATCGTTGTCATTCGGCTGTAGTCATCAACGAACATTAAGAAGTACCTTGATCTTGAGAGTAAATCGACTTTCATCAGTCCACAAACATCTGAGTGGACAAGCTCAACTACCTCCTTGGCTCTTTTTCACTCATGCACAAATGGACTTCGATGTTGTTTGCCCTTTTGGCAGGCCTCACAGAAGTCGGTGTCGGGTCTGGATATCTTCAGACCTGTGACACAATCTCTTTTCTGCTCATGTCGTAGAGACTTCTCATGTTTAGATGATACACTCTTTTGTGCCAGAGTTGATCTTCGTTTTCTGATGCATTCAGTATGCTATCAAAACTACTAATAATCTTGACTTGGTATAGGTTACCTTCTCTGAACCTGATAGTCAATAGCTTGTTTGTTCTTTCCTCGATAATCCGGCATATATTGCCATCAAACAGGACTCGAATTCCAAAATCCGCCATCTTTGATATAGATAGGAGGTATTTCTTCGTGAGGGTACATAGACTACTCCTGGAAGCTCCGCTTGTCCCGACAGTGTTCGTAGCTGTAGAGTCCCGATGCCTTCGACATTGTGTTGGATCCCGTCACCTAGAATCACTACTCGATTGTTTTCAAGTTCCCTATAGTTGATCAAGACCTTCTTCTTGCAGGTAACGTGTGAAGTCACTCCTGAGTTGATGACCACGTCATAGTCTTGCTTTGCATAGCTTGTTGAAGCCTCATCGAATATTGTGAAGGCTTCATTGCTCTTGTCTACATCCTTCGACGACTTTGCAACATGGGCCTTTTCGTCCTTGCTTTTTCTTCTTGGGTTGGATCTGCACTCATATGCAGAATGTCCCTTCTTCTTGCAGTGCATGCAAGGGATTGTCGGGTTGAACCAACATCTATTGGCTGTGTGTCCCAATTTATGACATTGATCACAAGAAGAAGTTTGTTGGTTGTCGTTGCCTCTGCTCAAAGACTTTGAATGAGCCTTGTTGAATCCAGGCTTGTTCTTGTCTTTCTTCTTTCCTTTTGTGAAAAGAGCCTTCTTCTGGTCACTGCTTCCTTCTCCTTCATCTCTCATCAGCGACAAGACTGACAACTCGCTAAAACATCATGTCTGGAAAGCTCAAAATGAAGTACATGAGTTGCTGTGGTGCTAAAACCTGGTGTTCATGTCCATATACAGCAAGTTGAGCGAAGATCATTCTGATCCTCTCGATGTGCTGATCCAACTGGTTGTCATCCCATCGCAAACTTTGCAACTGATTGTGTAGGTGCATATAAGAGAAGCTCCTTAGATCTTGCTTACAAATTCTAAACACAAAAGGATAACACATTGTGGAGAAACCACCCAACCAAGTAGAATCATCCAATCAATCTCTAGAAACCTCACCCCCAAGCCAAGGAACAAGAAGCATGAATGTAGAGTGAGAGTCTGACAGTGAATCAAGAACCATAATGAGGAGTAGGGTGAGTTTGGTCCTCTTATATAGAGCCTAATGCATCCTGGGCACATAGCCATGCATAGCCCTATGTTTCATTTTCATAGATTCACCTAGAATAGAGTCCTATGCATGGACCAACTATTCATAGAATTGCTATTGATAACTCTACACATGCATACACTGTCTCATTACCTTGTCTAAACTCCACTTAGTGTGTTATGGGCCTCACAAGAATATTAGTTACTTTCGGGTCACGTCCAGTATGACGTGGCATAACTAACATAGAAGGAGAATTCTATGTTAGAAACTAAAATTCGGAAAATTCTTCTTTATGCTATCAACTCTAGAGATTCGAGCTAAATCAGAAGCCTTTATAGTTGACTTGACTGGTATGAATGCAGCTAACTTAGTTAACTGAGCCACTACAACCCAAATAGAATCATTTTGCCGTTGGGTCTTTGGAAGTCCAACTACAAAATCCATAGATATGCTTTCCCATTTCTTATCTGGAATATCTAACGGATGCAACAAACCACCAGCCTTATGGCATTCAGCCTTTGCTAGTTGACAGAGTTTGCATTAAACAACATATGACCCAACATATGGCTTGAGCTTTGGCCAATAAAATTTTCTCTTAACCAAGTCCAGAGTCCTGTGTATACCCCCGAGATGTCCTGCACAGGGTATGTCATGACATTCAAACAAAATCTTTCGTTTGAGCTCATCATCACCAGGTACGCAAACTTTCCCATTCCGAAATAGTAATCCATCTCGAATGGTGAACTGTTCCACAATATTTTTATCTTTCTTAGTTAGTTGAGTCCCCTGTGTTTCTGACTCAACACTGTCCACATTTCTTCCGGTCTGAACAATGTTCCAAATGTGACCAAAATGGAAATCTGATTCATATTTTTCTCTCAGCGAAAGATATAGATTTGTAGAAATATGGGTGAATGACAACTCATTCAGTTCACCGATCCGACTAAGAGCATCTGCAACTTGATTAGAGCTGCCTCTTATGTAACAAATTTCATGATCGAATTCTTGCATCAATTCAACCCATCGAGCTTTTCTCCCCCGAAGATCATGTTGATTACAAAAATACTTAAGAGGCTGGTGATCCGTATACACTACAAACTTACTACCATACAAGTAGTGTCTCCAGGTTTTAAGTGCATGAATTACAGCAAACAATTTCTTTTCCTGCGTAGTATAACGCAACTGAGGAACAATGAATTTTTTGCTTTCAAACACTAGTGGCCTATCCATTTGTAATAGAACTGCTCCAACTACAACATCACTTGCATCTGTTCTCACGACGTTAAGGTAAATCTGGATTTGAAATTTGTAACACGGGAGCTGAAACAATCATTGTTTTAAGTTTCTCAAAACACTGATTCAATTCCTCGTTCCAAACAACAGGCGGACTAGGTTGATTCCTCTTTTTCTTTTTATTAACAATTCCTTTTGTTAGATTATTAAGCGGTGCTGCTAACTTAGCATAATCCTCAATAAATCTCTTGAAGAAAAGTGTAAAACTTAAAAAAGACTTTACCCGCCTCACAGTTTCCGAAATTGGCCACTCAATCACAATCTTGATTTTATCCTCGTCATTCTTGATCCCATTTATTGTGATCTTATGACCGAGATAAAGCAACTCTTGCTTAAAGAATTCACACTTAAATTCTTTAGTCTAGAGTAACTCCTGACGGAGCTTCATCAAGACGAATTTTTTAAGTGTTCTACGCATTCCACCAAGGATTTACTGTAAACGAGAATGTCATCTAAGAATACTACCACAAACTTCCCCAAATATGGACGAAATAAATCGTTTATCATTTGCTGGAACGTTGCTGGAGCATTCGTTAATCCAAATGGCAACACTAGAAATTCATAATGACCAAATCTAGAATGAAATCCTGTCTTTTGGACATCTTCTGACTTAATTCTTATTTGATGGTACCCTGTCCTGAGATCTATCTTGCTGAAATACCGTGCTCCACCCAAGCAATCTACAAGGTCATCCATCCTGGGTAATGGATATTTATTCTTTATAGTCACTTTATTAAGCCCCTTGTAATCCACACGAAGAACAGGAGCGCCCCATGGTGATTTACTAGGTTGTATATGTCCCATCCTCAGATAGTTTTCTATTTGATTTAAAATCTCTGTCTCCTCTTTCTGAGAGAACCTATAAGGTTGTCTAGAGACAGGTTGACTTCTTGGAATAAACTTGTGGTCTACTGACCTAGACGATGGTAAACCATGAGGTAATTCAGATGGAAAAACATCCCTAAATTCATTTATGATATGTTCTTTCACTGCTTGTTCATGATCTAAATTTATTGAGTTAAGAATTGCTGAGAATTCACAACCATTTAGATTCATTTCAGGCCCGACATGTAGTAGACCATTTTTAGGACACATGTCTTTTCATGGAGTTTGTGAATACACTATATGTACATTTTTCTTTGTTATACAATAAACTTTTGATCCACCATCTTTGAGAGCTTGTGAGGAGTGGCTATGGTGATTGATTTATGTGATCTGCATGCTGCACCAGATCCTAACAAGATTTTGACACAAATGATCAACCTACAATCTTATAAACTTTTGCAATTTCTAAGCTTGAAATACACTCTTGAAAATTCCATCAAATTCAAACACAAGATATCCAATCAATTTTAGGGTTTCCACAAAAGAACACAAAATTGAATCATTCACATGATTTCTACTTGCAAATCTGGAAACTTGATATAGATTCTTGAAGAATGATGTTTTTCCTTTATTATGCAATATAAATCACCAAAATCCAACAAGTATTTTGACCTAAATTGACCTTTGGATCACAAAAATCCCCATTCTACACTTGAAAATGCTTGATTTTGACAAGGAATCACTCTAGCACACTCTAGAATTGGTGATACCTCCAAATCACTAGAATTGGCTACTCTTGCAAATATACCCTTCAAAAAAACTCTGATACCATGTGAAAAAAATCAGATCACAAAGATCTAATGATGCCCTTTGATCTTTGGCTTAGTAAAAGAGCACATCTAGCATCATTACGTAGAAATCAAGCATCAACTAGACATAGAAAATGAAAACTCAATAAAGACTTGTCAAAATCACTTATGTATGATAATTTATTGTTCGTGTCCGTACAATGGCTGTACTAAAATAGTACTCACACGTGGGAACTCATACATATAAAAAAAAATAGCATTTTATACACAAGAATCCACTATATCCTTACAAACATGCAAAAAATGGATATAGGACCCAAAGAGATATCTTTCATAAGAATGAATGAGAGAAGAAAGAGAGAGATAAATTTCTCCCACACTTGTATGCTTATTTATATTAGCCTCTTGTCCTATTTGGATGCTCTTACCAAGGCTTATCAACTTATGGAAGGTTGTAGATCTCTTTCAAACCTTAGATCTAACATGACCAGATTCAATGCATCTCTACTAACCAATTAGAGTGGGTCCAAATTTGACCTTATCAACTTGCAAATGCATATTGAACACCATTGCGAGTTGAATGAGAAACATTGCGAGGTTCTCCTTAAGGAATCTTTCAAAATTGACAAAAAAAATGTCATTTCACAAAAACCATGTTTTTTGTGCATACAAATCTTAAAAATGACGTGTTTTTCTTATATTTTAAAAAATACAAACATGTGAAAAATTATAAACCTACAAAAATATGTTTTTTTTTTTTTGTATATCAATAAGGTCAACAAAAAAAGTATGTTCAAAATCTCTCAAAAACCTACATAATTTTTTATTTGTACTGATTTTTTTGATTTGCTATTTATATTTAGAAAATATGTCTATTTTTTAATTATATTCAAATTTACAAAACCAACAAAATAAAGGTACTAAACATTTGATCTATATGATCATGAGTATTACCAACAGGTAGAACATTGAGTTTGACCTTTCGGAACATTGAGTGAACTCAATGTAGATACTGGCCCTTTGTTTTTTGATTTTCTAATATGTATTGTTTTAGTAATTTCAAGGGTATTCTTCTTTTTATGGGCTTTGTTGATCAAATTTTGGTAATTGATTGTTGAAAGTTCAAGTAATCATGTGAACTTTCAATGCATGCAACTACCGTCATCAACTTGTGCATGGAAAGGATGTAAACCATTAACACAACATTTAGACTCATAAGAAAGAAAAGATGCATAGTATGCATGGAAAGGATGTAAACCATTAACATAACATTTAGACTCATAAGAAAGAAAAGATGCATAGTGTAGGTTTAACCGTATTTTTCTTAGATCATAAAATAATGTATAATTGGCATGTATTGAGGGTCATCTTTCTAAAAAACCGGAATAGTTCGTGAAATAAAGGTTTTTGGAGGGGAACCCAAAAAGGTTTTCCGAACAATGTCCAAAACCCCTGCGTGCTGATCCAGAACCCACAACCAGCAGGCCACGCGCCCCCGAGAGAGAGAGAGAGAGAGAGAGAGAGAGAGAGAGAGAGAGAGAGAGAGAGAGAGATTTGGGCTTGCAACATTGCTGTCAGCAACCTACACGCAATCCACAGCCCCGGGCCCTGTTAAGTTAATTTATCGATCTGTAATAGGGATTTCGATACTAAATCCCTGTTAAAGGTATCTCAAAATCAATAAAAAGCCTGAGTGCAGGTCATAAGACTGAGTAATAGATCGTGGGAGAAGCGCTCACGTGGATAGCTACGTGTGATGATGAACGCGTCAGTCAGTCTGTTTGGATTTGGATCGAATTTAGCATATGCCCAGAATCGAAGTAAATGTGGGCAGTTGAGAACGCGTGGAGACATCCTCTTAAGATCGAAGTAGCCCTAGCCAAAATCGAGCTGGTTCCTTGCCTCTAATTTTGATATTGCCTTTAATACAAAGGCTAACCTTCAAACATATAGGTCATGCCTTATAGACATAAGTATTGCCTTTAGACCAAACCTTTAGAAATTGAACATGTGTCATAAGGCCTCAAGACATCATATGCCTTAATATGGGCTATCCTTAACAACATCGATTTGTTACAGAAGGTCGAAGAGCCACACTCATTCTATTCTAATCTTTAGATATAGATCGAATGTGCCACACTTACATACTTCGATGATAGCCTTCCACAAACAAACTATGTCTTACAATCATAAGGATAAATGAGTGTCTTGAAAGCATAGATGTCGGGTCTCGTTTGCTGAGAATTCAGTTGTAGAATTGGGAATTCCCACTTGGTACTGCAAGTCAAAATAGGTGAGATACCTTGTAAAATCGATCCAAGACTACAATTAGCCAACACTTTAGATGTAAGTCGAAAAGCTGGGAGTTTAAATGCGTGAAGCTCAAGTGTTGCTGAAGTGAACTTTGGCTTTAAGTCAAACATGCTTTGACAATCGAGTTGAAACAAGCCTCTGAACCTCGATCTCCAATATATCCAAGGTTGACAATCCATAGTACTTTAAGAATCTAATCCAATAGGATCAAAATGCCTTAAGTTTACTTCAGCTTGTTTCCAGATGTCAAGCTAGCTTATAACACCAATATAATTGTGATACTCATTATAAACTTCATAATCAAATTGACGTATAGGTATTATCATAAAAATCTCGATAAAATGGATAAAATGACATAGCAGAGCAATGACACTCACATCTATTGTCATTCAAGCGTGGTTGCCGCCGCGGCTGGCATATTCTACAATGCAGCGTTTTCATTTTTTCTGTTGTTATAGTACTCCAATGCCAATGCGGTACTGTGCTCATTGCCTTTTTGCTAGTACTGCTCTCTGCAGGATAGTAGTTTTATCATATTATCGTTTAGATCTCTCAAAGTTCTCTTCATGTTCCAATCTGCATACGAAAGTAGACTCTTAGATGTTAGTTAACTATTAGTGCTGAAATCCTTCAGTGTGCTTAATCTTTCTTAAAATATCCTGAAGGCTCTCAGCACAATATTTCTCAAAAGCATGAGTTTTCGGCCTTCGGAGTTCACATATGTAAGTGCACGCAAATCAGAAAATTGATGTGAAAGTGCCACATAGTGATCAGTGCCAAATGTCAAGAGTGGTACCTTCAGTGTGGCGAATGACGAGGGAATAATTCCAATTGAATATCCCCGGATGGTCAGAAAGAAGGTAGTGTGCGGATTAGAACCATTCATGCAACTCATCTAACCTTCCTACATACAAGAAGACGTGGAATAATAAACTGCTGCTATAGAAGCTAACTTGAAAATAGATCCAAGATAAGAGGAGGATATAAGAAGTGTCAGTCTACGTTATCATATGTGGAATGAGTATGTGCCACTGTACCTTTTCAAGAGACTAGAAATTGTCTATATGAAGTTAACAAATCATATGGTGTATCTCTGATGGGTAATTTGAAGCAGCTAGATAATTAATATATGTACCAGTACATTACCACTCGGTAAGATTAGTTTCAGTTGCCGTGATTGTTCGTTGACTTTTATGCTATGAACGTTCAGATTACAATCATCCTTATCATTTGATAGTCCATGCATATCAACACTGATGTCATGATCATGCTGCTAAATTTCCTTTATAACTACGTATACAAATAACGTAGAATATATATCGCTTGTGCATTTTGATAGAATATGCGTATGATAATTGGCATTTAAAATTTTTGGGTTGCACGATGATTTTGGATACCATGTTTGTAACAAGAGCGGTATAGGGAACCTTGCTGGAGTCATTGTCAGTACTTCGCTTGGTGTTCCTAACGATAGTGTTACTAGACTAGCCTACAGCAGCTAAAATACATGAAATCAAAACATTTTTATGCTTAGTTTATTGTGTCAAATTGCATGTTTTTGAAAATAGAGCCAATTTTAGTATGTCTCAATTTTTTGTTATTTTATTTTAAATTTCATTACAAAAAGTGATTTACAAAACCAAGTACTTTCCAAAGTTCAAAAATTTTGAAAATGTGCAAAATCACCTTTTTTTTTGTCGTTTTTCAAACAAGGCTTTATACGTGCGCAAGGTGTTTTTGAAAAGCATGCTAATTTAAGACACTTTTTGAGGGAATTTAAGGAAACATTCCAAAAGTTTCTCTTTTGGTCGCAAAGTTTCTCATTCGACTCCCAATGGTGTTATTCGTCAAAATTGCCAACTAAACTCAACATGATAAATCTCAAACTAGTTGACAATTTCTCACAGTAATTGTGTGTGTGCGATCATGTCTGTAGTTAATGAATAAAACAAGTAGCGTTAGCATATGTGGGACCATGGCTTGATCAAAAAATGACCATCAAATTTCCATGTCATATGGACCATTGCCAAATATGTGAACATTTTATTGGATATTTTCTTGATTGAGTATGCCCCCCACTCGGAACCGCCGATGTTCATCCTGACATGCCAACAACAAGGGAACACCTTGACAGAGTTGTCACAACAAGTGAAGCCCACTATGCCACTACCAACCTCCAAACAAAGTTACCTCCCAAGAAATCTAAGCTTGCCCTTTGGTGTAAAGGGATAATATATTATGTATCGATCTTGCAAACAAATGCTCAAGAACCTTCGAGCAAGTGAGAGCACTAGGCAAAAAATTGTATAAAAGAACCTTAAGACTGAGAGCAACTCAAAGAGACCTTACAAATTTGTAGAGTTTCTCCTCACACATCTATGCTACATAGATCATTGTGCCACCTAAGTGCTCTTCGAAATAAGCATGGATTTATTGGGCAATTCTTTGAGATGTGGCAAAGTATTGGCCACGGCTACCTAGGAAGTGCAAAGCAGACTCTCTCTGCACCATGTCAGGGAGTGTATATGCGGCTCACAAAGCAATAATAAAATTTGTTAAAGGAGGGCCATGGTGAGGATTGCACCATTGGACTCCCTCACATGTTGCATGGAGTGCATCATGGAGTGTACATTAAATGGAGTCTCTAGATGATTGAGACTCAAGAGGGAGCATTAATAGAATATGTATTATGTAATAGAGGGAGAGAGCGTAGGTATTGCAAACAAACCAATCCAAGGTGCTCGGCCCTTGGCAGCTGGCTACCCCTGCCCTGACGGTTGCTGGCAGCTGCTCCTGCTAGCGAGCGTGCACTTGTGCCTTGGACAAACGCTTTCACGCTGGAGTCTGGGAAGCCTTACAACTTACTACTCCCAAAAAAGCTCATATCTCTAGAGTCTGTAATATGATTGATTATGTATGTCTCTCTTTGGCTGGGCCCGTACTATGTAGTATGTATACTACGGTCTACCTAAAGAACACCCACCTTTTTGCATTTATAGATCCATCCACCAACTTTTGCTTTGGAGTTTGCAAATTGCTATTCAAATACAAGATTACAAGACACTGTTAGTGGCATTAGTGGGCGATGAACCCATCTCCACTCCACTGCAAATGCAGCCAATAATTATATGCTGGTATGCTGTCCCTTTTCTTGAGGCTCGTGGACAGCAGATTGGAACTGCGATGGAGTTGGCGTCAGACAAGTGTGGAGAATTGTTGACCATGTCCATGCGCATTGGTTTCGTTCTGGTATTGATCAACCTGCATTGCAGCAGCCTGCAGCAGATCAGATTTTCCTCTTTATTTTATTTTGACTTTTACCGGACTGGTAGGCTGCAGGTGCTCCTACTCAGGAGTTTCCGGATGGCTGATTCAGCTTGTTACTACGGTATGACATCAACAAACTTGCAACGGACTTTCCAAAAGAGACCTACCGAGGATCCTTGAGCACATATGATCCAGTTTAATACAAGTTTTCCTAGGGTTGCTATTTTTTAGTGGATTTTGAATTAGTTTGCAACAATTGAATTTGGCATTTCACCAGTTAGTTTCTAAGTTTTTAGGTGTTGAGCTAAAAATCCCACTTAAAAAATATAAAATCTATAGGTTTCATAGCGTTGTGTTACCAATTTCAATGATGTGTTCGAAAGTTTATCTGTAAAAGTGATTAAGAGCACTGGATTAGAGGTAAAGCAGCCATTTGATCTTGTAAACGTTGGAGTCTACAGTAATCCAAAGGCACCGGCAAAAGATCTTAAGGAAGTATTTGTTGAGCTTTGCATATGAAGTCAAGTGCATGTCACGAGTTCTCACGACTGGCGATCACTAGTCTCGCTCTAGTTGAAGTCACGCATGCACTGAATGGGTATTTTCGTAACAATTTAGTGATTACAAATGAAGTGCTCTTGAAAATTTGCAAAATATTCTCTACTGCTGCTGTATGGTTAATTGAGAGAGTGGGGCCTTTCTTGTTAATCGTACAAGTACCATGTCTAAAATGAAAGATCGGCCGTGCGTCAGAACTTATAATATACCAAGGATCCTAAGCGCTGGGCCCATCCACGTGGTCTGAAAAGCCCAGGGGCCAGGAGACAAGAACTGCCAGAACTTAGAAGAGAGGTGGATTTTGTACTCAATGATCCAATCTATTCGTTTACAGTATATTACTGTATATACATTGGCCGGTTTAGTTGTCATTTACTTGTAGAGCGATTAGAGACTGCAGGGAAGTGCTTTTTGCAATTCGTTCCCAGGATTGCCTTAACCATAAAGCTAATTTCTCTAACTAGCTGGGAATACATCGTAATTCGTTACTAAGCGAAATAGCTTCTGTTGCTTACAATTAGGGTATGTGATCAGTTAAAAACCTTCAAAGTTTAAACCAGTGCTCTGACGAAATAGTTCGGCCTTGGTTAAATATGCTTTAAAGTTTGCACGTTGCACTAGACATTCACTCAGAATCCATTTGGCAACGCATTGATTTCGCTTGTACTTCCCAGAAGATGAGAATGATACCTTTCCCACATAGTACCTCGCCTATCAGTTCATACAACATTGTAAGCCCACTGTAAGCAAGGCTTCTTCGACGAAGTTCGACCTCCTTCGGGGCTCCAGATTTCTTTGTATAAATGGGACCAATACGCATATTGCAACTTGTGCACCATCTCCCTCCCACATGTTGCACTTCTCCTTTTGCTTTTGCCATTTCTTTTGCAGTGAAATTCAATTTTCAAGTGTCTGTGACAGCTCTAATTCAGGGGGTATGCTGCCAATGCAGTCTCAAAGAGTGATATTGTACATAGCATATCCTAATCTAATATTCTAGAAGAATGATAATCTCAGACAGATATTAATCAGTCACAAGCTACAACTTTGTTATCTGAGGTCTTAACACCGGATAATCCCATAAAAATGGAGGTTATCTGCAACAGCCTCATGAGGTTGACTTGGAAGCTTACCTCCTAGAATTAGGACTGCTGAAGAACTTCCGTCGGAGAGCACAGAGTTGGCGCGCATCTTAGTGCAACTGCCTATTATGAGTCAATATTAAGGTATCATTCTTAAGGCTACGTAGCTTTAGGATTCTTTAACTTTTCGTTCCTTCTGTCTTTCTATGGATGTGACGCATTATATGGCCGAATGAGAAAGTTTAGAAACTGAAGCATTCGGCTATAAAGGATGTGCACAGACTTGCTAACCATATTTTTTTTATCAAGTTCCACTTTGATATAGAAGAAATGATAGCTGTAAATATGATCTTAAAACAGGAAGGAATGAATGTGAAAGATTAGCTGGTACGTCTCACCAAGGGGCTCTATGCAGATGATGATGGACAGCGATCTGGAATCCCACAAAAAGTTCTTGAGAGCACTTGGAGGCGACACTTTTGCTCCTTATTGCAGATTGGAGCATCCTGTCTCAAGACGACGGAAGCTCAGAAAGTTGACAATCCTAACTCAGGTGGTATGCTCCCAGTCGAGATCAGTCACGCAAAAGTCCATATTCAGCGTCCATAGTTCTTCGGGTAGACGCAGATGTCCATATTCAGCCTCCAGTGTGCTTCAGATAGCTTAATCCACTGATAGACTAGAGATGCCAGGCTTTTTACATCCTCCAAAGCATTTACTACTCAGGTATTTTGTGTGCTTTTGAGATACTTGACTTATATCGCCCTTAAATTTTAGTACATCTTTCATGAATGTACCAAAAGATTGACCAAAGGCAATGGGAGTAACGTCTTACAAAAATCTTTCCGTTTCTCGGGATGCATGAATGATCAGAGGCGATAAACAAAGTCTATGAATGATGAGTGTATATATTATATATTATAGATTGCATTGATGATGAGAGGCAGTAATCGGGATGTTATCATTAACTGTTTGCTAAACATAGAAATCGCATATGGCAGAAGGTCGAGGCTGAAGGCTTGCATCTTCACGAGAGCAGGAAGCTGTGGCAGCTTGCTGTTTTGGGCTCCTTTTCATCTACTTCAATTCAACTTTGGCATGCATGGACATGCAAGATATCTATGGCTACTCACAAATACAAATTTTTTTGTGAGACACTCAGAATCTCAGATGTTTATTTTCACTAGCTGCATCAGTATATTGAAGTTTTTGTAGGGAGCGATTCAACCATCATCACATATATCTTGTCTCAATGTTCTTCTAGACTCGTTGATTATTGAAATAAAAACTACTATATTATCATCTTGTGTCACCTAAGAATCTTACTTTTAGAGATTAAGTATGTTTGCAAGCGTGATTGAGATGATGCTACTATCACTTTACTTTTAGTTTTCAAGTTGAATATGCATGATCCAGTTCGATGGCTTTCTTACCTTGAGAATCCTTTCAATATTGTGTCATGGTAGTCTAGTTATGATTATTCTATCTTTTGCACTCACACTTGCAAATATTATGTAGTATGTAGTGCGAACTGATATACAAACTGAAATGGTACCGATGTAATTGAGATGTCTAGCTATTGAATGTTGCTAATGCTCACTACTTTAGATTTCCTGCATTACCTATTGGTGACACCATTCTAGTTAGTGATTTACATCAAGCAGTTGGTTTTGAGTATTAATTTACTATTTTAAATTTTATGAAGTTTTCCAGCATGATTGATTTCTGTGGTTTGCATTTTATATACTTTCATCTTTTTGTAAGTTGATGGGTTTTCCCATCATTTATTAATATAAGCACGGATTTTTTCTTGTTGAAATTTTTCCCTCACAATCAAGTGTAAAATGATTAATATCAACCTTAAGTAATATGTTGAAATTGACTAAATGTGCCAATGGCATTATAGACTTTATACCACTTCATTACAAGCAAAACCTGCTAATGCAAATAAAAAGGCCTATTGATTAAAATAACACATTGGCACCTAATAGAATATCATGTTCCATCGACACATAAGTGTGTCATATCAGGTATATCTTTCTCGATCAATTCACTTATAATATGTGTACAAACCTAGATTCTCCTTATGAAGTATTTGATCTATCTAGATCATCACCTAAAAAAGGCCATTGTATCAATTTAGATCATTATATCACTAAAATCAAGTCATTTATTTGGATTAACATTACATAGTATGGTGGTTCATGTATGTGCAAGGCTAATAAACTTATCGTCCAACAACACTTATGTCACTTCTTCCTAGGTCCCTTTAAAGGCACGTATGTTTTGTCTCAAGACAAAAGCATGTTGTGTTTTTCATGGCAAGACGAACAACTACTACAATTGCATATAACACCTATGACATGGAAACTGATCATTCTATGAATAGAGCATGCTACAATCAACGTAAAACAAGATATGATATTTTATACACGGTGTATTGTGTGAAAGATTTCAGATCAATAAAGATTTTAAGTCCATATGATCTTGGGTTAGAAAGACAACATATCACCAATCTTGCCAATGTAGAAAAATCAGCATCTACTCTAAGAATGAGATGCAAACTCTAATAGATCTTGATCAAACATGAACCAAAACATAAAATAATGTTGTTGTCCGCACAATTATAGTAAGCTATTGTATTTCACACGTGTGAATCTGAAAATAGCAATCAATGATCATTCTACACAACAAGATATCACAAGTATAGTGCACCAATAAATAGGAGAACCCAAGAGAACCATGTATAAGCATGAATGAGATAATAAAAAGAGAGTGATTCCACTTCCCACGAGTTACATCCTTTTATAACAGGTCTAAGACCTAAATTGCCACTTGGTTTCCCTCCATAATGAAAACCTTACTATCTTGGGACTAGATTCAATGTACCCAACATTCAAATTTGAATCTACTAAAACTTGACTTCTACATTTCTCACACTTTCAAAAAGTGTATTCTAATACTTTTAGACTAATATAACTTTGAAAAGTCAAACTCTAAGTCTATTATGAAAATTGGCCTCAATTTCCAAATATACAAATATGACCAAAATAGACTAAACTAGTTGAATTTCTCACACTCCCTCTTCAACTAGTTTTAGCGTAGACTTTGATAACAGTCCAATTGGAGTCCTATGCTTCATGAACAAGTCCTTTTCCAATGCTTTGGTGAAGATATCAGCCACACATTCCCTTGAGGACACATGTTGAAGCTCCACCTCCTTTGATATGACTTGCTCCCTCACAAAATGATATTGCACCTCAATATGCTTGCTCCTATCATGAAAGATAGGATTGGTTGTCAATCTTTGGGTGATTGATTGTTGGAAAAGATGATTGGGCTCTCTGAAAAATACAGCAAGTGAAGATCCTTGATCATCCTCTTGATCCAGACCATCTCCTTTGTGCAATGTATAAGAGCTTTGTACTCGGCCTCACTAGATGAGAATGAGATAGTGGCTTGTTTCTTCGACATCCATGATATAGCTCCATCACCTATAAACATACAATGAGCACTAATGGAATTCCTATCCATTTTATCTCCAACATACTCCGTAGTATAAAAATCCAAACAAGCTAGGTGATGATCCCTCATACAATATACCAAAATCTCGAGTTCCAATGATGTACCTCAAAACTCGTTTTCCTAGCTTCCAATGCTCCTCACTAAAATCTTGCATGAACTCAATATTCTAACACAATAGCTTAGATCTGGTCTAGTAATGGTTAGATAGATGAGTGAACCAACTAGCTTCCTATAGAGAGTAATGTCCTTGAAGGACCTTTCACTACCTCTTATAGTTAGCTTTATATGAGACTCCATAGGTGTATCACTAGCTTTTGCATCTACCATATGAAATCTTTCTACAATAGAATTAGCTTTGAATATGGATCCTCCTCGGTCATATCATCAAGAGTAATATTGACATAGCATGTGCATCCAAAAGTTCTTAGAAAGTTGACAATCGGCCTCCTCTTGAATATCATCTGTGTCCTTCCCTCCAAAATAGCACTCTGCCACCTATTGCACAATAAATTGGCACACAACAAAGCTTGATCCCAAAATGGTTTATCAAGATTAGCACTTAACCTCATGGCTTTGGCACTTTCACATAAAGTCCTATTCTTTCTTTCAACCACTCCATTTTGTTGTGGGGTCCTTGGTGTTGTATACTCCCTCTTGATCCCATGCTCATCACACAAGGCTTTGAGCTTGGTAGATATGTACTCACCACCATTGTCACTCCTTAAGCACTTGATCCTTGTGGTTGGTTCTCCCTTGCATTCTAGAACTTAACAAAGACATCATACACTTCATCTTTGCCCTTTAGTAGATAGATCCAACAAAATCTACTAAAATCATCAATGAAAGCTACATACATCTTAGTATAATGTAGTTTATGTGACTTTGAGAAAGCACAGTGACTCACAAACATGATTGATACTTTTAAAGGAACTTGGAAGACCTATCACAACTTGCTTTCTAGCCATTACCTCCAATGACTTGAAGTTGAGGTGTCTCATCCTTTTATGCCAAACCTCTTAAATAGGTATTTGCTCTCTTGCAACACATCCAACTTGGTTAGCAATAACACAAGCATCTAATTTGAAGAACTTCCCTTGCCTTTTACCTTTTGCAATCAAGATATCCTTCTTTTTTATCATACAAACATCTCCATCAAACTCAACTTTGAGGCCTTTACTTAGCAATCGACTCACGCTAAGAAAATTCTTGGTAATAGATGGAATGAACAAAAAATCCTCCAAATGAACATTCCTATTTGTAGAGAGAGAAATAGGAATTGTGCCAATCCCTTGATTGCACACTCACCATCATTAGTCGTGTAGATCACCCTCTTGTCATCTCCATGCGGCCAACAAAGAAGTGAAATACTCTTTGTGAAAAGTCATGTGTGAACTTGCTCCACTATCAATCCACCATGGATCTAGATCTTAATCATTAGCAAGCATACATGAAGACATAACAAAAGCATCATCATTTGCATCCTGAACAACCAAACCATCCTCATCAAGAGTAAGATGACCTTGCTTGTCTCCTTGATCTCTCTTCTTCTTGTAGCACTCTTTTCAATGTGTCCTTTGATGCCACAAAAGAAGCACTTGAGCTTTGATCTATCTTTCTTTTTGCCATTTGAAGAAGCATCCACATGATCTGGCCCTTTAGACCACTTACTTTTGCTTTTGCCCTTGATGAACATAGCCTTCTCTCCAACTTGAGATGTTGATGAAGATCCACCTCTTGCTTGAAGCCTATATTCTTAATTGATCAAGATCTCTTGAAGATCAATCCAACTTGGCAAATTCTTTTGAATAGCAAGACTTTGAGCAATTTTAGCATGAGCATCCAACAATCAATTAAGAACAACTTGAAGTAGCTCTCCTTCCATAATGCTCTCATCAATGCAAGCTAATTCATCATTTAATGCTTTCACTCTCAAAATAAAATTATTTGGACTTTTTTCATTCTTTTGCAAACAAGAAAATTTTTGTCTTCTTAGAGTCAACACTCTAGAAGTAGACTTGGATTTGTAAATCAATGAATTTCAAGCATCCTTTGATGAAGTACTCTTACCAACTTCTTTGAGAAGCACATTGGTAACATTCATCTTTATCATGTGTAGAGCCTTCTTGGCCCTCTTGTCATACCTCACTTGATCTTGTTGTATTGCTGGTCTCTCCTCTTAACCTACAACAATATCCAAAACAACATTTATGTCAAGAAGTGATTCCATCCTCACTTTCCACAATGAATAGTTACTTGAGGTAAGCCTATCATTGGCTTCCAACATGACTCCACTTGATGTAGCCATGTAAAAATGACCTTATCCTCTCTTTCAACCTGTTTCAATACACAAAGCACTCCTTTGAACAAGAACAAATGTTCTCAAAAGGAAATCACAAAGATTTGAAATACTCAATTCTCTTCTAGCACTTATACCAAGCAAATCAACACATAGAATAGTGAAATCTTGATCAACCTATGATCTATCCTCAATATAATGACTTTTGACACTTCATAAGTTTGTAACAAACTCAAATGAAGTTCAGTAACCTCACAATCTAGAGATCCAATCAAAGTTTGGGTTTTGACAAAATCACAAAAAACTGATTATTTCAAAATCTACATGCAAATTCCAAAATCTTCATATGCAATCTAATAGCCACCACTTAGGCTTTTCTAATGATCCAAAAATTGGCCAAATCTAACATGAAATGTGTGGAATTGGAATTGATCAATATTATAACTCTATATAGGGTTTTGATCTACAAAAGATCCAATCTCCATATGCAAGAAACTCGATTTTGGTGTAGAATCCAATCTAGCATGCTCTAGCATTGATATCTTCTCCAAATCATTGATAGATGTGATTGCTTCCTTCATAACCATGTTTGATTCTCCATCAGAGAATCGAATTCGGTCTCCATCGCTGCTTTCCACTGGTCAGCATAAGGAGTAGACATAGCCACAGAAACGGTGGTTGGTTCCTGCACAAACTTGTAGGCCGGATCATCCATAAATCTGGATGGAGGTTGTCTGCTGGACTTGTTTGACCTTCTAGGTTGAACTTCGGTCCTTTGATGTGAGTTGACTCGGACTCATTGTCTAAGTCGGTGTCGATATAATGTAAAAACTTGTTCTCAAATGAGCATTACACATCTTACCTTCAACTTCCTTCGTGATGAATCCCTCAATTTGCCTCATGTAGTTCTCATAGCATACCTCGGTTTGCCTCATGTAGATGTCATAGCAAAATGGCTCATCAAGCATTGAAGTAAGAAAAGTGTTGAAAGTGAATGGTTGAGAATCTTCCCCTTGATTACCTTTGCCAAGATAAGTGAGCCTTGAAGGCTTGGCCATTGTCTTTGTGGATCTTCTTGGAGCACTTGATCTTTGAGGTGGATCCTCAAGATCTCCATCACTTTGTTGCGCCTCCTCAATCCTTGCAAGATCATTGACACCAAGATTGTTGATCTCACTTTCATTCACACAAGATACTAGATGGATCCAAGCATCTCTTGTATAAACATCTAAGAATATTTTTTTGCGTCTTATCATCACTACTTGGTACATGAGAAAAAGAGTGTACATTTGAATGAGATTTCCTCTTTTGCCATAGCAATTTTAGCATCCAACTTAAACAAGCTACCTTGTTTAACACCATTTTCTATGCAAATATCATTCTTCATGATGGAACAAACTCCATGCTTGAAGTGAACTACCATCTATCTTACATTCTTGATCATTTGCTAAAGAAACAAATTTATTAGCACCATTGAAAGAGTGTAAGGTTGAGAATGTGTCCTTTTGGAAAGTCGTGTGGGAGCTAGCCCCACTATCAATCCACCAAGTGTCCTTGAGTTGCTTTTGCTTGTTGTAGTGGATGTAGATGCCATCAAAGATGAGATCTCCTCATCTCCATCCTCTTCATATGCAAGTTTCCCTTGTTTGTCCTCCTCCTCTTTTGCTCTTAGCCTCTTGTAGCATTCGGATGCATTATGCCCCTTCTTTCCACAAAAGAGGCATTTTTGTTTTGATCTTTACACTAAGCAAGCTCTTGGTAATTGATGGTACAAAAAGGACATTGTCTAGATCCATCATTTTGCTAGATCCTAGACTTATGAGATGGTACCAATACCATCTATCTTACATTCTTGATCATTTGCTAAAGAAACAGATTTATTGGCACCATCGAAAGAGTGTAAGGTTGAGAATGTGTCCTTTTGGAAAGTCATGTGGGAGCTAGCTCCACTATCAATCCACCAAGTGTCCTTTGAGTTGCTTTTGCTTGTTGGAGTGGATGCAGATGCCATCAAAGATGAGATATCCTCATCTCCATTCTCTTCATATGCAACGTTCCCTTGTTGGTCCTCTTCCTCTTTTGCTCTTAGCCTCTTGTAACATTCGGATGCATCATTCCACAAAAGCAACATTTTTGCTTTGACTTGTCCTTTGAGCTTGACGCATCATCCTCTTCTTTGGCCTCCTTGGGATTATTCTTCTTTCAATGGGTCTTCTTTTTGCCCTTGAATTAGAAATTGGCTTTCTCATCTCCATCTTGAAAAGACAATGAACTCATTCTTGCCTTGGTGTGGAGCATCTTACACTCTTCAGCCACTAATACACTGTGAAGTTTTTCTATAGTTGGCAAAGTATCTTGGATGGCAAAACTTTGGACCAAATTTGCAAAGTCATCTCCTAGGCCATTAAGGACAATTTGTACAAGCTCTCCATCATGAATATTCTCTCCAATGGAAGCCAACTCCCTATCTAGAGACTTGATTCTGAGTACATAATCATGTGCACTCTCCTCACTTCTCCTCATGCTTTGCAAAATCTAATTTCTAAGCATGAGTACTCTTGAAGTGTTACTAGAATCATAGATTGATTTTATAGACTCCACTAGTACATGCTGATACTTCTCTCAACAAATCATTGCTCACATTTATCTTCACACAATGAAGTGCAAGCCTAGATCTCTTCTTGTATCTAGCTAACTCCTGTGCACTTAGAGGTTCATCTTCATCTTCAATCAAGAACTCATAAAGGTCTTGGAGCACCAAGACTGACTCCATCCTAACTTTCCAAAAATGATAATTTGTAGAATTCAATCTCTCACTAGCTTCTAGATTCCTCCTTTAACCCATTAAGTATCACTTGAACAAGTTCATTTTGGTTGATGGAGTCTCCTATGCATGACAATTCTCTATGGAGGTCTTTAACTCTCATTACATAAGCTGAAGCACATCCATCACTTCTCTGTACACTTTGAAAAAATTAGTTTCTTAGTGTTAGAAGTCTAGAAGTATTCTTTGCCTCATAGTTGGACTTGAGAGTATCCCAAGCATCTTTAGCATTGGTAAAAGCACCAATTTCTCTTAAGATGTCATTTGAGACATTCATCTTAATATAATGCAGAGCCATCCTAGCTCTCTTTTTGTACTTTGGAATTTCTTGAGGAATTTGTGGTTCTTCTTCAATGCCAAGTACAATATCCATCACATCTTGTAGTATTACGACAGATTCCATCCTAACCTTCCAAATTGAGTAATTGGAGGTTGCCAATCTTTCACTTGCTTCTAATAGAAAGACACCCATTGAAGTCATAAAGAAGGATGGAAATAAAAAAAGATAGATGAAAGAATTGCTTATCTTCTCACTATAGGAACCAAACAAGGGTACAAAACCAAATCCTATGTAAGACTAAGCAAAAAAACTATGAGATAGATCTCACTAGCTTGACAATCTCTCTAAAACAAGATTTGAATTATCAAAAAAGATGAAGTATGGCAAAAGTTATGGTTCTCTGAATTTTACACGTGTGAAATACTCCAAAAATGTCAAATTGACTCAAATACAGTCTATTCGTATAAATTTTTTTGCCTAGAACCTATAAATTTTGTCTAAATCACATATAGATGAGATTGTGCAACTTCTGGATGATCTTTGTGATCATTCAAGCAATAAATGACATGTACACACGATTTGCCATAGGTCTAGGCGCCCTACCTATGACTCTTCAAAAGCTTATAGCTTCTGATTGGCTTATCCAACTGTCATGAATCAAAACTAAAAATGGGCGGATTTCACACGTGCCAGCACCTGAAATTCTGTACAGTACCTGATCTGGACCATTCAAAGTGGTTTGAAGCTCTAAATCATCAAAAAACTGCAAACTAGCTAGAAAGTAGAATCTAGACAATTCCTAGCTTGAAATCTGATCAAATCTGCAAACTTTTTGATTAGATTTGCTTGTAAAACTTAGGTAGGCTCTGATACCATGCTGAATTCACACGTATGGGACGCCCTACACATGTACTTTTGATCTCCTAAGCCCAATAATACCATAAAGATCAGACTAGCATTGGTTGTCAATAGGAAAGCTGATTATTCAAGAAATATTATTGTGTTACAAGCAAGATCTGTCAACAAAACATAAGACTAAGCATCATAAATGTCTCAACTCGGCTAGAGAGACAAAATAGAAAGTACAAAACTCGTGTAGAGAGAGAGGGCACAAAGAGCTTGTCTCCAAATTTGCATTACACACCCTTGTTAGAGGGGACAGACAACAAACACTCCGACAAAGCTTCCACGTCTGATAAAGAATCACCTCAAATGATTCCTAAAATCCCAGAACATTTTGTGGACCCACCTTTCGATCTTCCACAGAAGTTCAAAGATTTTACACTGGATGACGTTGTTATCCAGTTACCGCAGCCACATCGGGAACCTACACCAAGTTCCAATTCCTTTGAAGGACCCGCTAAGACAATTCCACTAAACCTTAAAGATCTTGATGAGGACATAGATCGAATGGTTCATGTTGGTGCACATTTGTCATCAACCCAAGTGTCTGATCTAGAGACTTTATTACGCAAATACGGTATGTATTTGCATGGAAGTATACCGAGATGAAAGGAATCCCCCCTGAAATAGTAAAACATCGGATTCCTCTAGAAGACAATGCTAAGCCCGTTAGGGCTAAACCTTACCGTAGTAACCCAGTCTATTGTGAGAGGATCGACGAAGATATTAAGAAATTGCTGGATGCTGGCTTCATTTATGAAGTCCAACATACTGATTGGGTATCACCCATTGTGGTTGTACCCAAGAAAAATGGTAAGCTTCGTATCCGTGTTGACCTCAAGAACCTTAATGAGGTTACAAACAAAGACCATTTTCCCTTGCCCCTAACAACCCAAATATTAGAGAAAATGGCAGGAGCTGAAGCTTTCAGCTTCTTGGATAGGTTTAGTGGCTATTTCCTTGTTCAAATAGCCCCTGAAGATAAACATAAAATGGCTTTTGCCACAGAGAGCGGCATTTACACTTATAACGTTATGCCTTTTGGCTTATGTAACGCCCCCTCAACATTTCAACGGGTCATGCAACTGGCCTTTCAAGATCTGTTACATCGGGTCGTGGAGATTTATCTCGACGATTTAGGTGTACATTCTTCCGCTGCTACGCACCTAGACGCCTTGGAGAAAATCTTCATTCGCTGTCGTAGGTTCAACATCTCACTAAACCCTGATAAATGTCAAATATGGGTCACCCATGGGGTTATACTCGGGCATATAATATCCAAGGACGGTATTTCTACCGACTCGTCAAAAATCAAGGTTATCATGGACACGCCCCTACCTGCAACAGTGAAGGAAGTATATGTCTTCCTCGGTCATACCAACTACTATTGCATCTTTATAATCGACTATGCCGGCAAGGCACATCTCGTTTATTTAGTTGTGGTAGATCCTCGTTGGACCGAAGAATGAATTAAGGCCTTTGTGGAGTTGAAGACAACACTCACAATGGCTCCCATACTCCGCTCGCTAGATTACATGAAAGAATTCCATGTGCATACTGATGCAAGTAAGTATGCCATTGGGGGTCCTCTTGCACAACCAGACGAGTATGGCAAGGACTTTTCCATACGTTTCTTAAGCAGGCAACTGGTGCTTGCTGAAGTAAGCTATACCACTACCGAGAGAGAAGCATTGGCAATGGTCTATGCGGTACAACAACTATGACATTATTTATTAGGCCAGACCTTTGCTTTCTACACAGACCATCAAGCACTCCTATATATTGTTAATAAGTCTTGTAAGACGAGACGAATAGCTCGATGGCTACTAATTTTGGAGGAATTTAATTTCCGTATAGTTGTTCGGAAAGGGTCCCAACATTTCATGGCAGATCACCTTTCCAGACTACCAAGTGCTGAAAAAGCAATTGCACCAGTCAACGATGATCTTCCTGATGCATGCCTTTTTCAGATTGATGCCACACCCCTATGGGCTGAGGAGATCACTCAGTTCCTCACAACAGGCTGGCTAAAAGAAGGCCTGAGTACAACGAGAAAAAGAGATTTTCTAATAAAAGCAGTGCCCTTTGCGGGACAACTTTACAAAAGGGGCGTTGATGACATTATTCGACGATGTGCCTATGAATCTGAGATACGATCGATAATATCCCAGAATCATGAGGGCATCAGAGGTGGCCACTTTTTTGCTGAAGCCACAACGAAGATTATCCTTCGAGCAGGATTGTGGTGGCCATCTTTGTTTAAAGACACGTTTGCTGTCATTAAAGCATGTGATGTCTGTCAAAGAGCAAAGAAAAATATCAAAGTAGACTTCACACCATTGACTCCCATTATAGAAGGCAAAGCCTTCCATAAGTGGGGGATTGACTTTGTTGGACCCATCAGTCCAGCAGCGAAACATACCCAAGCTCGATACATCCTCATAGCCACAGATTACGCCACTAAGTGGGTAGAGGCCCGAGCAACGAAGGATGCCAAAGCAAAAACAGTTGCACTTTTTCTTTACGAAAACATTATTACCCGTTTTGGCTATCCCATTGAGCTTGTTAGTGATCGTGACACACATTTTTTAAATGCTGTCATTGATAATCTCCTACGCCATTACTTTGTCGTTCACAGAAAAAGTACACCGTACTATCCTAGGTGTAATGGCCAAGCTGAATCAACTAACAAGACGATCTGTAAAATTCTAACGAAAATAGTTGAAACCAGTCGTTCTGATTGGGAAACAAAGCTTTTCTCAACTATCTGGGCTTACCGCACCACCCCGAAAAAAGCCACTGCATGGGTAACCCCTTTCCACTTAGTATACGGTCAAGAAGCGGTAATGCCCGTAGAATTCTTAGTACCTTCGCTAAGAGTTACGGAGGCTTTTTCAACAAATCTCTGTGAAAAAGCTTCAATCGAACAACAAGTCAAAACCAGACTATTTACGTTAGCCCAGTTATGCGAGACAAGAATAATTTCTTATCACGCACAACTAGTTAACAAACGATGCCAAAAAGCCTGGCATGATCATCACCTGCGCAATAAAGATCTACATTTAGGTGACCAGGTACTTCTTTATACATCAAAGAAGCACCTCGACAAGTTGAAGTTCAAAAGTGAAGGGCCATACCTTATTAACAAAATATTTTCTAATGGTGCAATCCAGTTACAAACACTTGACAGGACACTCCTAGACACTATCGTAAACGGTGGTCATCTATGGCGGTACTACGAAGAGTTGTTCTTTGTTGACCCAATTTAGGATCTTTTCCCTTGAAAAAAAAAAAACAAAAAGAGTTTTTAATATTATTTTATTCCTTTCCTTGTACATCTCGCCTATTGTTCACCTCGTTCCTTGTTTATACTGCATATCATTACTTATAAACATTCTATGCATTTTTTTTTCTTTCTTTCTTCTGTTCATACTCATGGGTCATGGGTGTTCTAGATCGACAACTGATAGGCTACACCTTAGGAAATCATTCTCACACTTCGGCCACCTCATCTTTGTCTCACTGGTATCTCAGGGTAACCAACATTCCTGGAGATACACCTCTTTTATAAGAACTTCTACTCTGAGCCACAGTCCTATTTTCCTTGGAGTTTTTCACTTGCATCAAACATATCCATTTATGCATCATGAGATTTTTCTCAAATCTCAACCGAAGCGGTTCTGTCAGATCTCAACTGGAGCCTTCCTTCAGATCTCGATCGAAGAAGTTCCTTCAGATCTCAACCGACGCACTCCCTTCAGATCTTTACCGAAGCCTTCCTTCAGATCTCGACCGAAGCAGTTCTGTCAACTCTCGACCGGACCCTTCCTTTCAGATCTCGACTGAAGCGGTTCTTTCAGATCTCGATCGAAGTGGTTTAGTCAGATCTTGACCGGAGCCTTCCTTCAGATCTCGACCGAAGCAGTCCCTTCAGATCTCGACCGGAGCCTTCCTTTAGATCTCGACCGAAGCAGTTCCTTCAGATCTCATTAGAGCCTTCCTTCAAATCTCGACCGAAGCAGTTCCTTCAGATCTCATTAGAGCCTTCCTTCAAATCTCGATCGGAGGACATACATTTGAATTTTATAAACCAACATGTCCCATCTCCCTTGCAACCAGACAATGGCAGCAATAAATGCCCTCTCATCGAAGCCATTCACACCTCAGCGAAGTGCAAAGCTAAAGTATTTTTTGGCGACGATCTGCGGCGATCTTTCTGCTCTTGACACCGATCCTGGCGCTCGACTATTCAATCCATCCGTCATCATCTTCACACCATCTCACCATCGTTATCACTCCCTTATGAGCGCCATCACCGAAACCTTCAACACAAACGTCGTCAATAGAATACCTTATATCTCAAGTTTCTCATGCTCTAGTCACACTATTGAACATCCTACAATCACAATCACAAACCATACACCTTCAACCTGCTTCATCCCTGAAAGATACACATCCATAACATTAAAACCACTGTCAAACACCTCCACTTCCTCCTATTCCACTTGCCATCTCCTTAACTCGACCTCACTCTGTTCACCCACCTTTACTTCATCACCCACACCGCTCTACCCAGCACAACCATCTTCCACATAACCCCCTTTCCAAACCCGTTCACACATCCCTTCCCCCACACTTTCTGAACCATTCTGCACTGCCACTTCCCATCTCAACCGGAGCCCCCTCCTTTCAGATCTCAACCGATGCCACTCCATCAGATCTCAACCGGAGCCCAACCTTTTCCATCTCGACCAAAGTCCTCCTTTCAGATCTCAACCGGATCTCCCTCCTTTCAAATCTCAACCGACGCCACTCCATCAGACCTCAACTGGAGCCCAACCTTTCCCATCTCGATCGAAGTCCTCCTTTCAGATTTCAACTGGAGCCCAGCCTTTCCCATCTCGACCAAAGTCCTCCTTTCAGATCTCAACCGGAGCCCAACCTTTGCAACACCTCCGGATCCACAACCGCTAGCTGATCTAGTCTCAAGTCTGTACACGGAATCCCATCTGTATCCTGGAAAAATAGGTAATCCTCTCTCCTGACTCTCATGAGTCTCCATAAAGAGCAGCAAATCTCTGTCAGTGATGAAATCGATCAAGTCGCCAGCAATGGAGGATGAGTGTAAACCATCACAGTTCCATACTCCAATCCGGAGATGGTGTGGGTGGGGCCCCGGGGCACTCCCAAACCCGGGGACCCCAAATCCCTAGCACTGGGAGCTGCTGGGTGCGCTGTCAAGAAAACGCACTCGTCCATCTCGATAAATGACTCGTCTGCCAGACTCATGGGCTGTCTGAAAGGCCTTACGCCTCTCCTCTACCTGGATATATGTGAGGTCGTCGTCCATGTAGATAGTGGTACCACGTAGCTTAGCTCTGCACCGCAAAGCATCTCGACGACTCTCGAGGGAGGTGAAACGAAGAATGAGTGTGGCTGCATCTCTAGTGGTCCTCCATGCGGTGTCTAACCCCTCTGTCCTGTGCCTGAGAGTGATGTCAAGAAAGCGTTTAGCTTCAGCCAATGCATCCTGTGTATCTAGAACTCCACGAACTCTAATATTGTGGGATTTTTGGTCTCGAGATTTCTCTTCCGAGATGGTGGCTGAGATAACTGAGGAGATGGGAGCGCTGGGTTTGGTGCCCTTTTTCAAAACTGATGCCCAGGAAAGGGCCTCTTCATGTTGCTTCTCAATCTTGGTTTCTAGCTCCCATAGCATGTTGGTGGTGGATTCTGAAGCTGCGGCCTGTTTGATTCCGATGGATTGTTCGAGTGAGGCAACCTTGGACTGCAATAGCTTCTTCTCGTTGACCAAAGAAGTAACCGTTCCTTTCAGCTGTGAAATTTCTGATCATCTAGTTGTCCTATAATCCATATATGATATTATCTCTTGTTCCCTAACATTGGAGAATCCATTTATTCGGATGACTGGCATGCCTATCAGATGGATACCACTAATCCACACCTGATCCTATGATCTAAGCAGAAGAATTAATGTGGTTAAATATTACATTCTAATCTTCAACCGAAGCCACTCCATCAGATTTCAACCGGAGACCAAACTTTCCCATCTTGACCGAAGTCCTCCTTTCAGATCTCAACCGAAGCCCAACCTTTCCCATCTCAACCGAAGTCCTCCTTTCAGATTTCAACCGGAGCCCAACCTTTTCCATCTTGACCAAAGTCCTCCTTTCAGATCTCAATCGGGGCCCAACCTTTCCCATCTCAACCGAAGCCACTCCATCAGATTTCAACCGGAGCCCAAACTTTTCCATCTTGACCAAAGTCCTCCTTTCAGATCTCAACCGGAGCCCAACCTTTCCCATCTCAACCGAAGCCACTCCATCAGATTTCAACTGGAGCCCAACCCTTCACATATCAACTGACGGCCTTTCCACTGTCTCAGCTCTCAACCGAAGCAGTTTTTCCATAACCCTCCTTCTTCCATTTTCCAACCATGTCTTCCAACCCTAGTTCTAGTTCAGATGATCCCGAAGCAAACAAACTCGACATCCAGCTGTGCAAGCTTGACCTTACAGAGATGAGAACCTGGTACCAGCAGGCGGAGTCCTTCTTCAAGGAAATCGAATTTTAGATCCCTGTCTTGACGGGTTATCAAAGCCCCTATCTGGTACACATGGCATATGCCAATTATCATACCACGACAAGATCATGTCAGATCATAGTTCCCCCTATCAGGAATTATGTCTATAATGTATCCTTTGCGGTAGCTGACTTGCAACCTTATGATTTCCCACGAGGGCCAAACACTGTCACAAGGACACTTCAGAAGATAGAGCAAACGACATATTTCAAATATATTGATCCCTCTGTCACCAACTGGAAGAACAAGGATGGGTACAGGTTCGAAGCAATCAACGACAAACAACTTCAAGTAGCATGTGCATATCTCACCAGATGCACACAGAAGCCTCGAATGAAAGTGCTGAGGGTACCCATGTCCCTGTTTCACATGATGGCCGATTCACGATTGCATGCCCAAAACCTCTATGATTGGGCACAGTTTGCTTCGAATTGTCTTCATGAGTGCATTAAGCACAAGCAGCCTATCACGATATTAGGATATTTGATGATAGATATCACTCTGCATCAAGTACAAAATGGGCCAAAGCTCCAACAACAACTGCAACTTGTGGACAAGGCATGGGATATTCCCATTGAACACAAGAAGCCCAAGCGTGCAAGGACAACTTCACCATCAGGGTCCCAGGCCAAACGAGTCAATACCAGAATCCTCCCTGTAAAAATTACAGCAAATAAGGATCCTAAAACACTTGAAATGATGAGGAAAACAATAGATTATGATTTCATAAGATTAGCACAAGTTGAACCATCAAAATCCATCAAAAATCTATGCTTGAACCTCACTAAATGGCCCAAATCCTTGAAGAAGGCTTCACACGTGTGAAAGTACGGCCCCCCACAGTCTGAGTACTGTACACCAGACCTACATTCAATCCTATAATCATTAGTAATCACAAGTACTCAAACAATTATGAACATAGAGAGCAATTGCACCATTATGAGAGAAAAAACATGAAATTGCTTGATTGATTTTGGTGAGATATCATCACCTATATATACATGATCCATCACGGTTTTGGGCAGGTATGAGTAGCCCTAAACCTATCCCTAATGCTAATTTTTGTGGATCTTTCATCCCTACCAAGTTAGGGTTGGAATCTTGGAGATCTCTCAACAATGCAAAAATTACCAAAAATAGCTCCTATTTTTTCTCCCTTGTATCTAAGCATAATTTGGACTCATTCCAAAGGTTCTAACACTTAGGTCTACTTGAGAACATCCTTATGAATGGAATCCTATGCTATTTGGCACGTGTGACAAGCCACATCATGACCATCTAACTATTTACAAGTCATATTACCAAAACTAGTCAAGCTAGAATTGTGAATTTTTAACACTCCTCCTCACTATCTAGCTTGGTTCAATCATTGCTTTACTAATCACTCCAAGTGATGATCTGAACTTCATAAAAGGTGTCTTTTGAAGTGGTTTAGTAAGTAGGTCAGCTACACATTCATTACTTGGAACATGCTCCAAAGCAATCTCCTTGGCTTGCAACATTTCTCTCACAAAGTGATGGCATATCTCAATGTGCTTAGATCTTGCATGGAAGATTGGGTTAGATGCAAGGTGTTGGACTGATATATTGTCATTGTAGATGATTGGTGCCTCCTCTGAATCCATGATCTTTAGTTCCACCAATAATCTCTTGATCCAAAGTACCTCCTTTGTAGTGGTTGTCAAAGCTTTGTACTCGGCCTCGGTTGAAGATAGAGATATAGTTTCTTGCTTTTTTGAAAGCCATGAAACCACACCTTCTCCTATGAAAGTTGAATAGGCACTTGTTGATTTCCTATCCCTCTTGTCCCCTGCAAAATATGAATCACTAAATGCATGAAGGTTATCCAATGTACCCGAGATGTATCTTAGAATCCTCTTAGCCTTTTTCCAATGGATATTCAATGGCTTTTGCATGGATTGGCTCAACCTACATACACTAAAGCTAAGATCTGGTCTAGTTATAGTGATCCACATTAAGGAACCTATAATTTGCTTAAACAAAGTGATGTCCATGAAGGATCTTTCATCATCTTCATTTGGCACTTTTACATCTTGCTCCATTGGTGTGTCAACACTTTTGCATACTTCCATCTTAAACTTCTTCAAAAGACTTTGAGCATAGTTTACTTGACTTATAAAGATAAAATCAGACCCTCTAAGTACTTCTATGCCTAAGATGAAGTGAAGACACCCTAGATCTACCATCTTGAATTCTAAGGATGGATCTATCTTGATTTTTTCAATACCATCAACACTATTTCCACTAATGATGATGTCATCTACATAAATGAGTAAAAGTACAATACCAACATCATCAAATTTAATGTAAAGAGTGGGATCATAGTCACTTTGAACAAAAGAAAGTGAAATAAGATAGCAATGTAGTCTTGAATTCCAAGATCTCGAGGCTTGCTTCAAGCCATAGATGCTTCTTTGGAGATGGCATACTTTGTTCTCCATTCCATGCTTGATGAACCCTTGTGGCTGCTCCATATAGATATCCTCTTCCAGAAAACCATTCAAGAAAGCATTAGAGACATCCATTTGACATAGAATCCATCCAAAATGTGATGCAAGTGCAATGATTAGTCTTATTGTGACCATCTTGGCCACGGGTGCAAAAGTTTCCTCATAGTCTATCCCTCTCTCTTGAGCATAACCTTTTGCAACTAATCTTGCTTTATGTTTGTTAACACTCCCATTTGCATTCAACTTAAGCTTGAAGACCCACTTGCATCCTATTACATTCCTTTGAGGTCTCTCAACAAGCAACCAAGTTTCATTCTCAATCAAGGCATCATACTCATCCAACATAGCTTTATACCATTCTTTGGAGTTCAATGCATCTTCAACATTAGATGGTTCTTCAAAACTAGATAAAGCATAAGAAGTGGATGAGATACCCTCAACTTGCTGTCCTTTGCCTTGATATGTGAGCCTTGATGGCTTCACTTTTGCCCTTGAAGATCTCCTTGGTGTGATAGGTGGGTTTGGTGCTTGCTCCTCCATGAGCTCCTCCTCAAAACCAAGATCTTGCTCCTTGGCCATCTTCTTCTTGATTGTTGGAGCACTTGAGCCTTCTTCAAGCATATGCATATGATGTTCATCAAAGATGACATCCCTTGAAACAACAAATTTGTTCAAGGATGGGAGATAGACTTTGTAGCCCTTGCTTGAGCTTGCATATCCAAGCATGATCCCTCTTGTGGAAGATGGATCCTCCTTGGTTCTTGTTTCCAATGGCACATGCACATAACATATACACCCAAAAACTTTCAAGTGATTAAGATTGGGTTTCTTTCCATACAACATCTCATAAGGAGTTTTGCCTTCAATGGCTTTGCAAGACACCCTATTCATCAAGTAGTTTGCACATACAAGAGACTCACCCCAAAAGGATTTGGGCAAACAAGCATCTAATCTTAAAGCCTTAGAACATTCACATAATGTTCTATTCCTTCTTTCAGCAACTCCATTTTGTTGAGGCGTGTAAGGACAAGAAGTCTCTTTCTTGATCCCTTCCTCCTCACAAAAGGCCTTGAACTCATTGGAGATGAATTCTCCACCATTGTCACTTCTAAGAATCTTGATGCTATGATTATGATGCTTTTCCACAAACAAGTTGAACTTTACAAAAGTATCAAATACTTGAGACTTGAAGGAAAGTAAGAACACCCAACAATATCTTGAGTAGTCATCAATGAAGGTTAAAAACATGGATGAACCTCCATTAGATTTGGTGCTAGCAATGTGCACATCCGAGTGTATGAGTTCAAGAGGATGACATGACTTTGTGATGGAGTTAGGAAACACCTTCTTATGTGCCTTGGATAAGGCACAAGCTTCACAAACCTTGTCTTCCTTCCCAATAGACCTTGGTAGGCCTAAAGCATACTCCTCCTTGATCATAGCCTCCATGGAACCCGAGTTGACATGTCCAAGTCTTTTGTGCCATAAAGTAAAGGTAGATATCTTGCTCTTCTCGGCCAACATGACAACATTAGTATCCAGAAATGCATCCAGCTTATAAAGTTTGCCAAGTCTAGTGCCCTTAGCCACTATCTTACCCTTCTTCTTGATGAAACATTCATTTGAAGCAAAGTCAACATTGAAACCATTGTCTACCATTTGGCCAACACTTAGTAGATTCTTTGTTATTGTAGGAATGTACAAAACACCTTCTATGTTGATCTTTTTGGAAGATTCTAAGCAAAGGAGAATGCTACCAACTCCTTCAATCTTACAAGCTTCATCATTTGCTGTATAGATAGACTTTATAGGTCCATCAGAAGATAAGAGAGAAGAGAAAAACTCCCTTTTACTAGTCATGTGTGAACTAGCACCCGAGTCAATCCACCAAGGATCTTCTCCTTTGAAGCTTGTTGAAGAAAATATGGACATCATGAGAGAGTCCTCATGTGAACTCTCCTCCTCCTCCTCTTTGCTCATGTTGGCTTGGCTTTGATCTTGCTTCCTCTTGAAGCATTCCGAGGCATAATGCCCCATCTTCCTACAATAGTAGCACTTCGCCTTTGATTTGTCCTTCTTGACTTTGGTGGTTGATGGAGATGCCTTTGGGGGTCCTTCTTGATCCTCAAGCTTTGTAGACTTCTTGAATGTTGATCCTTTGCCTTTGGACTTGCCTTTGCCTTTGGTGAAGAGAGCTTGGTCATCTCCACCTTGGATGGAAAGCCTATCCATCCTCTCTTGCATTTGGCTCCTTCTTGATTCCTCGGCCATGAGTGTGCCTTGGAGTTCTTCAAGTATGGGTAGCTTACCCATAATTGCATATCCCTGAACCAAATTGTCAAATTCAAAGCTTGTTCAATTCCATTACTCTTAGGACAAAAGTATGTGCACTCTCTCCTTTCTTTTGATAGCTTCTATAGATTTGATTCTTCAAAGCTAACATTCTAGTTTGGTTCTTGGATTCATAGACCTTTTGCAAAGTCTCCCAAGCATCTTGAGCTGAAGTGCAATCTCCTACCTCTCTTAAGAGTTCATTTGCAACATTCATTTTTATGCAATGTAGTGCAACATTGCACCTCTTGATGTATTTGGCTTTTTCTTGAGGATGAATAGGTTCACCCTCCTTACAATTTACAATTTCCATCAGATCTTGCATGATCATGATAGATTCCATTCTAACTTTCCATATGGAATAGTTAGTTTTGTTGAGCCTTTCATTAGTATCCAAAAGATATGCATTTATAGATGCCATCTAGTCTCCTAATCAAGGACTTGACACAAATGAAGGTTACTTCTATTGATTTGATTGAAGCTCTACCTTATCCCACTTCTTAGGGACCTGAAAAGATCAGTAATAGACTTCCTATAAAGATCTAAGAATGATCTCTAACAAAATCAAATCATAGAATACTAGAAACAATGCACTTGCTTGATTGAAGTAGACAATACTAGTAGAATTGCCCCTCTTTCTATAAAGAAAATTAAAGCTTCCAAATGATCTGATCAAGAGTGAATTTCAGCAACCTAATATACTTCCAAAATCACTTGTAAAAGATCTAAATGGAACTTAATGAGGATGCAACACAATCTACTATCCAATCACAAGCAAAAAATGATCAAAATTGATGAAAAATTGATCTAATTTGGTGCATAAGCCAAGCAATGGTTGGACTGAACCTAAATCACTTTAGGAGGTGTCTACTACACCTTAGAACAGCCTTGAAGAGTCCCCAAAACTCTGATCTTCCCTCTCCTTGAATGCTAGAAAGCCTCCTCTATGAAATCACCTCCAAAACTCGCTTAGAAATCAATGCTTGGAGCAAGCAAAACTTGCTATCTTGGTAATATGAATTGAATTAAACTTTGCCTCTGGTTTTAGACACCCAAACACCTGCAAATGAAGTCACACAACACCAATCTCCAATGTATTTGACTCACTTTGAGTTCTAGAATCAATACTAGATGCTAAGATCCAATCTACACAAGATTTAGATCAAAAATTGTGATCAAATTGAATGAAAACCAAGGATTTAGCTCATTTCAACCTTTAGGCTCTGATACCATGTAAAAATTACAGCAAATAAGGATCCTAAAACACTTGAAATGATGAGGAAAACAATAGATTATGATTTCATAAGATTAGCACAAGTTGAACCATCAAAATCCATCAAAAATCTATGCTTGAACCTCACTAAATGGCCCAAATCCTTGAAGAAGGCTTCACACGTGTGAAAGTACGGCCTCCCACAGTCTGAGTACTGTACACCAGACTACATTCAATCCTATAATCATTAGTAATCACAAGTACTCAAACAATTATGAACATAGAGAGCAATTGCACCATTATGAGAGAAAAAACATGAAATTGCTTGATTGATTTTGGTGAGATATCATCACCTATATATACATGATCCGTCACGGTTTTGGGCAGGTATGAGTAGCCCTAAACCTATCCCTAATGCTAATTTTGGTGGATCTTTCATCCCTACCAAGTTAGGGTTGGAATCTTGGAGATCCCTCAACAATGCAAAAATTACCAAAAATAGCTCCTATTTTTTCTCCCTTGTATCTAAGCATAATTTGGACTCATTCCAAAGGTTCTAACACTTAGGTCTACTTGAAAACATCCTTATGAATGGAATCCTATGCTATTTGGCACGTGTGACAAGCCACATCATGACCATCTAACTATTTACAAGTCATATGACCAAAACTAGTCAAGCTAGAATTGTGAATTTTTAACACTCCCTCTGGTACACAAGCCAAGAAGCCCACCCCAGAATCCACAAGCAGCTGCAACCTCCGGAGCTCAACATAAAGATACCTCAAGGGCACAGTTGCCAGGTACACGACAACAACAAAGACAAGAAAAGCTTCAAGCTGGGAGCACATCACCGGTGGGATCAGTTTCACATGGTTCCACGTCAGATGGTGGCAGCTCATCCACAGTGTTACAACAACACTCGTCACCCTCACATGTCATCGACGGGGGTGATGGAGCAACTACATCCACACTGGTAGCTGACACGATAGTACCTCAAGTCCCAAGTCGGCCAGATGAGGCCACCACCCCACCCACACTGATTACAATGCCAACGCCACCAACATCACCACTGGCACAAGTTTTTTTTTTGGGGGGGGGAGGAGTGGGGATATCCAGTCCCCAAGACACGGGAGCAGCCCAACAGTCACAAGATCAACAATCACAGGCCCAGCAAGTCCACATATTGGACACATCTCAATATTTTGATGCTGCGGACCTGATGGAGATAAGCGACGATGAACCAGAAAAGGGGAAGCAGCCAGGAAGAAGTCAGACACGTCCACCTCCACCTCCACCTCCATCTTCAGTTCTAACACCAAGCCTATTTTTTGGTTTAGCTTCATCATCCCACACCCCAGATCAGTACCCAACCCTCTCTAATCCTGAAAAGCTCACTGAAGCAGCCAAACGCTCAATGATTGGCCTATTCGAAACGAGATACCACATGCATTGGTTGGTGAGCCAACATCAAGTTCTAGAGAGCAAGGTCCAACATCAAGACCAAGAGATTGTGCGATATCAAATGATGGCCAAAGAAAAAAAAAAGAGGCAGTAGAAAGCAGATCCGTGATGGCCGGACAGAAAACCACCTTGGAAGAGGTCAACTGAAGCACCAGATGGTCCAAATCGACCAAGTACGAGACAGATCATCGGGTGCAATGATAGTCAATGCTCTTCCAGTCAAGCCCGAGGACATTCAAATCTAGGCCCCACAGGCCTCAGCCATCCGGATGGAGAAATACATAAGGCTGATCCAAGAGTGAGAGGCCGATAAAAAGAATTTTGAAAACATTGTGGCGAAACAAGAGAAGATCATCCTGGAGTCTCAGAAGCAGCTTGAAGAAACAACGAAGGCCCTACAACAAGTCTTGGACAAGGTGAACCAATTATGGGACACGACATGCAAGGCCCAAGCAGGTGCTCATGTAACGAAGCCACGAGATGATGATGAGAATGATGGAGCAGGGAATCAGGAAGGGCAAACCCACCGATCAGACGGTAGCTCAGGATCGCGTGGCCAGAGAGCCGGTGCTACTTCCATGAGCTTTCCCCGACCCCCTCCCACCTTTAACCCTTCCTTCTACTCCGCATTTAATTTCTCTGAAACATTCATTCCAAGTTACCCAATTCTTCCATCTCCCCTTTCTTCATAACCTCCTAGTCAAATAATGGGCCCATCAAAAGGTCCAACTGACACCCACAAAGCCCGACAGGACGAGTTTCTCCAACAACTCCACTCTCCCGGTGCTGCGTATAACTTATTATTTCTGCCTCCTCCTAAATCGTTCACCCCCGCACCTCTCTCCCCAGATCACTCCATCCCCGACCTTCCAGAAACCAACACAGACATTGGAGCCGATGATGACTTCCTGGCTGACCAACTGGAGACAAGAAGATTCTCGCCCAGGCCAGACACGGGTGCAGATGAGCCGTCGACAAGCGAGCAAGCAAAAGAGAAAGACACGGGCACCAAGGCCCTTGATGATTATCTGGGAAGGCTGCCCCAGCCGCGTAGGACAACTTCCCCTACCAGACCTAGAGGTAAACTGGCTGATACAAGGGAATCAGAGGGATTTGAAAGAAATTACCCTCCCAATATGAGGGGCAACAAAGAAGACATCGATCAAAGCCAATACTCTACCAGGGCCGAGGTCGTTGCCGCACTACAACCGCAGCCAGAATGGCGGAGCAAAGTCCTAAAGGATAGCAGGTGACTCCAGGAATATTTGAGGGCACCGACATGGAAGCGAGTGGTGGCAAATGATCAAGAATGTAAGATAGATGGTATTGGTACCATCTCATAAGTCTAGGATCTAGCAAAATGATGGATCTAGACAATGTCCTTTTTGTACCATCAATTACCAAGAGCTTGCTTAGTGTAAAGATCAAAACAAAAATGCCTCTTTTGTGGAAAGAAGGGGCATAATGCATCCGAATGCTACAAGAGGCTAAGAGCAAAAGAGGAGGAGGACAAACAAGGGAAACTTGCATATGAAGAGGATGGAGATGAGGAGATCTCATCTTTGATGGCATCTACATCCACTACAACAAGCAAAAGCAACTCAAGGACACTTGGTGGATTGATAGTGGGGCTAGCTCCCACACGACTTTCCAAAAGGACACATTCTCAATCTTACACTCTTTCAATGGTGCTAATAAATTTGTTTCTTTAGCAAATGATCAAGAATGTAAGATAGATGGTAGTTCACTTCAAGCATGGAGTTTGTTCCATCATGAAGAATGATATTTGCATAGAAAATGGTGTTAAACAAGGTAGCTTGTTTAAGTTGGATGCTAAAATTGCTATGGCAAAAGAGGAAATCTCATTCAAATGTACACTCTTTTTCTCATGTACCAAGTAGTGATGATAAGACGCAAAAAAATATTCTTAGATGTTTATACAAGAGATGCTTGGATCCATCTAGTATCTTGTGTGAATGAAAGTGAGATCAACAATCTTGGTGTCAATGATCTTGCAAGGATTGAGGAGGCGCAACAAAGTGATGGAGATCTTGAGGATCCACCTCAAAGATCAAGTGCTCCAAGAAGATCCACAAAGACAATGGCCAAGCCTTCAAGGCTCACTTATCTTGGCAAAGGTAATCAAGGGGAAGATTCTCAACCATTCACTTTCAACACTTTTCTTACTTCAATGCTTGATGAGCCATTTTGCTATGACATCTACATGAGGCAAACCGAGGTATGCTATGAGAACTACATGAGGCAAATTGAGGGATTCATCAAGAAGGAAGTTGAAGGTAAGATGTGTAATGCTCATTTGAGAACAAGTTTTTACATAATATCGACACCGACTTAGACAATGAGTCCGAGTCAACTCACATCAAAGGACCGAAGTTCAACCTAGAAGGTCAAACAAGTCCAGCAGACAGCCTCCATCCAGATTTATGGATGATCCGGCCTACTAGTTTGTGCAGGAACCAACCACCGTTTCTGTGGCTATGTCTACTCCTTATGCTGACCAGTGGAAAGCAGCGATGGAGACCGAATTCGATTCTCTGATGGAGAATCAAACATGGTTATGAAGGAAGCAATCACATCTATCAATGATTTGGAGAAGATATCAATGCTAGAGCATGCTAGATTGGATTCTACACCAAAATCGAGTTTCTTGCATATGGAGATTGGATCTTTTGTAGATCAAAACCCTATATAGAGTTATAATATTGATCAATTCCAATTCCACACATTTCATGTTAGATTTGGCCAATTTTTGGATCATTAGAAAAGCCTAAGTGGTGGCTATTAGATTGCATATGAAGATTTTGGAATTTGCATGTAGATTTTGAAATAATCAGTTTTTTGTGATTTTGTCAAAACCCAAACTTTGATTGGATCTCTAGATTGTGAGGTTACTGAACTTCATTTGAGTTTGTTACAAACTTATGAAGTGTCAAAAGTCATTATATTGAGGATAGATCATAGGTTGATCAAGATTTCACTATTCTATGTGTTGATTTGCTTGGTATAAGTGCTAGAAGAGAATTGAGTATTTCAAATCTTTGTGATTTCCTTTTGAGAACATTTGTTCTTGTTCAAAGGAGTGCTTTGTGTATTGAAACAGGTTGAAAGAGAGGATAAGGTCATTTTTACATGGCTACATCAAGTGGAGTCATGTTGGAAGCCAATGATAGGCTTACCTCAAGTAACTATTCATTGTGGAAAGTGAGGATGGAATCACTTCTTGACATAAATGTTGTTTTGGATATTGTTGTAGGTTAAGAGGAGAGACCAGCAATACAACAAGATCAAGTGAGGTATGACAAGAGGGCCAAGAAGGCTCTACACATGATAAAGATGAATGTTACCAATGTGCTTCTCAAAGAAGTTGGTAAGAGTACTTCATCAAAGGATGCTTGAAATTCATTGATTTACAAATCCAAGTCTACTTCTAGAGTGTTGACTCTAAGAAGACAAAATTTTTCTTGTTTGCAAAAGAATGAAAAAAGTCCAAATAATTTTATTTTGAGAGTGAAAGCATTAAATGATGAATTAGCTTGCATTGATGAGAGCATTATGGAAGGAGAGCTACTTCAAGTTGTTCTTAATTGATTGTTGGATGCTCATGCTAAAATTGCTCAAAGTCTTGCTATTCAAAAGAATTTGCCAAGTTGGATTGATCTTCAAGAGATCTTGATCAATTAAGAATATAGGCTTCAAGCAAGAGGTGGATCTTCATCAACATCTCAAGTTGGAGAGAAGGCTATGTTCATCAAGGGCAAAAGCAAAAGTAAGTGGTCTAAAGGGCCAGATCATGTGGATGCTTCTTCAAATGGCAAAAAGAAAGATAGATCAAAGCTCAAGTGCTTCTTTTGTGGCATCAAAGGACACATTGAAAAGAGTGCTACAAGAAGAAGAGAGATCAAGGAGACAAGCAAGGTCATCTTACTCTTGATGAGGATGGTTTGGTTGTTCAGGATGCAAATGATGATGCTTTTGTTATGTCTTCATGTATGCTTGCTAATGATTAAGATCTAGATCCATGGTGGATTGATAGTGGAGCAAGTTCACACATGACTTTTCACAAAGAGTATTTCACTTCTTTGTTGGCCGCATGGAGATGACAAGAGGGTGATCTACACGACTAATGATGGTGAGTGTGCAATCAAGGGATTGGCACAATTCCTATTTCTCTCTCTACAAATAGGAATGTTCATTTGGAGGATTTTTTGTTCATTCCATCTATTACCAAGAATTTTCTTAGCGTGAGTCGATTGCTAAGTAAAGGCCTCAAAGTTGAGTTTGATGGAGATGTTTGTATGATAAAAAAGAAGGATATCTTGATTGCAAAAGGTAAAAGGCAAGGGAAGTTCTTCAAATTAGATGCTTGTGTTATTGCTAACCAAGTTGGATGTGTTGCAAGAGAGCAAATACCTATTTAAGAGGTTTGGCATAAAAGGATGAGACACCTCAACTTCAAGTCATTGGAGGTAATGGCTAGAAAGCAAGTTGTGATAGGTCTTCCAAGTTCCTTTAAAAGTATCAATCATGTTTGTGAGTCACTGTGCTTTCTCAAAGTCACATAAACTACATTATACTAAGATGTATGTAGCTTTCATTGATGATTTTAGTAGATTTTGTTGGATCTATCTACTAAAGGGCAAAGATGAAGTGTATGATGTCTTTGTTAAGTTCTAGAATGCAAGGGAGAACCAACCACAAGGATCAAGTGCTTAAGGAGTGACAATGGTGGTGAGTACATATCTACCAAGCTCAAAGCCTTGTGTGATGAGCATGGGATCAAGAGGGAGTATACAACACCAAGGACCCCACAACAAAATGGAGTGGTTGAAAGAAAGAATAGGACTTTATGTGAAAGTGCCAAAGCCATGAGGTTAAGTGCTAATCTTGATAAACCATTTTGGGATCAAGCTTTGTTGTGTGCCAATTTATTGTGCAATAGGTGGCAGAGTGCTATTTTGGAGGGAAGGACACCTTTTGAGATGATATTCAAGAGGAGGCCGATTGTCAACTTTCTAAGAACTTTTGGATGCACATGCTATGTCAATATTACTCTTGATGATATGACCGAGGAGGATCCATATTCAAAGCTAATTCTATTGTAGAAAGATTTCATATGGTAGATGCAAAAGCTAGTGATACACCTATGGAGTCTCATATAAAGCTAACTATAAGAGGTAGTGAAAGGTCCTTCAAGGACATTACTCTCTATAGGAAGCTAGTTGGTTCACTCATCTATCTAACCATTACTAGACCAGATCTAAGCTATTGTGTTAGAAGATTGAGTTCATGCAAGATTTTAGTGAGGAGCATTGGAAGCTAGGAAAACGAGTTTTGAGGTACATCATTGGAACTCGAGATTTCGGTATATTGTATGAGGGATCATCACCTAGCTTGTTTGGATTTTCATACTACGGAGTATGTTGGAGATAAAATGGATAGGAATTCCATTAGTGCTCATTGTATGTTTATAGGTGATGGAGCTATATCATGGATGTCGAAGAAACAAGCCACTATCTCATTCTCATCTAGTGAGGCCGAGTACAAAGCTCTTATACATTGCACAAAGGAGATGGTCTGGATCAAGAGGATGATCAAGGATCTTCACTTGCTGTATTTTTCAGAGAGCCCAATCATCTTTTCCAACAATCAATCACCCAAAGATTGACAACCAATCCTATCTTTCATGATAGGAGCAAGCATATTGAGGTGCAATATCATTTTGTGAGGGAGCAAGTCATATCAAAGGAGGTGGAGCTTCAACATGTGTCCTCAAGGGAATGTGTGGCTGATATCTTCACCAAAGCATTGGAAAAGGACTTGTTCATGAAGCATAGGACTCCAATTGGACTGTTATCAAAGTCTACGCTAAAACTAGTTGAAGAGGGAGTGTGAGAAATTCAACTAGTTTAGTCTATTTTGGTCATATTTGTATATTTGGAAATTGAGGCCAATTTTCATAATAGACTTAGAGTTTGACTTTTCAAAGTTATATTAGTCTAAAAGTATTAGAATACACTTTTTGAAAGTGTGAGAAATGTAGAAGTCAAGTTTTAGTAGATTCAAATTTGAATGTTGGGTACATTGAATCTAGTCCCAAGATAGTAAGGTTTTCATTATGGAGGGAAACCAAGTGGCAATTTAGGTCTTAGACCTGTTATAAAAGGATGTAACTCGTGGGAAGTGGAATCACTCTCTTTTTATTATCTCATTCATGCTTATACATGGTTCTCTTGGGTTCTCCTATTTATTGGTGCACTATACTTGTGATATCTTGTTGTGTAGAATGATCATTGATTGCTATTTTCAGATTCACACGTGTGAAATACAATAGCTTACTATAATTGTGCGGACAACAACATTATTTTATGTTTTGGTTCATGTTTGATCAAGATCTATTAGAGTTTGCATCTCATTCTTAGAGTAGATGCTGATTTTTCTACATTGGCAAGATTGGCGATATGTTGTCTTTCTAACCCAAGATCATATGGACTTAAAATCTTTATTGATCTGAAATCTTTCACACAATACACCGTGTATAAAATATCATAACTTGTTTTACGTTGATTGTAGCATGCTCTATTCATAGAATGATCAGTTTCCATGTCATAGGTGTTATATGCAATTGTAGTAGTTGTTCGTCTTGCCATGAAAAACACAACATGCTTTTGTCTTGAGACAAAACATACGTGCCTTTAAAGGGACCTAGGAAGAAGTGACATAAGTGTTGTTGGACGATAAGTTTATTAGCCTTGCACATACATGAACCACCATACTATGTAATGTTAATCCAAATAAATGACTTGATTTTAGTGATATAATGATCTAAATTGATACAATGGCCTTTTTTAGGTGATGATCTAGATAGATCAAATACTTCATAAGGAGAATCTAGGTTTGTACACATATTATAAGTGAATTGATCTAGAAAGATATACCTGATATGACACACTTATGTGTCGATGGAACATGATATTCTATTAGGTGCCAATGTGTTATTTTAATCAATAGGCCTTTTTATTTGCATTAGCAGGTTTTGCTTGTAATGAAGTGGTATAAAGTCTATAATGCCTTTGGCACATTTAGTCAATTTCAACATATTACTTAAGGTTGATATTAATCATTTTACACTTGATTGTGAGGGAAAAATTTCAACAAGAAAAAATCCGTGCTTATATTAATAAATGATGGGAAAACCCATCAACTTACAAAAAGATGAAAGTATATAAAATGCAAACCACAGAAATCAATCATGCTGGAAAACTTCATAAAATTTAAAATAGTAAATTAATACTCAAAACCAACTGCTTGATGTAAATCACTAACTAGAATGGTGTCACCAATAGGTAATGCAGGAAATCTAAAGTAGTGAGCATTAGCAACATTCAATAGCTAGACATCTCAATTACATCGGTACCATTTCAGTTTGTATATCAGTTCGCACTACATACTACATAATATTTGCAAGTGTGAGTGCAAAAGATAGAATAATCATAACTAGACTACCATGACACAATATTGAAAGGATTCTCAAGGTAAGAAAGCCATCGAACTGGATCATGCATATTCAACTTGAAAACTAAAAGTAAAGTGATAGTAGCATCATCTCAATCACGCTTGCAAACATACTTAATCTCTAAAAGTAAGATTCTTAGGTGACACAAGATGATAATATAGTAGTTTTTATTTCAATAATCAACGAGTCTAGAAGAACATTGAGACAAGATATATGTGATGATGGTTGAATCGCTCCCTACAAAAACTTCAATATACTGATGCAGCTAGTGAAAATAAACATCTGAGATTCTGAGTGTCTCACAAAAAAATTTGTATTTGTGAGTAGCCATAGATATCTTGCATGTCCATGCATGCCAAAGTTGAATTGAAGTAGATGAAAAGGAGCCCAAAACAGCAAGCTGCCACAGCTTCCTGCTCTCGTGAAGATGCAAGCCTTCAGCCTCGACCTTCTGCCATATGCGATTTCTATGTTTAGCAAACAGTTGACAGGCCTGACTCAGTGGTAGGTTCCCAGCCAAGACGTATCAAAATATCGACCGCAAGCCTTACGGTGTGGTGTGGTCACTCTAATGATAACATCCCGATTACTGCCTCTCATCATCAATGCAATCTATAATATATAATATATACACTCATCATTCATAGACTTTGTTTATCGCCTCTGATCATTCATGCATCCCGAGAAACGGAAAGATTTTTGTAAGACGTTACTCCCATTGCCTTTGGTCAATCTTTTGGTACATTCATGAAAGATGTACTAAAATTTAAGGGCGATATAAGTCAAGTATCTCAAAAGCACACAAAATACCTGAGTAGTAAATGCTTTGGAGGATGTAAAAAGCCTGGCATCTCTAGTCTATCAGTGGATTAAGCTATCTGAAGCACACTGGAGGCTGAATATGGACATCTGCGTCTACCCGAAGAACTATGGACGCTGAATATGGACTTTTGCGTGACTGATCTCGACTGGGAGCATACCACCTGAGTTAGGATTGTCAACTTTCTGAGCTTCCGTCGTCTTGAGACAGGATGCTCCAATCTGCAATAAGGAGCAAAAGTGTCGCCTCCAAGTGCTCTCAAGAACTTTTTGTGGGATTCCAGATCGCTGTCCATCATCATCTGCATAGAGCCCCTTGGTGAGACGTACCAGCTAATCTTTCACATTCATTCCTTCCTGTTTTAAGATCATATTTACAGCTATCATTTCTTCTATATCAAAGTGGAACTTGATAAAAAAAATATGGTTAGCAAGTCTGTGCACATCCTTTATAGCCGAATGCTTCAGTTTCTAAACTTTCTCATTCGGCCATATAATGCGTCACATCCATAGAAAGACAGAAGGAACGAAAAGTTAAAGAATCCTTAAGCTACGTAGCCTTAAGAATGATACCTTAATATTGACTCATAATAGGCAGTTGCACTAAGATGCGCGCCAACTCTGTGCTCTCCGACGGAAGTTCTTCAGCAGTCCTAATTCTAGGAGGTAAGCTTCCAAGTCAACCTCATGAGGCTGTTGCAGATAACCTCCATTTTTATGGGATTATCCGGTGTTAAGACCTCAGATAACAAAGTTGTAGCTTGTGACTGATTAATATCTGTCTGAGATTATCATTCTTCTAGAATATTAGATTAGGATATGCTATGTACAATATCACTCTTTGAGACTGCATTGGCAGCATACCCCCTGAATTAGAGCTGTCACAGACACTTGAAAATTGAATTTCACTGCAAAAGAAATGGCAAAAGCAAAAGGAGAAGTGCAACATGTGGGAGGGAGATGGTGCACAAGTTGCAATATGCGTATTGGTCCCATTTATACAAAGAAATCTGGAGCCCCGAAGGAGGTCGAACTTCGTCGAAGAAGCCTTGCTTACAGTGGGCTTACAATGTTGTATGAACTGATAGGCGAGGTACTATGTGGGAAAGGTATCATTCTCATCTTCTGGGAAGTACAAGCGAAATCAATGCGTTGCCAAATGGATTCTGAGTGAATGTCTAGTGCAACGTGCAAACTTTAAAGCATATTTAACCAAGGCCGAACTATTTCGTCAGAGCACTGGTTTAAACTTTGAAGGTTTTTAACTGATCACATACCCTAATTGTAAGCAACAGAAGCTATTTCGCTTAGTAACGAATTACGATGTATTCCCAGCTAGTTAGAGAAATTAGCTTTATGGTTAAGGCAATCCTGGGAACGAATTGCAAAAAGCACTTCCCTGCAGTCTCTAATCGCTCTACAAGTAAATGACAACTAAACCGGCCAATGTATATACAGTAATATACTGTAAACGAATAGATTGGATCATTGAGTACAAAATCCACCTCTCTTCTAAGTTCTGGCAGTTCTTGTCTCCTGGCCCCTGGGCTTTTCAGACCACGTGGATGGGCCCAGCGCTTAGGATCCTTGGTATATTATAAGTTCTGACGCACGGCCGATCTTTCATTTTAGACATGGTACTTGTACGATTAACAAGAAAGGCCCCACTCTCTCAATTAACCATACAGCAGCAGTAGAGAATATTTTGCAAATTTTCAAGAGCACTTCATTTGTAATCACTAAATTGTTACGAAAATACCCATTCAGTGCATGCGTGACTTCAACTAGAGCGAGACTAGTGATCGCCAGTCGTGAGAACTCGTGACATGCACTTGACTTCATATGCAAAGCTCAACAAATACTTCCTTAAGATCTTTTGCCGGTGCCTTTGGATTACTGTAGACTCCAACGTTTACAAGATCAAATGGCTGCTTTACCTCTAATCCAGTGCTCTTAATCACTTTTACAGATAAACTTTCGAACACATCATTGAAATTGGTAACACAACGCTATGAAACCTATAGATTTTATATTTTTTAAGTGGGATTTTTAGCTCAACACCTAAAAACTTAGAAACTAACTGGTGAAATGCCAAATTCAATTGTTGCAAACTAATTCAAAATCCACTAAAAAATAGCAACCCTAGGAAAACTTGTATTAAACTGGATCATATGTGCTCAAGGATCCTCGGTAGGTCTCTTTTGGAAAGTCCGTTGCAAGTTTGTTGATGTCATACCGTAGTAACAAGCTGAATCAGCCATCCGGAAACTCCTGAGTAGGAGCACCTGCAGCCTACCAGTCCGGTAAAAGTCAAAATAAAATAAAGAGGAAAATCTGATCTGCTGCAGGCTGCTGCAATGCAGGTTGATCAATACCAGAACGAAACCAATGCGCATGGACATGGTCAACAATTCTCCACACTTGTCTGACGCCAACTCCATCGCAGTTCCAATCTGCTGTCCACGAGCCTCAAGAAAAGGGACAGCATACCAGCATATAATTATTGGCTGCATTTGCAGTGGAGTGGAGATGGGTTCATCGCCCACTAATGCCACTAACAGTGTCTTGTAATCTTGTATTTGAATAGCAATTTGCAAACTCCAAAGCAAAAGTTGGTGGATGGATCTATAAATGCAAAAAGGTGGGTGTTCTTTAGGTAGACCGTAGTATACATACTACATAGTACGGGCCCAGCCAAAGAGAGACATACATAATCAATCATATTACAGACTCTAGAGATATGAGCTTTTTTGGGAGTAGTAAGTTGTAAGGCTTCCCAGACTCCAGCGTGAAAGCGTTTGTCCAAGGCACAAGTGCACGCTCGCTAGCAGGAGCAGCTGCCAGCAACCGTCAGGGCAGGGGTAGCCAGCTGCCAAGGGCCGAGCACCTTGGATTGGTTTGTTTGCAATACCTACGCTCTCTCCCTCTATTACATAATACATATTCTATTAATGCTCCCTCTTGAGTCTCAATCATCTAGAGACTCCATTTAATGTACACTCCATGATGCACTCCATGCAACATGTGAGGGAGTCCAATGGTGCAATCCTCACCATGGCCCTCCTTTAACAAATTTTATTATTGCTTTGTGAGCCGCATATACACTCCCTGACATGGTGCAGAGAGAGTCTGCTTTGCACTTCCTAGGTAGCCGTGGCCAATACTTTGCCACATCTCAAAGAATTGCCCAATAAATCCATGCTTATTTCGAAGAGCACTTAGGTGGCACAATGATCTATGTAGCATAGATGTGTGAGGAGAAACTCTACAAATTTGTAAGGTCTCTTTGAGTTGCTCTCAGTCTTAAGGTTCTTTTATACAATTTTTTGCCTAGTGCTCTCACTTGCTCGAAGGTTCTTGAGCATTTGTTTGCAAGATCGATACATAATATATTATCCCTTTACACCAAAGGGCAAGCTTAGATTTCTTGGGAGGTAACTTTGTTTGGAGGTTGGTAGTGGCATAGTGGGCTTCACTTGTTGTGACAACTCTGTCAAGGTGTTCCCTTGTTGTTGGCATGTCAGGATGAACATCGGCGGTTCCGAGTGGGGGGCATACTCAATCAAGAAAATATCCAATAAAATGTTCACATATTTGGCAATGGTCCATATGACATGGAAATTTGATGGTCATTTTTTGATCAAGCCATGGTCCCACATATGCTAACGCTACTTGTTTTATTCATTAACTACAGACATGATCGCACACACACAATTACTGTGAGAAATTGTCAACTAGTTTGAGATTTATCATGTTGAGTTTAGTTGGCAATTTTGACGAATAACACCATTGGGAGTCGAATGAGAAACTTTGCGACCAAAAGAGAAACTTTTGGAATGTTTCCTTAAATTCCCTCAAAAAGTGTCTTAAATTAGCATGCTTTTCAAAAACACCTTGCGCACGTATAAAGCCTTGTTTGAAAAACGACAAAAAAAAAGGTGATTTTGCACATTTTCAAAATTTTTGAACTTTGGAAAGTACTTGGTTTTGTAAATCACTTTTTGTAATGAAATTTAAAATAAAATAACAAAAAATTGAGACATACTAAAATTGGCTCTATTTTCAAAAACATGCAATTTGACACAATAAACTAAGCATAAAAATGTTTTGATTTCATGTATTTTAGCTGCTGTAGGCTAGTCTAGTAACACTATCGTTAGGAACACCAAGCGAAGTACTGACAATGACTCCAGCAAGGTTCCCTATACCGCTCTTGTTACAAACATGGTATCCAAAATCATCGTGCAACCCAAAAATTTTAAATGCCAATTATCATACGCATATTCTATCAAAATGCACAAGCGATATATATTCTACGTTATTTGTATACGTAGTTATAAAGGAAATTTAGCAGCATGATCATGACATCAGTGTTGATATGCATGGACTATCAAATGATAAGGATGATTGTAATCTGAACGTTCATAGCATAAAAGTCAACGAACAATCACGGCAACTGAAACTAATCTTACCGAGTGGTAATGTACTGGTACATATATTAATTATCTAGCTGCTTCAAATTACCCATCAGAGATACACCATATGATTTGTTAACTTCATATAGACAATTTCTAGTCTCTTGAAAAGGTACAGTGGCACATACTCATTCCACATATGATAACGTAGACTGACACTTCTTATATCCTCCTCTTATCTTGGATCTATTTTCAAGTTAGCTTCTATAGCAGCAGTTTATTATTCCACGTCTTCTTGTATGTAGGAAGGTTAGATGAGTTGCATGAATGGTTCTAATCCGCACACTACCTTCTTTCTGACCATCCGGGGATATTCAATTGGAATTATTCCCTCGTCATTCGCCACACTGAAGGTACCACTCTTGACATTTGGCACTGATCACTATGTGGCACTTTCACATCAATTTTCTGATTTGCGTGCACTTACATATGTGAACTCCGAAGGCCGAAAACTCATGCTTTTGAGAAATATTGTGCTGAGAGCCTTCAGGATATTTTAAGAAAGATTAAGCACACTGAAGGATTTCAGCACTAATAGTTAACTAACATCTAAGAGTCTACTTTCGTATGCAGATTGGAACATGAAGAGAACTTTGAGAGATCTAAACGATAATATGATAAAACTACTATCCTGCAGAGAGCAGTACTAGCAAAAAGGCAATGAGCACAGTACCGCATTGGCATTGGAGTACTATAACAACAGAAAAAATGAAAACGCTGCATTGTAGAATATGCCAGCCGCGGCGGCAACCACGCTTGAATGACAATAGATGTGAGTGTCATTGCTCTGCTATGTCATTTTATCCATTTTATCGAGATTTTTATGATAATACCTATACGTCAATTTGATTATGAAGTTTATAATGAGTATCACAATTATATTGGTGTTATAAGCTAGCTTGACATCTGGAAACAAGCTGAAGTAAACTTAAGGCATTTTGATCCTATTGGATTAGATTCTTAAAGTACTATGGATTGTCAACCTTGGATATATTGGAGATCGAGGTTCAGAGGCTTGTTTCAACTCGATTGTCAAAGCATGTTTGACTTAAAGCCAAAGTTCACTTCAGCAACACTTGAGCTTCACGCATTTAAACTCCCAGCTTTTCGACTTACATCTAAAGTGTTGGCTAATTGTAGTCTTGGATCGATTTTACAAGGTATCTCACCTATTTTGACTTGCAGTACCAAGTGGGAATTCCCAATTCTACAACTGAATTCTCAGCAAACGAGACCCGACATCTATGCTTTCAAGACACTCATTTATCCTTATGATTGTAAGACATAGTTTGTTTGTGGAAGGCTATCATCGAAGTATGTAAGTGTGGCACATTCGATCTATATCTAAAGATTAGAATAGAATGAGTGTGGCTCTTCGACCTTCTGTAACAAATCGATGTTGTTAAGGATAGCCCATATTAAGGCATATGATGTCTTGAGGCCTTATGACACATGTTCAATTTCTAAAGGTTTGGTCTAAAGGCAATACTTATGTCTATAAGGCATGACCTATATGTTTGAAGGTTAGCCTTTGTATTAAAGGCAATATCAAAATTAGAGGCAAGGAACCAGCTCGATTTTGGCTAGGGCTACTTCGATCTTAAGAGGATGTCTCCACGCGTTCTCAACTGCCCACATTTACTTCGATTCTGGGCATATGCTAAATTCGATCCAAATCCAAACAGACTGACTGACGCGTTCATCATCACACGTAGCTATCCACGTGAGCGCTTCTCCCACGATCTATTACTCAGTCTTATGACCTGCACTCAGGCTTTTTATTGATTTTGAGATACCTTTAACAGGGATTTAGTATCGAAATCCCTATTACAGATCGATAAATTAACTTAACAGGGCCCGGGGCTGTGGATTGCGTGTAGGTTGCTGACAGCAATGTTGCAAGCCCAAATCTCTCTCTCTCTCTCTCTCTCTCTCTCTCTCTCTCTCTCTCTCTCTCTCGGGGGCGCGTGGCCTGCTGGTTGTGGGTTCTGGATCAGCACGCAGGGGTTTTGGACATTGTTCGGAAAACCTTTTTGGGTTCCCCTCCAAAAACCTTTATTTCACGAACTATTCCGGTTTTTTAGAAAGATGACCCTCAATACATGCCAATTATACATTATTTTATGATCTAAGAAAAATACGGTTAAACCTACACTATGCATCTTTTCTTTCTTATGAGTCTAAATGTTATGTTAATGGTTTACATCCTTTCCATGCATACTATGCATCTTTTCTTTCTTATGAGTCTAAATGTTGTGTTAATGGTTTACATCCTTTCCATGCACAAGTTGATGACGGTAGTTGCATGCATTGAAAGTTCACATGATTACTTGAACTTTCAACAATCAATTACCAAAATTTGATCAACAAAGCCCATAAAAAGAAGAATACCCTTGAAATTACTAAAACAATACATATTAGAAAATCAAAAAACAAAGGGCCAGTATCTACATTGAGTTCACTCAATGTTCCGAAAGGTCAAACTCAATGTTCTACCTGTTGGTAATACTCATGATCATATAGATCAAATGTTTAGTACCTTTATTTTGTTGGTTTTGTAAATTTGAATATAATTAAAAAATAGACATATTTTCTAAATATAAATAGCAAATCAAAAAAATCAGTACAAATAAAAAATTATGTAGGTTTTTGAGAGATTTTGAACATACTTTTTTTGTTGACCTTATTGATATACAAAAAAAAAAAACATATTTTTGTAGGTTTATAATTTTTCACATGTTTGTATTTTTTAAAATATAAGAAAAACACGTCATTTTTAAGATTTGTATGCACAAAAAACATGGTTTTTGTGAAATGACATTTTTTTTGTCAATTTTGAAAGATTCCTTAAGGAGAACCTCGCAATGTTTCTCATTCAACTCGCAATGGTGTTCAATATGCATTTGCAAGTTGATAAGGTCAAATTTGGACCCACTCTAATTGGTTAGTAGAGATGCATTGAATCTGGTCATGTTAGATCTAAGGTTTGAAAGAGATCTACAACCTTCCATAAGTTGATAAGCCTTGGTAAGAGCATCCAAATAGGACAAGAGGCTAATATAAATAAGCATACAAGTGTGGGAGAAATTTATCTCTCTCTTTCTTCTCTCATTCATTCTTATGAAAGATATCTCTTTGGGTCCTATATCCATTTTTTGCATGTTTGTAAGGATATAGTGGATTCTTGTGTATAAAATGCTATTTTTTTTTATATGTATGAGTTCCCACGTGTGAGTACTATTTTAGTACAGCCATTGTACGGACACGAACAATAAATTATCATACATAAGTGATTTTGACAAGTCTTTATTGAGTTTTCATTTTCTATGTCTAGTTGATGCTTGATTTCTACGTAATGATGCTAGATGTGCTCTTTTACTAAGCCAAAGATCAAAGGGCATCATTAGATCTTTGTGATCTGATTTTTTTCACATGGTATCAGAGTTTTTTTGAAGGGTATATTTGCAAGAGTAGCCAATTCTAGTGATTTGGAGGTATCACCAATTCTAGAGTGTGCTAGAGTGATTCCTTGTCAAAATCAAGCATTTTCAAGTGTAGAATGGGGATTTTTGTGATCCAAAGGTCAATTTAGGTCAAAATACTTGTTGGATTTTGGTGATTTATATTGCATAATAAAGGAAAAACATCATTCTTCAAGAATCTATATCAAGTTTCCAGATTTGCAAGTAGAAATCATGTGAATGATTCAATTTTGTGTTCTTTTGTGGAAACCCTAAAATTGATTGGATATCTTGTGTTTGAATTTGATGGAATTTTCAAGAGTGTATTTCAAGCTTAGAAATTGCAAAAGTTTATAAGATTGTAGGTTGATCATTTGTGTCAAAATCTTGTTAGGATCTGGTGCAGCATGCAGATCACATAAATCAATCACCATAGCCACTCCTCACAAGCTCTCAAAGATGGTGGATCAAAAGTTTATTGTATAACAAAGAAAAATGTACATATAGTGTATTCACAAACTCCATGAAAAGACATGTGTCCTAAAAATGGTCTACTACCTGTCGGGCCTGATATGGCCAAATTGGCCTACCACGTGTCGGGCATGATATGGCCAAATTCGACCGACAAACTTGGGACATGCCCCCGAGTATAGCAAGTATTGTAAATAACACTGTACATGCTAATTTTTCCTACGTGTGGCTACTCGGCTAACCCAAGTAGATATGTCGATGGCGGGTCAAGTCCCGAACACCTGAATACAACAAATCTAATTAACTGTACACTAATTATAGTATCACATTTGAAGCTTACAAATTATGAATTAGATCAACTCTGATTTCTAACACTCTCCCTTAAACGCAAATGTGATAGGAGTAAAGAAATATATTGCAGTAGTGTCTGGAGTGTCCAAAAGATGTTATGCATATCCCTACTACCTTGTACTTGACTCACAGTGAAGCACACCATCAAACCACCAGGTTTGGCACACAAAGTATCATGCACGCACAATCTGTCGTAAAACTTGGATATGACCGGCAGCGGAAGCTCGAAGTTGGTAACCGCCCTTGGGATATTTGGCTGTCCGCCACTATTGAAAAACCCGAAAAGCCCGAAGGTGCCTCTAAATTGTTTAAGGCAAGTCCAAAATGGAATTTGGTCATTGTGTCGCCTCTTTTGCGAAAGTGCAAAAAATGCAAAAATGCGAAAATGCCAAGGTGCCTTAAAACCTCCATCACTTCATCGGAGTTACATTGCCATTTTTTTCACTTGTTTAGAGGACCCCATGGTAAAAACAACCACTCATGTAGGCAGTAAGCATAGTGCCCTACTAATTTAATGGTATTATCCCCATCCCTTTTGATTAAGATGACAAACCTCTCAATACTATCACGTGGATTAGTATAAGTATCAAAATACCTTTAGTTGAGGGGCCATTTAAGCCTAGATGTATACTCTATTGCAGAAGGAAGTCTAGGCTCAAAATTGTATTTGTTCAATGGGAATGCAAGACAGGACAAGTAAGATGGCTATGAATCATAATGTAAAAATTCATGTCTATCAACTACGAGCTCTCTCTCCTTCATAAAAAAAGTTACGAGTATCCACTATATAGTTGGGTTGATACATAAAGTTTGGGGTATAAATATATGCATAGTTGTATGATTTTGTGGATTTGGAAAACGTTCTTGCCATTAATTTCCAATTGTGCATGGTGAAAAAACCTAGAAAGGGCTAAAATTCATGATTCTTGCTTGTTTTTTCATGAAATTGGATGGTAGGAGGTTGTTAAACATCAATTGAGACTGGGAAAAGATGAATCATAGTCTTTTGAAGCTGTCCTAGAAGTTAGATTCCTCCTACAGCTTAATTGGCTATTCTAAACTCGCACGTGTGAGTCCTAGGTGGCAGGCTGACATGGCAAGTGTCTTGTTCACTGGGTCTCCCTCTGTATAGAGCTTTACAGCACCCAATTTGGTGTCCTGTAGCCAAAGATATGAGCATCTGAAGTTTTGCAATTTTGTGTGCAAAATTGGCAAAATTTCCAATTGTTTCGATTGCATGCATGACAATTTCCTATTTTGATGTACTGTGCTTGCATGGAATGTCTGCATGTGGTTTCTTTGAGCGATTCTGACATGCATGGGTTGGCTAGATCTGTTTTGAGTGGTCATACTCATGTACTCTGATAGGTAGATACAAAACTGAATTTTATAGCTGACAATTTCCGTAACACTAAATTTTTACGTAAAATTTTGTAAATTAAAAACCAGTTTAATGTCGCATGTCTTGCATGCCTGATGGACATTAATGAAGTAAAACTAAGAATCGAACAGTGAATCAAATTTTCAATCTCAATTGCTTAATAACTGACTGTGATTTTTTATGAATATTTAGAAAACGTAAAAATTTAAGAAAAAAATTAGAAGTGCGAAAACTCGAAATTTTTAGTTTTTTCCAGTTTCTTGTAATATCTATGAAATTGACTAGAAATAGTGATTTGACCATACTTGAGTCAATTTCAGTCAGTTTTTTGGTCAACAGTACTTCACTATGAGTTAATCAGATATTAACTAAATTTAGTAATTTCCAAGATAGATATATCGACATGGCCGAAGAAACTTCAAATCAGGCTACAAATCCAGGTGCACCATCTTATATGGTGATTTGTCAACAATTGAGTACGACACTAAATGAGTACGACACTAATCAAGTCAAATTGATGTCTTCACCCAATCTCGGTTTTCAACCGGAGGTTTATTCGGGCGCGAAGAACGAGAAGACGCCTGAGGTCGTCGAGGACTGGTTGGCCAAGTAGAGTAGTTACTTCAATCTGCACAGAGTTCCTGATGAGAAAAAAACTGAAAGTGTCGTGTTGTTCTTACGCTGCAAAGCGTCATCGTGGTGGCAAGATTTACCGGTGAAGCCAACTACTTGGGATGCGTTTGCGGAAGTTTTCAAGAAAGCTTTCGTAGTTGCTGATGACGTGGACTACTACCTAAAGTTCGTGAACTGCAAGATGGGTACAAAGAGTTTAGACTCTTATATCCAGGAATTCATGGACCTATGGAATAGGGTTCCATCATTCGATGCGAAGTTGGCATTATGGCAGTTTGTCCTAGGTTTGCCAGCCGACTATCAGAACAAATGTAGACGAAATGTGCGTTTGAATTGTGAAAGCATATGATTCCACAATGGTGGCATCCAGGAAGCAATTTGCGCAAATTCCAACCACTGAAAAAACCAAGAAGGGTAAGAAGCGCGGTCTGGACCAAGCAAAATATTTTGACGAATTAGATCAAGCAGCATCGGAACCCAAGAAGTCGAAGAGAAAGAGATTCAAGAAATCTATGTCCCAGGAAAAGGCTAAAAGAGAGAACTTGTGTTTTGTCTGTAAGAAGCCTGGATATATGATGAAATTTTGTCCAGAAAGGAAGAAAGGGTCTGCTCACATGATAGAAATCCCAGGTTGCAATGGTAAGACTTTGGAATTAACCGAATGGATTGTGAGTGTGAATGTTCCTTTAGTACTACTTCTTTCTTGCCTAATGAACTTTTCCGTTTAATTGGCACAATTAAAGATCAAGAAGTGAGTTCAACTCATAATTTTATTAATTCTTGTCTTGTGCAGAAACTCAGCTTGGAAACTGAAGCCAGCAATCATAGATATAAAGTTTATCTAACTTCAGGAGCAGAGTTGGAGACATGGAACACAAAAGTCCCGAAGCTCCCAGTTTTGGTGCAAGGACACACAGGAATTAGTTAATTTTCATGTTTTAGACCTAGCTCGTACTGATTTCATTTTAGATTATGAATGGTTATTCAGTAAATCGCCTTCTCTGTTAATTGATTTTGAGAAGCATGTTCTCAATTTCAAGGAGGGTGATAAGGTAGTTACATTATTTGGCAGTAATTATGTACGTCCGTTGGCTCAGATTTCTACAGTTAATAAAATGGAAGCATTGGATTACTCTGAGTATGAAGTTTTTTCATTTTATGCTATTCTAGTTGTGGACGTTCCTGAAATGAATCTAAATGGTTGTGAATTCTCAGCAATTCTTAACTCAATAAATTTAGATCATGAACAAGCAATGAAAGAACATATCATAAATGAATTTAGGGATGTTTTTCCATCTGAATTACCTCATGGTTTACCATCGTCTAGGTCAGTAGACCACAAGATTGAGTTTATTCCAAGAAGTCAACCTGTCTCTAGACAACCTTATAGGTTCTCTCAGAAAGAGGAGACAGAGATTTTAAATCAAATAGAAAACTATCTGAGGATGGGACATATACAACCTATTAAATCACCATGGGGCGCTCCTGTTCTTCGTGTGGATTACAAGGGGCTTAATAAAGTGACTATAAAGAATAAATATCCATTACCCAGGATGGATGACCTTGTAGATCGCTTGGGTGGAGCACGGTATTTTAGCAAGATAGATCTACAGGGTATCATCAAATAAGAATTAAGTCAGAAGATGTCCAAAAGACAGGATTTTGTTCTAGATTTGGTCATTATGAATTTCTAGTGTTGCCATTTGGATTAACGAATGCTCCAGCAACGTTCCAACAAATGATGAACGATTTATTTCGTCCATATTTGGGGAAGTTTGTGGTAGTATTCTTAGACGACATTCTCGTTTACAGTAAATCCTTGGTGGAACATGTAGAACACTTACGAATCGTCTTGATGAAGCTCCGTCAGGAGTTACTCTAGACTAAAGAATCCAAGTGTGAATTCTTTAAGCAAGAGTTGCTTTATCTCGGTCATAAGATCACAATAAATGGGATCAAGATTGACAAGGATAAAATCAAGATTGTGATTGAGTGGCCAATTTCGAAAACTGTGAGGCGGGTAAAGTCTTTTTTAAGTTTTACACTTTTCTTCAAGAGATTTATTGAGGATTATGCTAAGTTAGCAGCACCGCTTAATAATTTGACAAAAGGAATTGTTAATAAAAAGAAAAAGAGGAATCAACTTAGTCCGCCTGTTGTTTGGAACGAGGAGTTGAATCAGTGTTTTGAGAAACTAAAAACAATGATTGTTTCAGCTCCCGTGTTACAAATTGCAAATCCAGATTTACCTTACGTCGTGAGAACAGACACAAGTGATGTTGCAGTTGGAGCAGTTCTATTACAAATGGATAGGCCACTAGCATTTGAAAGCAAAAAATTCATTGGTCCTCAGTTGCGTTATACTATGCATGAAAAGGAATTGTTTGCTGTAATCCATGCACTTAAAACCTGGAGACACTACTTGTATGGTAGTAAGTTTGTAGTGTATACGGATCACCAGCCTCTTAAGTATTTTTGTAATCAACATGATCTTTGGGGGAGAAAAGCTCAATGGGCTGAATTGATGCAAGAATTCGATCATGAAATCCATTACATAAGAGACAGCTCTAATCAAGTTGCAGATGCTCTTAGTCATATCGGTGAACTGAACGAGTTGTCATTCACCCAGATCTCTACAAATCTATATCTCTCGCTGAGAGGAAAATATGAATCAGATTCCCATTTTGGTTACATTTGGAACATTGTTCAGACCGAAAGAAATGTGGACAATGTTGAGTCAGAAACACAAGGGACTCAACTAACTAAGAAAGATAAAAAGATTGTGGAGCAGTTCACCATTCGATATGGATTACTATTTCAGAATGAAAAAGTTTGTGTACCTGGTGATGATGAGCTCAAACAAGAGATTTTGTTTGAATGTCATGACATACCCTCTGCAGGACATCCCGATATACACAGGACTCTGGACTTGGTTAAGAGAAAATTTTATTGGCCAAAGCTCTTCCAGAATTCACACGTGTGGGGAAGATCCACAAGTATGATAGATCTAATTAAGCTTTATGATTAGCACAATAACCTGATTCTAGATTGATTTGCAAGATCTAGCACGGAAGTTATGGCTTAACCACAATCTAGCATGCTAAGCAACAGAGAATGATAGCAATGAATCGTAAATGAACAAAAATACAAGAATTTAGTGTATTAGCATTAGCCTCAACACGACTTAGAGAGAGAAAGATAGAGAGATAACAAGCAAAAATTGTGTGGATCCAAAATGGCAAGAGATAGCTACAAAGCTTTGGTTCTTTATAAAAAAATATGAGAAGAGCTACACATATTTATGGAGTTTGAGGTAGCTCGAGGTAGAACCACATTCATCCATCAGTTAATGACATCTAAAGTAAAAACTAGAGTCTATGTGACATTTGTCACATCTCATGCATGAATTTCTACCAACTTTTTCCAAGTGTCCTAGTTCTAACTAGAAATGTACAAATCATCATGCATGTGTCCATTTCACTTTGTGCATGCCTTGCATGTCACTATGGATCACTTACAGTTAATGCATGTGAATTGCCACGAGTTTCTACTAGCATATTTTTGCTAATTCTAAGTCTACAATCTATATGCAAGTTGTAATCATCAAACTAGATATGACATATTCATGTAGCTCGAGTTCTATCTACGCCAAACTTGGCATTTGCATTTATGAACAACATACTTGCATGGTACAATGTTTGTAGCAAGCCTAAAGTCAAGATGGATTATTTTTTCATTTCAACATAGTCTATTAGTGGTGAGATATATAAGACTCCCAATGAGTTGGTGATACAATGTACAATCAATAGACCCACTCTCATCAAGACCTGACAATTTCTTTCTAATTTCGCTAGACAAGGTCAATGGCTTACAATCAGACATACAAAATCTCTCTAGTGTGAAAAATAAAAAAAGCTATCTATGTTGAGTCTAGGGGCTTGATAGAGGTTTTCTATGTTCATCTATGTGTGAGAGATTTCAACAAGTTTAGTCCTATTTTGGTAAATTGTCAATTGAGGCCAAAACTTATTTTAGACTTAGAGACAAACTTTTTGAAGTTATATTAGTGTAAAATACATTCAATAAACACTTTTTGAAAGTGTGGAAAAGTTGGTAGTCAAGTCTGAGAGAGATTCAAATTTGAATGTTGGGTACTTTGAATCTAGACCCAAAAATAGTAGGTTTAGCATTTTGGAGGGAAAGCCAAGTGGCCAAGTAGGGCTTGGACCTGATATAAAAGGATGGAACTCGTGGAGAGACACATATTTTCTCTTCTCTCTCTCATTTCATCATTATACATGGTTCTCTTTGGGTTCTACTACTCATTGGTGCACTCTCGTGATGTTATCTTGCAATTCTATGTGTAGAATGATCATTTATTGCTATTTTCGGTTTCACAAGTGTGACATACAGTAGGGTACTATAATAGTATGGATAGCAACTATATTTTATGTTTTGGTTCATGTTTGATCAGTATCTCTTAGAGTTTGCATCTCATTTTGTATGTAGATGCTGATTTTTCTACATTGGCAGGATTGTTGGTTTGCTTCTTTTTGTAATCAAAGATCAGGGACATGGATTGGATCTTGAATGATCTGAAATCCTTCACATGGTATCAGAGCTCTTGTGTGTCAGGTTATGAAAGGATCAACCACATTTAGCAAGCATTTGGAGGAGTTACCAATGCTAGAGCATGCTAGATTGATTTCTACTCAAAAATCAGCATTTTTGCATGTGTAGAATTGATCTTTTGTAGGTCAAAACTCAATATATGGTTATTGTAAAAATTACAGCAAATAAGAATCCTAAAACACTTGAAATGATGAGGAAAACAATAGATTATGATTTCATAAGATTAGCACAAGTTGAACCATCAAAATCCATCAAAAACCTATGCTTGAACCTCACTAAATGGCCCAAATCCTTGAAGAAGGCTTCACACGTGTGAAAGTACAGGCCTCCCACAGTCTGAGTACTGTACACCAGACCTACATTCAATCCTATAATCATTAGTAATCACAAGTACTCAAACAATTATGAACATAGAGAGCAATTGCACCATTATGAGAGAAAAAACATGAAATTGCTTGATTGATTTTGGTGAGATATCATCACCTATATATACATGATCCATCACCGGGTTTGGGCAGGTATGAGTAGCCCTAAACCTATCCCTAATGCTAATTTTGGTGGATCTTTCATCCCTACCAAGTTAGGGTTGGAATCTTGGAGATCCCTCAACAATGCAAAAATTACCAAAAATAGCTCCTATTTTTTCTCCCTTGTATCTAAGCATAATTTGGACTCATTCCAAAGGTTCTAACACTTAGGTCTACTTGAGAACATCCTTATGAATGGAATACTATGCTATTTGGCACGTGTGACAAGCCACATCATGACCATCTAACTATGTACAAGTCATATGACCAAAACTAGTCAAGCTAGAATTGTGAATTTTTAACACTCCTCCTCACTATCTAGCTTGGTTCAATCATTGCTTTACTAATCACTCCAAGTGATGATCTGAACTTTATAAAAGGTGTCTTTTGAAGTGGTTTAGTAAGTAGATCAGCTACACATTCATTGCTTGGAACATGCTCCAAAGAAATCTCCTTGGCTTGCACCATTTCTCTCACAAAGTGATGGCATATCTCAATGTGCTTAGATCTTGCATGGAAGATTGGGTTAGATGCAAGGTGTTGGGCTGATATATTGTCATTGTAGATGATTGGTGCCTCCTCTGAATCCATGATCTTTAGTTCCACCAATAATCTCTTGATCCAAAGTACCTCCTTTGTAGTGGTTGTCAAAGCTTTGTACTCGGCCTCGGTTGAAGATAGAGATATAGTTTCTTGCTTTTTTGAAAGCCATGAAACCACACCTTCTCCTATGAAAGTTGAATAGGCACTTGTTGATTTCCTATCCCTCTTGTCCCCTGCAAAATCTGAATCACTAAATGCATGAAGGTTAATCACATCTCCTCTATATAGAATCCCAAAATCCAATGTACCCGAGATGTATCTTAGAATCCTCTTAGCCTTTTTCCAATGGATATTCAATGGCTTTTGCATGGATTGGCTCAACCTACATACAATAAAGCTAAGATCTGGTCTAGTTATAGTGATCCACATTAAGGAACCTATAAGTTGCCTAAACAAAGTGATGTCCATGAAGGATCTTTCATCATCTTCATTTGGCACTTTTACATCTTGCTCCATTGGTGTGTCAACACTTTTGCATACTTCCATCTTAAACTTCTTCAAAAGACTTTGAGCATAGTTTACTTGACTTATAAAGATAAAATCAGACCCTCTAAGTACTTCTATGCCTAAGATGAAGTGAAGACACCCTAGATCTACCATCTTGAACTCTAAGGATAGATCTATCTTGATTTTTTCAATACCATCAACACTATTTCCACTAATGATGATGTCATCTATATAAATGAGTAAAAGTACAATACCAACATCATCAAACTTAATGTAAAGAGTGGGATAATATTCACTTTGAACAAAAGAAAGTGAAATAAGATAGCAATGTAGTCTTGAATTCCAAGATCTCGAGGCTTGCTTCAAGCCATAGATGTTTCTTTGGAGATGGCATACTTTGTTTTCCATTCCATGCTTGATGAACCCTTGTGGCTGCTCCATATAGATATCCTCTTCCAAAAAAACCATTCAAGAAAGCATTAGAGACATCCATTTGACATAGAATCCATCCAAAATGTGATGCAAGTGCAATGATTAGTCTTATTGTGACCATCTTGGCCACGGGTGCAAAAGTTTCCTCATAGTCTATCTCTCTCTCTTGAGCATAACCTTTTGCAACTAATCTTGCTTTATGTTTGTTAACACTCCCATTTGCATTCAACTTAAGTTTGAAGACCCACTTGCATCCTATTACATTCCTTTGAGGTCTCTCAACAAGCAACCAAGTTTCATTCTCAATCAAGGCATCATACTCATCCAACATAGCTTTATACCATTCTTTGGAGTTCAATGCATCTTCAACATTAGACGGTTCTTCAAAACTAGATAAAGCATAAGAAGTGGATGATATACCCTCAACTTGCTGTCCTTTGCCTTGATATGTGAGCCTTGATGGCTCCACTTTTGCCCTTGAAGATCTCCTTGGTGTGATAGGTGGGTTTGGTGCTTGCTCCTCCATGAGCTCCTCCTCAAAACCAGGATCTTGCTCCTCGGCCATCTTCTTCTTGATTGTTGGAGCACTTGAGCCTTCTTCAAGCATATGCATATGATGTTCATCAAAGATGACATCCCTTGAAACAACAAATTTGTTCAAGGATGGGAGATAGACTTTGTAGCCCTTGCTTGAGCTTGCATATCCAAGCATGATCCCTCTTGTGGAAGATGGATCCTCCTTGGTTCTTGTTTCCAATGGCACATGCACATAACATATACACCCAAAAACTTTCAAGTGATTAAGATTGGGTTTCTTTCCATACAACATCTCATATGGAGTTTTGCCTTCAATTGCTTTGCAAGACACCCTATTCATCAAGTAGTTTGCACATACAAGAGACTCACCCCAAAAGGATTTGGGCAAACAAGCATCTAATCTTAAAGCCTTAGAACATTCACATAATGTTCTATTCCTTCTTTCAGCAACTCCATTTTGTTGAGGAGTGTAAGAACAAGAAGTCTCTTTCTTGATCCCTTCCTCCTCACAAAAGGCCTTGAACTCATTGGAGATGAATTCTCCACCATTGTCACTTCTAAGAATCTTGATGCTATGATTATGATGCTTTTCCACAAACAACTTGAACTTTACAAAAGTATCAAATACTTGAGACTTGAAGGAAAGTAAGAACACCCAACAATATCTTGAGTAGTCATCAATGAAGGTTAAAAACATGGATGAACCTCCATTAGATTTGGTGCTAGCAATGTGCACATCCGAGTGTATGAGTTCAAGAGGATGAGATGACTTTGTGATGGAGTTAGGAAACACCTTCTTATGTGCCTTGGATAAGGCACAAGCTTCACAAACCTTGTCTTCCTTCCCAATAGACCTTGGTAGGCCTAAAGCATACTCCTCCTTGATCATAGCCTCCATGGAACCCGAGTTGACATGTCCAAGTCTTTTGTGCCATAAAGTAAAGGTAGATATCTTGCTCTTCTCGGCCAACATGACAACATTAGTATCCACAAATGCATCCAGCTTATAAAGTTTGCCAAGTCTAGTGCCCTTAGCCACTATCTTACCCTTCTTCTTGATGAAACATTCATTTGAAGCAAAGTCAACATTGAAACCGTTGTCTACCATTTGGCCAACACTTAGTAGATTCTTTGTTATTGTAGGAATGTACAAAACACCTTCTATGTTGATCTTTTTGGAAGATCCTAAGCAAAGGGGAATGCTACCAACTCCTTCAATCTTACAAGCTTCATCATTTGCTGTATAGATAGACTTTATAGGTCCATCATAAGATAAGAGAGAAGAGAAAAACTCCCTTTTACTAGTCATGTGTGAACTAGCACCCGAGTCAATCCACCAAGGATCTTCTCCTTTGAAGCTTGTTGAAGAAAATATGGACATCATGAGAGAGTCCTCATGTGAACTCTCCTCCTCCTCCTCTTTGCTCATGTTGGCTTGGCTTTGATCTTGCTTCCTCTTGAAGCATTCCGAGGCATAATGCCCCATCTTGCTACAATAGTAGCACTTCACCTTTGATTTGTCCTTCTTGAGTTTGGTGGTTGATGGAGATGCCTTTGGGGGTCCTTCTTGATCCTCAAGCTTTGTAGACTTCTTGAATGTTGATCCTTTGCCTTTGGACTTGCCTTTGCCTTTGGTGAAGAGAGCTTGGTCATCTCCACCTTGGATGGAAAGCCTATCCATCCTCTCTTGCATTTGGCTCCTTCTTGATTCCTCGGCCATGAGCGTGCGTTGGAGTTCTTCAAGTATGGGTAGCTTACCCATAATTGCATATCCCTGAACCAAATTGTCAAATTCAAAGCTTAGTCCATTCAATATGAGTTGAACAAGCTCTTCATCCTTGATAGGTTCACCTATAAAGGCTAGCTCTTTGTTCAATTCTTTTACTCTTAGGACAAAAGTATGTGCACTCTCTCCTTTCTTTTGATAGCTTCTGTAGATTTGATTCTTCAAAGCTAACATTCTAGTTTGGTTCTTGGATTCATAGACCTTTTGCAAAGTCTCCCAAGCATCTTGAGCTGAAGTGCAATCTCCTACCTCTCTTAAGAGTTCATTTGCAACATTCATTTTTATGCAATGTAGTGCAACATTGCACCTCTTGATGTATTTGGCTTTTTCTTGAGGATGAATAGGTTCACCCTCCTTACCATTTACAATTTCCATCAGATCTTGCATGATCATGATAGATTCCATTCTAACTTTCCATATGGAATAGTTAGTTTTGTTGAGCCTTTCATTAGTATCCAAAAGATATGCATTTATAGATGCCATCTAGTCTCCTAATCAAGGACTTGACACAAATGAAGGTTACTTCTATTGATTTGATTGAAGGTCTACCTTATCCCACTTCTTAGGGACCTGAAAAGATCAGTAATAGACTTCCTATAAAGATCTAAGAATGATCTCTAACAAAATCAAATCATAGAATACTAGAAACAATGCACTTGCTTGATTGAAGTAGACAATACTAGTAGAATTGCCCCTCTTTCTATAAAGAACATTAAAGCTTCCAAATGATCTGATCAAGAGTGAATTTCAGCAACCTAATATACTTCCAAAATCACTTGTAAAGATCTAAATGGAAATTAATGAGGATGCAACACAATCTACTATCCAATCACAAGCAAAAAATGATCAAAATTGATGAAAAATTGATCTAATTTGGTGCATAAGTCAAGCAATGGTTGGACTGAACCTAAATCACTTTAGGAGGTGCCTACTACACCTTAGAACAGCCTTGAAGAGTCCCCAAAACTCTGATCTTCCCTCTCCTTGAATGCTAGAAAGCCTTCTCTATGAAATCACCTCCAAAACTCGCTTAGAAATCAATGCTTGGAGCAAGCAAAACTTGCTATCTTGGTAATGTGAATTGAATTCAACTTTGCCTCTGGTTTTAGACACCTAAACACCTGCAAATGAAGTCACACAACACCAATCTCCAATGTATTTGATCACTTTGAGTTCTAGAATCAATACTAGATGCTAATATCCAATCTACACAAGATTTAGATCAAAAATTGTGATCAAATTGAATGCAAACCAAGGATTTAGCTCATTTCAGCCTTTAGGCTCTGATAACATGTAAAAATTACAGCAAATAAGGATCCTAAAACACTTGAAATGATGAGGAAAACAATAGATTATGATTTCATAAGATTAGCACAAGTTGAACCATCAAAATCCATCAAAAACCTATGCTTGAACCTCACTAAATGGCCCAAATCCTTGAAGAAGGCTTCACACGTGTGAAAGTACGGCCTCCAACATTCTGAGTACTGTACACCAGACCTACATTCAATCCTATAATCATTAGTAATCACAAGTACTCAAACAATTATGAACATAGAGAGCAATTGCACCATTATGAGAGAAAAAACATGAAATTGCTTGATTGATTTTGGTGAGATATCATCACCTATATATACATGATCCATCACGGTTTTGGGCAGGTATGAGTAGCCCTAAACCTATCCCTAATGCTAATTTTGGTGGATCTTTCATCCCTACCAAGTTAGGGTTGGAATCTTGGAGATCCCTCAACAATGCAAAAATTACCAAAAATAGCTCCTATTTTTTCTCCCTTGTATCTAAGCATAATTTGGACTCATTCCAAAGGTTCTAACACTTAGGTCTACTTGAGAACATCCTTATGAATGGAATCCTATGCTATTTGGCACGTGTGACAAGCCACATCATGACCATCTAACTATTTACAAGTCATATGACCAAAACTAGTCAAGCTAGAATTGTGAATTTTTAACAGTTATATACTTGATCAATTCTGATTTCACACTTGGTTTACTGGATTTAGATGATTTTTGGTGCATTAGGATGGTCTCATTGGAGGCTACAAGAAGATATATCAATTTTTTAAAAATTGCATGTAGAATTTGAGATATTCATTTTATTGTGATTTTGTCAAAATCCTAATTTTGATTGGATCTCTAGTTTGTGAGGTTACTAAACTTTTTTTTTGAGTGTGTTTCAATCTTAGGAAGTGTCAAGAATCATTAGATTGAGGATAGATCATAGGTTGATCAAAATTTCACTATTCTATGTGTTGATTTTCTAGTTAGAAGTTCTAGAAGAGATTTGAGAGGTCCCATGTCTTTGTGATTTCTCCTTGAGTTCATTTGTTGACATTCAAGAGAGTGATTTGTGCATTGGAACAAGCTAAAAGAATATCAGGTCACTACAACATGGCTACAAGTGGTGGATTCATATTGAAAGGCAATGATAGCTTACCTCAATTAACTATTTTACTTGGAAAGTGAGGATGGAATCACTTCTTGAGATGAATGATGTTTTGGATATTGTTGTAGGTTTGGAGGAGAGACCAGAAACTCAACAAAATCAAGTGAGGTATGAAAAGAGAGCTAAAAGAGCTCTACACATGATTAAGATGAATGTTACCAATGAACTTCTCAAGGAGATTGGTAAGTGCACATCATCTTTGGAGGCTTGGGAGCTTTGAAGAAGCTTTATGAATCCAAGTCTACATCAAGAGTGCTTACTCTTAGGAGACAAATCTTTCAAAGTTTGCATAAGAAAGAAGAAAATACTCATGCTTTTGTTTTGAGGGTTAAAGCATTCAATGATGAGTTAGCATATATTGATGAAAGCATTAAGGAGGTAGAACTTGTTCAAGCTATACTAATGGCTTGTTGGATGATCATCAAAGTTTTGTTATTCAAAAGACTTTGCCAAGTATTGTGGATTTGCAAGAGATCTTGGTGAATGAGGAGTATAGGCTTCAATCAAGAGGAGGTGGATCTACATCAACATCTCAATATGAAGAGGAGGCTATGTTCATCAAAGGCAAGTTCAAGGGCAAAGGCAAAGGCAAGTAGTCTAAAGGGCAAGATCAAGGTGAGACTTCCTATTTTGGCAACAAGGAGGAAAATTCTAAGTTGAAATGCTTTTATTGTGAAATCAAAGAGAATTTTGCTAATGATTGTTTAAAGAAGCAAAGAGATGAAGGTAGCAATCAAATCAACTTTTTTACTAACGATGAGGATCGAGGTGGTGGTGATTCTCTTTTGATGTGCTCTTCATGTCCAATATCAAGTGAAGGTGACAAAGATTTATGGTGGATTGATAGTGGAGCTAGTTCACACATGAGTAGTCACAAAGAGTTCTTTACTTCTTTGGTCACTTATGATAGAGCAAAGAAAGCAATTCACAAGGCCAATGGTGGTGAGTATGTGATTGAAGGTATTGGTTCAACTCCTATTTGTCTTTCTACTAATAGGAAATCAAGACTTGATGGTGCTGTTTACATTCCTTGGTATCAAAGCCAAATTGAGCTTTGCATGCTAACATCTCTGATTGTACAAGAAATTGAGAGCTAGATCAGGCAAAAAAGCAGTTTTACACTTTTTCTCACTTTTCTCTAAAGTGTATTTGGATCAAATCGGATTGGAACTGATTTTTCAGACCTGAAAAGTGGTAGTATGGAATTCTGGAATTTCGCATGTGTGAAAATCAGAGATATTCAGTCCCTTCTATCTCCTTGCTTGTAGATCCAAAGATAGTGGTCTTATAGCTCGATGGAAAGCTTATGATGTGTACTTTCCATAGAAACTGAAAGCAAATCAATCTGATGTGTCTATCAAGAGTTATAAGCTTTTAAAGAGGATAGGGGTAGGTCCAAAATCCGAGTGACTACATTTTGATTTGATTCAACCTTGCTTTGTTCTGAATCCATTGTTTTGAGTATCGTACAGAAGAAACTGAAGATCAAGACTAAGTTTGAAGTGATTGAACACCCTTTTGAGCCTTCTGAGTGTCAATAGTGTTTTCTTTTGAAGCATTTCACACGTGCCAAAAGTAGGATTCAAACCTGCCAAAATATCTTAATCCACTTTGTGTGTCTGATCTAGATAATGTTGTCTTGTGGAATATTTGAGATCCATCTCAAATACAGTTGCAAGTGTTTCACATAGGAAGGTAGAACATCCTTGAAAATACCTATAGTGAAAGAGAGCAGCAACTTTAAGTCTGATTGGAACAAGCTCAAACATATTGCAATCCTATAACTAAGAAGTCTTCATCTAAATGGCACCTCTGGGAGGATATCTTCTAGAAGCAAATGAAAGACTAAATACTTCTAATTACTCCATTTGGAAGTTCAGAAGTCTATATTGATACTCCAGGATGTTATGGACATTGTGCTTGGTGTTGAGGAAGAGCCTCAAGCACAGACTGAAATTCCTTAGTATAGGAAGATAGCTAGAATGGCTCTATATTTCATTAAGATGATTTTTGAGAGAGATAGGATCTTGCACCACAAGTAAATATGTCTGGGATGCACTTAACTCCATCTATGAAGCAAAGATGCAAACCTTTGTGAAGTTGCTTTGTTATCTAAGGAAGAGTTGTAGCATAGAAGGTTAGGGCATCCTAACTTTAAATCTATGTCTTCTATGGTCAAGAAAGTGAAGACTATTGGTTCTCCAAAATTCTTTCCAAAGATTCAAGCCTTGTGAGGCTTGAGCTATTGCAAAATCACATAGAAAGCCATATCAGAAGTCTTTCATCAAGACTACTCATCCTTTGGAGCTTATACACTCGGATGTTCATTTTTCCTCTTCTAAAAGTATTGGTGGTGCAACATGATTTGTCACCTTTATTGATGACTTTACTAGATATACTTGGTTGTATCTACTTTCTTCAAAAGCTATGGTATTTGATCACTTTCTAATCTTCAGAGCTTATGTTGAAAAACAATTTTCTTTCAAAGTTAAAGCTTTAAGATGTGATGGGGAGGTGAATACATCTCCAACAAGTTTCATAAATATTGTGAAGGTGAAGGAATAAAGAGAGAGTTTTCTTGTGCTTATTCTCCATCACAAAATGGAGCTGCTGAGAGGAACAACAGATCTTTATGTGAATGTGCTAAAGCAATCTGAGGTAAAGCTTCTTTGCCTATTGAATATTGGGGTGAAGCTATAAATTGTGCAAACTATTTGTGCAATAGATTACCTCACAATGCACTTGCTGGAAAATCACCTTTCGAAGTCTTGTGCAATGTCAGGATGTGTGTTATCTGCAAGGTACATCAATGATCCGATAAGCTTTCTGTATGGTGCATGCTGCATCAATTCTTTTTCTTCTTCACTCTTTGGTATATCTGGACTGATGAAGGTAGATTTTACCTCCCTCTAGTGTCAATCTATAAGCCAAGATAACATCTAGCTTCTCCCAGGTCTGCAATCTCGAAATGTTTCGAGATATCATACTTCACCTCAACAATAAGCTCCTCATATCAAAGTGTCATCCACAACATTGGGAGGATTCAATGAAATTTATGTGGTGGTGGACCGGTTGACGGAATATGCCCATTTCATCCCCTACAAGACTACTTATGGTGCGGCACAGGTGGCACAACTATTTCTTAAAATATTTTTAAATTGCATGGACTACTAAAGGAAATAGTGTGTGATAGAGATCCAAGATTTGCTAAATAGTTTTGGAAGGAGATGTGAAAAAGTTAAAGACCAAACTATGTTTGAGCACTGCATTTCATTTAGAGATTGATGGATAGACCGAAAGGGTAAATCAATGGTTGGAATGTTACTCGAGGCATTTTGTGGCAAACCAACAAACAAAATGGATTGATTGGTTGTATTTGGCAGAATTCAGTAACAATTCAACACCCCACATGTCGATTGGAATGACACCGTTTTATGCACAGTATGGATGTGAACCTACAACACCAATTGACATGGAGTTAGTGGATGTAACCATGGCAGCAGTTGCAGATAAACTTCAGAACATGCAAAACATCCTTAAGGATCATATGTGAGAAGCTCAACAAAAGATGAAGTATTACGTGGACAAACTTCGATCATTTAGGGAATTCCACAAAGGGGATGACATGTACTTACGATTACAGCCATATCGCCAAGCAGTATTAAAGAAAACCAAGAGCGAGAAGCTATCTCCACAATTCTATGGGCCATATCAAATCCTCAAAAGGGTGGGTGAACTAGCATATGAACTGGACTTACCAACCATAACAAAAATGCATAATGTGTTCCATGTCAACCTGTTGAAGAAACATATCGGAAAAAATGTCCAAACAATGGTTGAACTACCACCAATCAATGAAGAGGAGAATTTGGAAGTAGAACCAGAGGCAATGGTGGGTTACTGAGATAAAGAGTTACGAAATGGGAAGCGAATACAGCAATACCTAATCAAATGGAAAGGATTACCTCCAAAAGACAACAATGGGAAAATCATTCCTACCTAAAGAGATGGCCTACAATTTTGGAATCAGCCAGAGGTCTTATGGAGCACGACACTTGATGAAAAACTACGTGGTTTTTATTTTTGAGGGCAAAAAAGCTTAAAGTAGGGGGAGTGCCATGTGCTATATGTAATGGGCCCATGAGCTTATTAATGAATTACCAAAATAGCCATGGAGCTAAACTAGACTAGAATTAGTCATTGGAATTGTTAATAAAAAGGCACAAACAACCACGCCACATTTGTATTGGCGGGAATTATAACAATGGTTATAAGGCCCAAATATAAGTAATAAAGCCCCAAATATTAACTAGAGGCACTAAATACCCATTATAAATAGAGGAGGTCATGCTAATTTGGAGGCTATTCTACTTTTATGATTTTTGAACTTTTGGTGATCTTGAAGCTTCTCTTTGAGAGCTTTCTTAATAGTATTGATGGTTCATGTGCCTACAATCACATGAGAGCTATGATCAGGCTCTAGTTTCAGGCCTTATCTTGTGAATGATCAATAATATTGAATAATGGAATCTATCTTTACCCATTTTGGTGAAGTTTGGCAACATTTAGCTAGTTTCTTGAATTTTGACTAGTTTCTTGATTTCTTGAATTGTCATGATATTTTGATGTTAATGAATGGATTAGATGTTTGAATGCTAAGATTGACACATTGTGGATTCAATGGAGAACCACAAACATTCGAGGAAGCAATTGACTGTCCAGACAAGGACAGATGGATCCAAGCCATGAATGCGGAGATGGAATCCATGAAGAAGAATGAGGTATGGACATTGCAGCCATTATCAGATAAGCGAAAGACTGTACAATACAAGTGGGTATACAAGTTGAAGTATGGACCAAATGGAAATATTCCAAAGTTTAAAGCCAAACTTGTAGCTAAGGGTGTTTAGTTGTGGGCTGTAGGAACTCTTTTCACACGTGTGAGGCCGTACAGCTCCGATTTTGGCTGAGAAAATTCAAAAATTTGTACAATTTGACTCACACACCCAATTGGAGAGATTTTTAGTGCAAAATCAAGCATTTTCAACAGAAAATCTAATCCTTTGATTAGTTCTTGGATTGAATAAGCCAAAAAATTAAAATTGAAGCTTGAATTAGGAGCATTAAATGATTTTCTCTGATTTTTTGAGTGCATGTTGAAGTTGAAGAGAGATTTTGCTAAAAATCATAGATTAAGGAGTGATTTTGCAAGTTTGAGACTAGAATCTAAATTTGTGGAAAAAGTACAAAAAGGACCAAGAGTGAATCCTAATCTGATCCTCAAGAGGGATTGGTTGTCAAATTACTTGATCTATCATTCTACTTCAGATTAAGATCAATCTAGATCAATTCTAGACACAAAATCCTAAAAAGAACAATCATTAATTGAACGTAGGTGTACTTTCTAGTTTCACACATGTGAAACACTGTCTGAGTACGGACTCCAACCTGAAAATCAAGTACACATTGATAGAACCTCAAAACAATCAAAACAAATGTAGACAAATGGAGAGAATCTCAAAATTGCTTCCAAAACCAAGATTGGTGTCTCACCATGATTATGGCCAAATGTGGCTCTATATATATAATAAGTGGGAGCTCGTGGTACTGATCATCCCTCTGATCCCACATGTGTGAAGGTGCTTTGTCATATGATGATTCATCATGCAAAATTGACACTTGGACAAAACCTTTTTAGCCACTAGAACTTGAATTAAATCATATGTACAACCTATATGATTATGGTATATGACAAGAACACTCTTTTCACACGTGGAAACAGGCTCCACACATGTGTGTTTATCTATATACAAGATTTTTGGCCTCTACCAAGCTATTTTTGCATTTTTCACACCTCAAAAATCTAGCTTGGTAAATCTAGCTTGATGGAAAACATGATGATCTTGAACTTGACACCATGGGCTGAATTAGTCTTTTCTGGTTCAAAAGGTGTGAAGATCAACCGATAAGCTTGATGTTGATCTGAAATCACCATATCCATGATAGTGCTTCTTTGATGTTGATATCTTTGATGAGCTTGAGAGCTTTGCACCATCCAAGCACCTCCAAAATTGATCCCTTCTAAATTTCATGTCGATGCTTGACCTTGAGGCTTTCTCCACATGAGATATGCTCCTCTTTTCCTTGAACTGTAAGCCACATGGATTCAACCATATTTTTTGAGTTTATTTTTGGAATCACAATTTGAGAAGGTCTCTCCTCCTCAATCCTTGGCACACTTGAACCTTGAGAAGGATTCTCCTCCTCAATCCTTGGCACATTTGAGCCTTGAGATGACTCCTTAAGATCCTCTTCATGGTGCTCTTTTTTTATGGAAATCCGAGACTTCCATGTCTCATAATGATCACAACAAGTATGACCATTCAATATGCACTTCCTATGATTATCAAGATTACTTATGCTAGAACCATAAGTCCAAAAATCACCACAACTTGGCATGATTTTTCCAATATTGAAATCAAAAGGCATTTCCATCTCAATAAGGCTAACTACTTGCTTATGGATATAAGTGTCCACTTTGGATGCTTCACTTATTCTCATAAGAAGTTTACAACTTGCCTTTAAGATTGAAAACTTACAATTTTCATCTTTATGAATGAACACATCATTCATGATCTTGTTGAAACCAAAAGATCCTGCATTATGAAGACATTTCCATTTCCTTGACTTCATATCTAATGTAAGTTTACAAGAAAAACATGCTTTGCTATACTTTAAGGCATCACACTCAACTAGTATTGCCTTAATCCACCTTTGAGATACAAAAATCTCTTCAAAGCAAAATGGTTCTTCATAAGTTGACATGATAGCATAAATGAAACTATTTTCATTTTGAGATTGCTCCTTATTCTTGATTGATTTCTCTTGGATAATAACAATAAGTTTGAACTTATCTAAAGTTCCAAGCAAACTACTCTCCAAGGACATAAAATAAATCCAAGTTACTTTTATGAAAGTGACATCTATCTTTGCATCTTGAACCATAGAATGCACTTCCAAATGAAAAATTTCAAATGATTTGACATGTGTTGTGATGGACTCTTGAAGACAAATCTTGCAAGTCCTTGTGAGACTCCAAGCCTCATTCACCTTTCAACAAAGGAAACACCTTCCCTTGGACTTGTCCTTCTTGTATTTGCATTTCAAACTTGAAGCTCCATCATTCACCTTGGCCCCCTTGCTTTGGTTCTCCTTGGATGGATTAGTCTTCTTTTTGTAGCATCTTGAGAAAATATATCCTCCCTTGCCACAAAGGTTGTACTTAGGATCCTTTCTTTCCTTCAATAGGATGCCACATATTGATGCCATGTGAATAAAAACCTATGATATGATTCTACAAATGTAATTTGTGACTTTCAAGAGACTAGATTTTAACACCTTCAATAATCTAAAATGATCTACAAAAGATCTAGCTCACAAACCTAAGAATCAATCTTCACACTAATGACTATTCACTTGGAAACTTCGCTTTGATCATTGAGACAAAAGCACACAATCTTTGAATCAAATCACAAAAGAATCAGATCCAAACTCCTATTGGACTCAACAAATTCCAACGACTCTTTCTTTTAAAAGTTAAAATGGATATGAAAAGATTTGACAGCTAGATTTTCCTTTTCACTTGACTAGTTCTCTCAACACTTGAGATTCTTGAAGAAAAGATGGGTTTTGTTCCAAACACATGAAAATCAAACTTAATCACTTCTTTTGGACTCACTCTTGATCCAAATAATCTCACTCTTGATATTTAGAATGAATTTGATTTGATTTGACAACAAACTATACCATCAATTTTTTCACAAAGCTTAAAAAATTTAGACAACTAGAGATTCACAAAGATCTCAACCATGGATGAATACTCAAATATGGACTCCTCCTCATTCTAGATCAAATGACAAAATTATACAAACAGCAGATGGAGCAGCTTACGACGCAGTTTGATCAGAAACTGAAAGCCTTACAAGAAGTTGTAGCAGCAATGCCACATCTACCGGAACCAACCCAGCTATAGTACCCATGATGTGAGAATGTATGGTGTTTAGTATGCACACAAAACCATACAACAAACAAGTGTCCAGTCCTAAAGCAAAATCTGAGACTGACACATAGATTTTGCCATTTGTGTAATGCAACATCACACGATACGACATTTTGTCCATTTAACCCCCGGATTGTTCAAAGATGAGGAGTTCTTATCAGACTTCTTATCCATATCATCAAGGGGCACCACCAGGGCCAGCCAATCAACAAGTGGCCCATGTAAACCTGACAACAGTGGAACTAGAGATGCAAGTACCACCCCAACCGGAGCAGCAACAATGGTATGGACCGGATGAGCCATTTATGGATCCTGTCATAAAGATCCTGGATCCTTAGGCTTCTATTTCCTACAACATGTTCCAAAGAGACCTCCTTTGCTTGAACCTTGTCCCTCACAAAGTGATGACAAATCTCAATGTGTTTGGATCTTGCATGGAAGATTGAATTTGTTGCAAGATGTTGAGCTGAAATTTTGTCATTATGGATGATTGGTACATCCTTTGGATAAACAATCTTTAGCTCCACCATCAATCTCGTGATCCATCATACTTCTTGGTTGTTGTAGTAAGTGCCTCGTACTCGGCATTGGTTGAAGAGAGTGAAATTATTTTTGGTTCTTTGATAGCCAAGAAAATACTCCATTACCTATGAAGGTTGCATATGCACTTGTTGATATCTCTCTTGTCACCTACAAAATCTGAATCACTATGCATGCAGCTCAACTACATCTCCTCCATAGAGAATACCAAATTCTAGTGTACCCGAGATGTATCTCAAGATCCTTTTATCTTTCTTCCAATGAATTTTTAATAGATCTTACATGTGTTGACTCAATCTACATACACTAGGGGCTTGCAAAATATCGAAATAGTATTAGAGGGATAGCATCGCAGTTGATCCAAAACTCCAAATATCTGGCCTCAGGGCAGAATAAATCTTTAGACTAAGATAAGATCAGGCCTACTAATAGTTATCCACATTAAAGAGTGTCTATACAAAGTGATGTCCATGAAGGATCTTTCATCATCTTCTTTAGACACTTTTACATCTTGCTCCATGAGAGTTTCTACATACTTGCAATCTTGCATCTTAAACCGTTTCAGAAAAATTTGAGCATAGTTTGTTTGAAAAATGAAGATAAAATCAGACCCTCTAATGACTTCTATGCTCAAAATATGATAGAGATCACCTATATCTACCATCTTGAGCTCTAGTGAAAGATCTATCTTGACTTTCTTGATTCCAACACACTATCACCACTAAGGATGATATCATCAACATAGATTAACAGGAGTACAATACCATGATCATAAAACTTAAGATATAAGCTAGGATCATATTCACTTTGAGAGAAACCAAGTGAAATAAGATAGCCATGTAGTCTTGAATTCCAAGACCTAGAGGCTTGCTTCCAGCCATAGATGCTCCTTTGTAGATGATGTTAGAAATCAGTTTTGATCTAATTCATTTATGTAAGCTCAAAATGTGATACTGTAATTAGTGTACAGTTAATTAGCTTTACTATATTTGGTTGTTATCGGGACGTGACCCACTATCGTCATATCAATCGGGCATTGATCTCGTAGACGGCTACTCGCGTTAGTCAGGTAGCCACACGTAGGAAAATTAGCCTATACAATATATTTTTGATGGCATTTGCTATACTCAGGGGCATGTCCTGAGTTCGTTAGTCTTTTAGCCCATGTTGGGCCTTTTAGTCAGACAATTTGCCTTTTTAGTGTGTTGACACTTGTCGAGCCCATGCATGTTGGGGCTTTTTGATGAGAGATCTCTTCGGGCTCTAATACCACTGATGGGAAATCTTAAAGTTTGGATAAAGGTGTTGTGAGTATCCAAACACGAATTGTTTTGTCTTTTGATACCCGCTGTCGAGATTCTCATAGAAACAAACTCGGATGGAATTCTTGTTGAAAATTGTCACTTCTCACTTGACATTGGTTATTGTATATATTAATCAAACATTAGAATAATGTTGATGATCTGATTTTACACGTGTGGAGCCTGTTCCCACATGTGAAAGGATGTACTTTTTATACTTGTATATATCTAAATTGATTTTGTATCAATCTAGTTAGTGTGAACATGATATGACTAGTTTTTTAGTCAGGTTGACTAGTCACCTAGACATTAGCCTTTCCTTGCATGTGCATGAGTAAATGCTGCCACATGGCAAGTGGATGTTCACACGTGTGTATAGAGTACTAGAAGATAAGAGTTGACCATTTTCCTTAGATCCTATTATGTAGGGAATATTCCTATATTCTAGGAGACTAGCTTTTTGGATTTTAGCCATATTCTAGAAGATCAACTTTTGGATAAGGATCAAGGATGGATCAAATGGATAGATCTGAGTGATGTGGCACTCTTCACACATGTGAAGACCTGTTGGACTGTACCAGACTCGTGGATGTACTTGATCCATAAAGGGATCATCATTTTGCTAAGAAGATTGATGAGACTTTTGTTTGTCTTGTGATTTCTGAGTGATTGCTATCTAGGACTATTGTACTTGTTGTTTCAGGTGCAGGCCGTACTGTGGACAGTAGTACTCCACACGTGTGAGGATGCTCTCAGTAATTTATGATGTGTTGATCCATTGCTCTTGCTTAAATCCATGTAGTGAATCTAGATCAAGATCTAATGTGTAGAACTTGATAGATCCATTGATTAAGCAACCAATAACTCTCTATGATTGTTAAGTACAATCATTATCCTAAAAACTATAAAATTAATCATGGTATCAGAACTAAGTAAGAGAGTGATCATTGAATCATAAATCGTAAAGATCATTGGCAAAATTTGTTTTTGGCCAATACTAGTGAGGGCGAGTTCATCTAGAGTGATAGCTTGAATTCATTTGGATCAAAACGACTTGGAGGCTGTGTATGTACTTTTCACATGTGTGAAACCATACAACAGCTTTCATTTCAAGATACTTTGTGTTTTTTGGTCCTAAAATCACAATACTAGCTCATTTTTTGTGCTTTTTGAAGCATAGTATTGATCTAGACTCAATCTAGCTAATGCCTATGACCAAATAGAGTTTTGGATCATTGAAGCATTTCTTTTTAGAGTCTAACATCAGATCTTAGAGGCTGATTTGTTCAGATCCTTAGTGAAGTGAAATCTCTAAGAAAAGTGTAAAGCAATTTTTTTTGTGAAAGTGAAAGCTAGGAATTTTTGGCAAGATCTTTGTGTATCATTCAAGCTTGTGTGCTATTTTGATAGAGACAAGCCTATAGGCATTCTTGTAAGCTTTAGGCCCTTCATAGATCTTTTAAAATTCAAAAGTCTTTGTGATTTTAAGAAGAGCATTCATTCTACAATGTCATCCATGGGTGGATATTTGATGGAATCAAGTGAGCGGCCCAATGAAGACCATGTCATTGGGGAAAGCATATTATTTTATGACTTTCATAGATGATTACTCTAGGAGGACATGGATTTATTTCTTGAAGAAGAAATCTGACGCTTTTGCTCGTTTCAAGGAGTTCAAGACTTTGGTAGAGAACCAATTGGATGCACGCATCAAAGTGCTAAGATCTGATAGAGGGGACAAATACAAATCTGTTGATTTTGAGGACTTTTGTGAAGAACATGGCATCAAAAGACAATTCACATAGTCACACACGCCACATAGTAATGGCATAGATGAAAGGAAAAACATTACTATTATGGAGAGTGCACGCTCCATGATGAAGCAAATGGGCTTGACCGATTCACTTTGGTCGGAAGCGTGCAATGCGACAACATTCTTGCAAAACAGGAGCCCTACAGTTGCGATTCCAAATGTGACTCCTGAAGAATCATTTACAGGAATATAACCAAAAAATGACAAGTTTTGTGTCATTGGATGTAAGGCCTATGTACATGTGCCAAAGGAGGAGCGAAAGAAACTTGATGCCAAAGCAATCAAGTGTATCCTCATCGGTTATGATGAGAGGACAAAGGCATACAGGTGTTTTGATCCTATAATGAACAAGATTCACATTAGCAAAGATGTGATCTTTGATGAAACACATAAGTATGAAGATGAAGACCATGCAAGTGGTGAAAGCATCAAAAGACTTCCCACAATTTTGGAGGAAGAAGATGAAGAAGATGCTCCACAAGATGATGCACATGAAGACGAGAGTCGAGAGGGTGAGTATGAAAGGACACCACCTATTCAAGAGCCTAGGGGGAGGTACTTGACAATAGGAGCAATAAAGAAGAAACCGGTTGGAAGTAAGAGACATTACTTAGACAATCCTTGGGATACATACTCTCCACGTAGTGTATCACCTGAATCTAAGATACCAAAATGGTAAGAAAAGATCATGAAGGACGCAAAGCTAAATCAACCAAGATCTAGCACACAAGGAGAAGTGAGAAGATCAATGTGGGAAAGGAAGTCTCCCGATCGTTATCATGTGAACTATGCCCTAATGAGTGACATTTTGAAGTGTCGAGAACCATCAACCTTTGATGAGGCAAAAGATCACAAAGAATGGCAAAGGGCAATGTAAGAGGAAATATAATCTATCCACAGGCATGATACATGGGAGTTGGTTGATCTACCACTTGGAAAGAAACCCATTGACAACAAATGGGTGTTAACAAAGTTTCATGCAGATGGCACGATCGCAAAGCTTAAAGCATGCCTAGTAGTGAAGGGTTATGTGCAAAGCAAAGGGATTGATTATGAAGAGACATTTGCTCCAGTGGCTAAGTGGACTACGCTATGCCTTATCATTGCCTTAGCATCTCATTTTGGGTGGAAAATCCATCAAATGGATGTGAAGTCCGCATTTTTGAATGGTGACTTAGAGGAAGAAGTTTACATGGTCCAACCGCAGGGCTTCATGGCAAAAGGGCTGTTAAAAATTCACAATTCTAGCTTGACTAGTTTTGGTCATATGACTTGTAAATAGTTAGATGGTCATGATGTGGCTTGTCACACGTGCCAAATAGCATAGGATTCCATTCATAAGGATGTTCTCAAGTAGACCTAAGTGTTAGAACCTTTGGAATGAGTCCAAATTATGCTTAGATACAAGGGAGAAAAAATAGGAGCTATTTTTGGTAATTTTTGCATTGTTGAGGGATCTCCAAGATTCCAACCCTAACTTGGTAGGGATGAAAGATCCACCAAAATTAGCATTAGGGATAGATTTAGGGCCACTCATACCTGTCCAAAACCGTGATGGATCATGTATATATAGGTGATGATATCTCACCAAAATCAATCAAGCAATTTCATGTTTTTTCTCTCATAATGGTGCAATTGCTCAGACTGTGGGAGGCCGTACTTTCACACGTGTGAAGCCTTTTTCAAGGATTTGGGCCATTTAGTGAGATTCAAGCATAGATTTTTGATGGATTTTGATGGTTCAACTTGTGCTAATCTTATGAAATCATAATCTATTGTTTCCCTCATCATTTCAAGTGTTTTAGGATCCTTATTTGCTGTAATTTTTACATGGTATCAGAGCCTAAAGGTTGAAATGAGCTAAATCCTTGGTTTTAATTCAATTTGATCACAATTTTTGATCTAAATCTTGTGTAGATTGGATCTTAGCATCTAGTATTGATTCTAGAACTCAAAGTGAGTCAAATACATTGGAGATTGGTGTTGTGTGACTTCATTTGCAGGTGTTTAGGTGTCTAAAACCAGAGGCAAAGTTGAATTCAATTCACATTACCAAGATAGCAAGTTTTGCTTGCTCCAAGCATTGATTTCTAAGCGAGTTTTGGAGGTGATTTCATAGAGGAGGCTTTCTAGCATTCAAGGAGAGGGAATATCAGAGTTTTGGGGACTCTACAAGGCTATTCTAAGGTGTAGTAGGCACCTCCTAAAGTGATTTAGGTTCAGTCCAACCATTGCTTGACTTATGCACCAAATTAGATCAATTTTTTTATCAATTTTGATCATTTTTTGCTTGTGATTGGATAGTAGATTGTGTTGCATCCTCATTAAGTTCCATTTAGATCTTTTACAAGTGATTTTGGAAGTATATTAGGTTGCTGAAATTCACTCTTGATCAGATCATTTGGAAGCTTTAATGTTCTTTATAGAAAGAGGGCAATTCTACTAGTATTGTCTACTTCAATCAAGCAAGTGCATTGTTTCTAGTATTCTATGATTTGATTTTGTTAGAGATCATTCTTAGATCTTTATAGGAAGTCTATTATTGATCTTTTCAGGTCCCTAAGAAGTGGGATAAGGTAGACCTTCAATCAAATCAATAGATGTAACCTTCATTTGTGTCAAGTCCTTGATTAGGAGACTAGATGGCATCTATAAATGCATATCTTTTGGATACTAATGAAAGGCTCAACAAAACTAACTATTCCATATGAAAAATTAGAATGGAATCTATCATGATCATGCAAGATCTGATGGAAATTGTAAATGGTAAGGAGGGTGAACCTATTCATCCTCAAGAAAAAGCCAAATACATCAAGAGGTGCAATGTTGCACTACATTGCATAAAAATGAATGTTGCAAATGAACTCTTAAGAGAGGTAGGAGATTGCACTTCAGCTCAAGATGCTTGGGAGACTTTGCAAAAGGTCTATGAATCCAAGAACCAAACTAGAATGTTAGCTTTGAAGAATCAAATCTATAGAAGCTATCAAAAGAAAGGAGAGAGGGCACATACTTTTGTCCTAAGAGTAAAGGAATTGAACAAAGAGCTAGCCTTTATAGGTGACCCTATCAAGGATGAAGAGCTTGTTCAACTCATATTGAATGGACTAAGCTTTGAATTTGACAATTTGGTTCAGGGATATGCAATTATGGGTAAGCTACCCATACTTGAAGAACTCCAAGGCACACTCATGGCCGAGGAATCAAGAAGGAGCCAAATGCAAGAGAGGATGGATAGGCTTTCCATCCAAGGTGGAGATGACCAAGCTCTCTTCACCAAAGGCAAAGGCAAGTCCAAAGGCAAAGGATCAACATTCAAGAAGTCTACAAAGCTTGAGGATCAAGAAGGACCCCCAAAGGCATCTCCATCAACCACCAAAGTCAAGAAGGACAAATCAAAGGTGAAGTGCTACTATTGTAGCAAGATGGGGCATTATGCCTCGGAATGCTTCAAGAGGAAGCAAGATCAAAGCCAAGCCAACATGAGCAAAGAGGAGGAGGAGGAGAGTTCTCATGAGGACTCTCTCATGATGTCCATATTTTCTTCAACAAGCTTCAAAGGAGAAGATCCTTGGGGGATTGACTCGGGTGCTAGTTCACACATGACTAGTAAAAGAGAGTTTTTCTCTTCTCTCTTATCTTATGATGGACCTATAAAGTCTATCTATACAGCAAATGATGAAGCTTGTAAGATTGAAGGAGTTGGTAGCATTTCCCTTTGCTTAGGATCTTCCAAAAAGATCAACATAGAAGGTGTTTTGTACATTCCTACAATAACAAAGAATCTACTAAGTGTTGGCCAAATGGTAGACAATGGTTTCAATGTTGACTTTGCTTCAAATGAATGTTTCATCAAGAAGAAGGGTAAGATAGTGGCTAAGGGCACTAGACTTGGCAAACTTTATAAGCTGATGCATTTGTGGATACTAATGTTGTCATGTTGGCCGAGAAGAGCAAAATATCTACCTTTACTTTATGGCACAAAAGACTTGGACATGTCAACTCGGGTTCCATGGAGGTTATGATCAAGGAGGAGTATGCTTTAGGCCTACCAAGGTCTATTGGGAAGGAAGACAAGGTTTGTGAAGCTTGTGCCTTATCCAAGGCACATAAGAAGGTGTTTCCTAACTCCATCACAAAGTCATCTCATCCTCTTGAACTCATACACTCGGATGTGCACATTGCTAGCACCAAATCTAATGGAGGTTCATCCATGTTTTTAACCTTCATTGATGACTACTCAAGATATTGTTGGGTGTTCTTACTTTCCTTCAAGTCTCAAGTATTTGATACTTTTGTAAAGTTCAATTTGTTTGTGGAAAAGCATCATAATCATAGCATCAAGATTCTTAGAAGTGACAATGGTGGAGAATTCATCTCCAATGAATTCAAGGCCTTTTGTGAGGAGGAAGGGATCAAGAAAGAGACTTCTTGTCCTTACACTCCTCAAAAAAATGGAGTTGCTGAAAGAAGGAATAGAACATTATGTGAATGTTCTAAGGCTTTAAGATTAGATGCTTGTTTGCCCAAATCCTTTTGGGGTGAGTCTCTTGTATGTGCAAACTACTTGATGAATAGGGTGTCTTGCAAAGCAATTGAAGGCAAAACTCCTTATGAGATGTATGGAAAGAAACCCAATCTTAATCACTTGAAAGTTTTTGGGTGTATATGTTATGTGCATGTGCCATTGGAAACAAGAACCAAGGAGGATCCATCTTCCACAAGAGGGATCATGCTTGGATATGCAAGCTCAAGCAAGGGCTACAAAGTCTATCTCCCATCCTTGAACAAATTTGTTGTTTCAAGGGATGTCATCTTTGATGAACATCATATGCATATGCTTGAAGAAGGCTCAAGTGCTCCAACAATCAAGAAGAAGATGGCCGAGGAGCAAGATCCTGGTTTTGAGGAGGAGCTCATGGAGGAGCAAGCACCAAACCCACCTATCACACCAAGGAGATCTTCAAGGGCAAAAGTGGAGCCATCAAGGCTCACATATCAAGGCAAAGGACAGCAAGTTGAGGGTATATCATCCACTTCTTATGCTTTATCTAGTTTTGAAGAACCGTCTAATGTTGAAGATGCATTGAACTCCAAAGAATGGTATAAAGCTATGTTGGATGAGTATGATGCCTTGATTGAGAATGAAACTTGGTTGCTTGTTGAGAGACCTCAAAGGAATGTAATAGGATGCAAGTGGGTCTTCAAACTTAAGTTGAATGCAAATGGGAGTGTTAACAAACATAAAGCAAGATTAGTTGCAAAAGGTTATGCTCAAGAGAGAGAGATAGACTATGAGGAAACTTTTGCACCCGTGGCCAAGATGGTCACAATAAGACTAATCATTGCACTTGCATCACATTTTGGATGGATTCTATGTCAAATGGATGTCTCTAATGCTTTCTTGAATGGTTTTTTTGGAAGAGGATATCTATATGGAGCAGCCACAAGGGTTCATCAAGCATGGAATGGAGAACAAAGTATGCCATCTCCAAAGAAACATCTATGGCTTGAAGCAAGCCTCGAGATCTTGGAATTCAAGACTACATTGCTATCTTATTTCACTTTCTTTTGTTCAAAGTGAATATGATCCCACTCTTTACATTAAGTTTGATGATGTTGGTATTGTACTTTTACTCATTTATGTAGATGACATCATCATTAGTGGAAATAGTGTTGATGGTATTGAAAAAATCAAGATAGATCTATCCTTAGAGTTCAAGATGGTAGATCTAGGGTGTCTTCACTTCATCTTAGGCATAGAAGTACTTAGAGGGTCTGATTTTATCTTTATAAGTCAAGTAAACTATGCTCAAAGTCTTTTGAAGAAGTTTAAGATGGAAGTATGCAAAAGTGTTGACACACCAATGGAGCAAGATGTAAAAGTGCCAAATGAAGATGATGAAAGATCCTTCATGGACATCACTTTGTTTAGGCAACTTATAGGTTCCTTAATGTGGATCACTATAACTAGACCAGATCTTAGCTTTATTGTATGTAGGTTGAGCCAATCCATGCAAAAGCCATTGAATATCCATTGGAAAAAGGCTAAGAGGATTCTAAGATACATCTCGGGTACATTGGATTTTGGGATTCTATATAGAGGAGATGTGATTAACCTTCATGCATTTAGTGATTCAGATTTTGCAGGGGACAAGAGGGATAGGAAATCAACAAGTGCCTATTCAACTTTCATAGGAGAAGGTGTGGTTTCATGGCTTTCAAAAAAGCAAGAAACTATATCTCTATCTTCAACCGAGGCCGAGTACAAAGCTTTGACAACCACTACAAAGGAGGTACTTTGGATCAAGAGATTATTGGTGGAACTAAAGATCATGGATTCAGAGGAGGCACCAATCATCTACAATGACAATATATCAGCCCAACACCTTGCATCTAACCCAATCTTCCATGCAAGATCTAAGCACATTGAGATATGCCATCACTTTGTGAGAGAAATGGTGCAAGCCAAGGAGATTGCTTTGGAGCATGTTCCAAGCAATGAATGTGTAGCTGATCTACTTACTAAACCACTTCTAAAGACACCTTTTATAAAGTTCAGATCATCACTTGGAGTGATTAGTAAAGCAATGATTGAACCAAGCTAGATAGTGAGGAGGAGTGTTAAAAATTCACAATTCTAGCTTGACTAGTTTTGGTCATATGACTTGTAAATAGTTAGATGGTCATGATGTGGCTTGTCACACGTGCCAAATAGCATAGGATTCCATTCATAAGGATGTTCTCAAGTAGACCTAAGTGTTAGAACCTTTGGAATGAGTCCAAATTATGCTTAGATACAAGGGAGAAAAAATAGGAGCTATTTTTGGTAATTTTTGCATTGTTGAGGGATCTCCAAGATTCCAACCCTAACTTGGTAGGGATGAAAGATCCACCAAAATTAGCATTAGGGATAGGTTTAGGGCTACTCATACCTGCCCAAAACCGTGATGGATCATGTATATATAGGTGATGATATCTCACCAAAATCAATCAAGCAATTTCATGTTTTTTCTCTCATAATGGTGCAATTGCTCTCTATGTTCATAATTGTTTGAGTACTTGTGATTACTAATGATTATAGGATCGAATGTAGGTCTGGTGTACAGTACTCAGACTATGGGAGGACGTACTTTCACACGTGTGAAGCTTTCTTCAAGGATTTGGGCCATTTAGTGAGGTTCAAGCATAGATTTTTGATGGATTTTGATGGTTCAACTTGTGCTAATCTTATGAAATCATAATCTATTGTTTCCCTCATCATTTCAAGTGTTTTAGGATCCTTATTTGCTGTAATTTTTACAAGGGCAAGAACAAAAGGTATGTAAACTACACAAAGCACTTTATGGCCTTAAGCAAGCTCCACGCACATGGTATGGACGCATTGACAAGTACTTTCTTTCTCATGGGTTTGTAAGAACAAATTTAGATCCAAACCTTTATGTTCTTATAAATGATGACAACATTGCCATGATTGTACTTTACGTTGATGATATCATTATCACGGGCAATGATGAGAACCTCACTCGTTCTAACAAAGCCAACTTCTGCAAGTAGTTTGAGATGACAGATTTAGATCTTATGCACTATTGCTTGGGTGTTGAAGTATGGCAAACTGGCAGTGATATCAGGTTATGCCAAAACAAGTATGTGGGTGAGATATTGGAGAGATTTGACATGACAGAGTGCAAACCTTCCATCATCCCTTGCGAAGCTGGTAAGAAATTATCTCGTATTGATGATAGTGCACATGTTGACGCTACTCTATTTCGTCAGCTAGTTGGGAGTTTGATATATCTTACGACTACACGTCCTGATATCTGCTATGCTGTAAGTTTGATTAGCTAATTCATGTCATCACCCACTATGGACCATTGGAAAGGTGCAAAAAGGAATTTGAGGTATGTGAAAGGTACACCTAACCTTGGCCTAATCTACAAAAGATAGAGTGTTTAACCTAAGTTGCAGGGTTATGTTGACGCTGATTGGGCAGGAAGTATAGATGATAGAAAGTCAACAACAAATTATGCCTTCAATTTTGGTAGTGGTTGTTTTTCATGGTCTAGCAAGAAGCAAGATACTATTTCTCTTTCTTCTACAGAAGCCGAATATAAAGTGTTGACCCAGGAAGCTGTTTGGCTACGTAAGTTATTATGTGAGATTGGCATGAAGCAGGTAAATCCTACTGTTATTTTCTGTGACAGTCAAAGTGGAATACAATCGGCTAAGAATCCTATCTTTCACGCAAGGACAAAACATATTGAGGTGAAATATCACTTTGTGCATGAGAAGTTACAATCTGAAGATATAAGTATTGTACATTGTTCTACGTTATTACAAGTTGCTGATATATTTACGAAAGCTTTAATAAAGAAAAGTTTGAGAACTTTAGAGCCAAACTTGGCTTAGATCTGGTTATGTAAAAAGCCTTTACTTGTAATACTATCATGGAGGTATGTTCCATGAATAGAGTAAACTCTAAAATACAGAGAGACGTTGATCATTGAGGGAGAGAATTAAAATAGCAATGATCGACTTATACAGTGCTTTCTTATTTCAACAGCACCACGTGTGCTTAGCTCTAGAGTTATCGGGCTATCTTTCTTTTATGAGCCCTTTGAGTGCTTTTAAGCAAATGATCTTTGTACTTACTTATCATTTGAATATACAGTTTGTTGAGAGCAATTCTGTTGTCTTGTCTTGTTGCACTTGACGTTGTGCTATGGTGATTGATCCAGTCGGGTGTTTAAATTGTGTTTTCTTAACTAATACTACAAGATGTGATGGATATTGTACTTGGAATTGAAGAAGAACCACAAATTTCCCAAGAAATTCCAAAGTACAAAAAGAGAGCTAGGATGGCTCTGCATTATATTAAGATGAATGTCTCAAATGACATCTTAAGAGAAATTGGTGCTTGTACTAATGCCAAAGATGCTTGGGATACTCTCAAGTCCATCTATGAGGCAAAGAATACTTCTAGACCTCTAACACTAAGAAACCAAAATTTTCAAAGTGTACAGAGAAGTGATGAATGTGCTTCAGCTTATGTAATGAGAGTTAAAGACCTCCATAGAGAATTGTCATGCATAGGAGACTCCATCAACCAAAATGAACTTGTTCAGTCATACTTAATGGGTTAAAGGAGGAATATGACAACCTTGTTCAGAGTTATGCCATTAAGGAGGAGCTACCAAGTTTGGAAGCACTCCAAAGTGTGCTCATTTCTAAAGGATCAAGACAAGAGTATAAACTCTTGAAAATGGAGAGACTGTCTCTCAACATTGATGGTAAATCTTTCTTTACCAAAGACAAGCACAAGACAAGAAGTAAAAATCAACACCAACTCTCTTCAAGCAAGAATAATCTTATTTCCAAGGAGAAAGGAGAAGAGGATGAGTCCTCTCAAGCTTCACATCCAAGAAGAAGAAGAAAAACATCAAGTGTTTCTTTTGTGGCAAGAAGGGGCATTATGCCACCAATTGCTTCAAGAAGAAGAGTCAGTTCAAGCAAGCCAACATTTCTAATGAAGAGAAGGAAGATGCTCATGCAAGTGATGGAGAGGGATCTTTTACGGTCTCGAGTTTTTCTTCATCACCTTTCAAGAAGGATGGTTCGTGGTATATAGACAGTGGAGCTTCCTCATGTATGTGTAGCTCCAAGCATTCTTTTTCATCCATGTCACCTTATGAAGGAGCCAAGAAGTCCATCTACACAGCAAATGATCATGAGTGTGCTATTGAAGGCATAGGGACCATTCCCTTAAAGCTTTCTTCATCAAAAGTTCTTTCTCTGTCTAAAGTACTTTTTGTTCCTAAGTTAACAAAAAATCTTATTAGTGTTGGGCAATTGTTTGATAGTGGACTAGATGTGAATTTCAATGTTGATACATGTACAATCAAGAAGCATGATGAGATCCTTGCGTTTGGGTCTAGATATGGTGGAATCTACAAGCTTGATCCCAAAGAGTATGCTAACTCTTGTGATAGTGCTTTTGCTTCTCATATGTCTTTGGAGGAACTATGGCATAGAAGGTTGGGGCATCCTAACTATAATTCTATGGTGTCCATGGTCAAGAAATCCAAAACTATTGGCTTGTCTAATCTTATCTCCAAGAATTTCAAGCCATGTGAGGCTTTTGCCATATCTAAGTCTCATAAGAAGCCTTTTTCAAGTCATCTATCAAGACTACACATTCATTAGAGCTCATACACTCGGATGTGCACTTCTCATCTTCAAAGAGCAAGGGTGGTGCTACTTGCTTTGTAACTTTCATTGATGATTTCACAAGATTTACTTGGGTATATCTTCTAGCTTCAAAGTCTATGGTATTTGACTATTTCTTAAAGTTTAAAGCTCTAGTTGAAAAGCAATTTTGCTTTGTCCATATTCCCTTGGAAATGAGAAAGAATGATGCCACCTTGTGCAAGCAAAGGAGTAATGGTTGGATATTCATCCAACAAGAAAGCCTATCGAATCTACATGCTCTCTACTTCTAAAGTAATTGATATTAGAGATGTAGTTTTTCATGAAAAAGAAAAGTCCAATCTTGGAGGGGCCGAGATCAAGCAACCTCAAAATCTATCACCTTTTGTTATTGAAGACAATCAACATATGGAGGAGTCAAGATTTGAGGATGGAAGTCCTCGGATTTTCACTCCTAGAAGATCCATGACGGAGAGATCCGAGCCTAAGAGGCTCACTTATGATGAGAAAGGAAAACAAGTGGATCTTGATTCCACTTATGCTTATTTTGATTCTCATGAGGAGCCCAAATATGTCCAAGAAGCCCTCAATACCAAGGAGTGGTATGAGGCAATGAAGATTGAATATGATGCCTTGATCACCAACCACACATGGGAGCTAGTGGATCCACCACCTAACATGCATGTCATTGGATGCAAGTGGGTGTTCAACATCAAGTACAATCATGATGGCTCCATCAACAAGTACAAGGCAAGATTATGTGCTGAAGGCTTTGCACAGATATATGGCCTTGACTATGAAGAAACCTTTGCTCCTGTAGCAAAGATGGTGACAATAAGAATCATAATCTCTCTTGCCTTATTTTTTAAGTGGAAACTGTTTCAACTTGATGTCTCCAACGCTTTTTTGAATGGCTATCTTGAGGAGGAGATATACATGGAACAGCCTCAAGGATTTATCAAGGATAAATCTAAGGTGTGTTCTGCTATTTAGAAGTCTTTATGGCTTGAAGCAAGCACCTAGCTCATGGTATTCAAGACTCAACAACTTTCATTAGGATTTGTGCTTAGTGACTATGATCCTTCTATGTACTTAAAGTTTGATGGTAGTAATATTGTCATTCTTCTAATCTATGTAGATGACATTATTCTTAGTGGAAGTTGTTTGATGCTAGTTCAAGAAACCAAAGATGCATTAGGAAAAGAATTTAAAATGCAAGATCTAGGAGAGATCCATTACATTTTAGGCCTTGAAATTGATTTTCATGAAGAGTATGCTTTTGTTTGTCAATCTAGATATGTCTTTTCTATGTTGAGAAAATTCAATATGCAAAATTGTAAAGGCATAGATACTCTTATGGAGCAACATGTAAAAGATCCTATTAAAGGTGATGAAAGATCCTTCGAGGACATCACACTTTATAGGAGTCTTATAGGCTCTTTAATTTGGCTTACTATCACTAGACCCGATTTGAGCTATTGTGTGCACAAAGTGAGTCAATTTATGCAAGATCCCAAGATCCAACATTGGAAGATGGCCAAGAGAGTTCTAAGATATGTATCTTCTACTCAAGATTATGTACAAGAATGAAGATCTAACCATTGTTGGCTATTCGGATTCCAATTTTGCAAGTGATAAAATGGATCGAAAGTCCATTAATGCATATACTATCTTTCTTGGAGGAAATATTGTGTCTTGGCTTTCAAAGAAGCAAGATACCATATCTCTATCATCTTGTGAGGCCGAGTACAAAGCACTCACTACAACAACTAAAGAGGTGCTTTGGATCAAGAGGTTAATCATGGAGCTAAAGTGCATCAAAGAGGATGATCTTTCCTTGATCAAATGTGACAACATATCGGCACAAGCTCTTGCAAACAATCCTATTTTTCATGCAAGAAGCAAGCATATAGAAGTGACAGATCATTTTGTAAGAGAAAAGCTCATTGGAGGTGAAATCAACTTGGAACACATCAACACATCTTCATGTATTGCTAATCTTCTCACAAAGCCACTTTGCAATCTAGGCTCGACTCATTGGAAAATCGCGAAGCGAATCTTGCAGTACCTTCAACTGACAAAGGATTTTGGATTGTGTTATTCTCATGATGGAGGGTTCCAGATGCTTTCCTACAGTGATACTAACTAGACATATCTCAAGGATGACAACAAAAGTGTCTCAGGAAGATGTACCATCGCAGCAGAAGCATCAATTCTCTGGGTCAGCAAAAAACAGACCATCGTAACTCAGTCATCGTGCGAAGCAGAATACGTAGCAACAGTGAAGATGGACGATGAAATCACTTGGCTCAAACAGTTCCTTGACGAACTAGGTGAAACAAAAAATGAGCCTCTGATTTTGCAAATGGACAATACATATGCAATACACATGACAAAGAATCTCGTATTTCACTCAAGGACGAAACACATTGCAATCAAATACCACTTGATAAGGAACCTGATAAAAAAAAAGAAGCTGCAGACTACTTTCATTGGAATGAAGAAGATGGTTGCTGACATCTTCACAAAGGCCTTAGACAAAGGCATGTTCGAGAAACAGAGGAGCAGTCTAGGAGTCATCAAGCTATCATGCTTGGAGAGGGAGCTGAAGAAATAAAGTGTTTCTATCACCAAAGCTTTGCTAGCTCTCGACTCCCAACCTGACGAAAAATCTCGAAGACCTCAAAAATGAAATGTTCGCGAACAACACGAACAACAGGAGAAGGTCATATGATGCAAAAGGAAAATATTCGAGACACCCCCGAAGGTCGAATGCTTTCGACCTTCGCACTCCAAAGGACCAGGAAGATCAAACAAGTACCATGAAGTACAAATCCCTGATATGATATGATGACATCAGTAGAAGAGCATTAGGACGTGCCTAATCCGCCGCTCTTGTAATTTGAGATTAGTCTTAGATTGTTTAATCTATTTAATCAAGATATTACTCTGAATACATGCAATCGCTAGATGCACCAGGATATACACACAAATAGAGATAGACAAATTACAAAAAAAGAAGTCCGCTGGTAAGCGAGACACTGTTCGTGGGAGAACAACGTTTCTCTCATGCCAATGCGCTATGTGGGTCTGTCACACACTGCTTAAACCAAGAGGATCAATAGATGATGTTGTAGCTGTTATGCACTCATTCAAAATTGTCTGATCTCGATTGAATTATTGTCTGCTTATTCTTCGTGTATCTCATTCGCTTTGTTTTATCTATTCCGCACATAGGTTCAATCTTGTTGAATGCTGAATTAATTAAAACGTAGGTCAGCAGTGTTTGTTTACATTCTGGAGGATTGTAGGAATGATATAGTAGGCAGTGACCAGCAGTCATATCTGAACTCCATCCGAAGCGTTTCACTTCGATTCGCATCACTCTCATGTCTTCAATCTCATCAAAATTTGGTATGCAACGAATTTGATGATCATCGCTCTCAACTGCAAGCTTTGTTGGATGAGAAGAGTGACCGAGTGCACACCATCAATGATACTATGTAACAACTAGCACATACTATTTAGTCTCGATCTTGCAATCTTGCTAGTCGCATTTGGTTTAGTTGGAGTTCGGTGAGGGCATGATGGATCGTCTTCTTCGTCTTTAAGCTTGCACCTGTGTGTGTATTTCATCAGATTGTCATTCAATCCTGTTTGTCTTGTTGCTGAAAGATGTCTCAGCTCCAATTTTCCAACACAAGTCATTTAATGTCTTCCTTATCTGATCTTCATGTCTTTGTACTCTTAAGGCCTTCTTTTGGACTGTTGTGCTGAGTGCAGGAATCTGTTTGACGCTTAACTACGTAGCCCGATCTTTTCTTGAGCAGATAAGATAATATCTAACTTGTAGAGCATACTCGATCAGTGTAACTAAGAGGTGTATCTTGTCTTTCTTGAAGCTACCACGATTAATGATACCCAGAAGCATTGTCCTACAGTGCTGTGTGAGAAGTTGAAGATAAGGGTTGTCCTTTGTTTGTGATTGTTTCCAGTGTTACATGTTCCACTGGAGTCGGTGGGATGCTTCTCCAAATCAAATTTTGATTCACAAAGCAATACTTCTTAACGAATCTGTTGGTCCGTCAAGGTTTGAGCCTGATCTTTGAAGGTTGAGGTTACCCCTGATGACAAAACCCTTAGTTTCGTTGAATGCTACGAGGAGAAAGCACGCAATGATAGTTCTTTTGGATCCGAAAAAAACAGAAGAAAAGGTTGTTCACTTGGAGGAGCCCCTTGTTTTGAATCCTGACAAGGTTGTGATCAGTGTACTGTTTTTTTGACAAAAACTCGCAAAATTCACTTGGTTCATCTGAATCTGCACTGACGTTTTTTTTTACGTTGAAGGAAGACACATTTTAGAGGATCTTCAACTGCATGTATCCTCATGTTATTTGAATAAGGCTTAGCAAGCAGCAAACCTCGGTACAAACAAACAAACAAAAGTAGTGCTATTCGTGACGAATCAGATCTCCAAACATTGTCTGAAGTGCTTTGCTTAATACGAAGTCGTAACTTTCACTAAATTAGGTTTATGGCGTAGAGGGTTTAGGGCTAGGTTTACGTTTAGGTTTACGCTAGGACTATAGGTAAGTAGGGTTAGGTTTTTTTTTAATGAAACTTCGAAATGAAGAATCAAAAAAAAATTCACAAAAGAAATGAAACTTCAGAATTGAAGAATTGAAGTGCTTCTCTCTCACTTGGAAAAATCCAACAATTTTTTTTAAATTTTTTGGCAATCCTGACCCATCTCCACTAATTTGTTCATAACTTTCTTAATATTGATCCAAATCCCAAAACCTCAGTACCTATGAAAAGCTAACAACAAGCTTTATAAGCCTTTAAGATCAGATCAATGATTGAATGTGATTTGATAGGTCAAATTTACAACAAAACAGGTCTGAAAATTTTAAAGAAGGAAAAACTAACAAAAGTAGAGCTAGGAATCAAGAAATGTCATAACTCTTTCGATACTAATCCAAATGACCTGCCATATGGATCAGATCAAAGCTAAAAAATGCTCTAAAAACTTATGTAAAAAAAATTGAGATTAAAACTCAAATCAGACTAAAAAATTTAAATCAAGTGAAGTGAAATTTTTAGCCACCTGTTTTGATAGCTTTTGACAAAAGCGCAATAATTTTGCATCTCTTATCCAAATGCCTTGAAAATTAGTGCAAATGAAAGCTAAAAAAAGCTCTACAGACCTGTAGAATCAAATTAGATGAAAAATAAAATTGAATGCCAAAAACTTGTCTGAACAGAACTGAAAATTTCAAAGTTAAAAATTGTCAAAAAGAAAGTTACAAACGCAATAAACTTATCAAATCTAATGAAATTTGCATAGAATCACCATGAATTTAGGATCTATGCTTTGATACCAAGAAATGTCATAGCAATAACAATGAAGTAAAGCTAGAAGCAAGAAAATAATAAGACATTCATGATAGCATATCAATAGAAAGCTAAAAGCAATGAGATCACAATGGAATTGCATTAGAAATGAAAGAAAGAGTACAATCAATGGAAATGGAACATTGATTCATGTGGATAGGGCACATGAGACCTAGCAATGGAGATCCCTATGGCTCACATTCACAAGGAGGAAGCTAGAAGCTCTCACTTGCAAATGAGCCAAAAATTTCACAAATTGATGTCTATTGCCTAGTTATAGACAATGCTCTCACTTAGCTAAACTTAACTATCTTGAGGGATAGTTAGCCCTTGTTAAGTATCATTTAGTCTACATTGGGCCTTATTGGCCTATTGTCGTTATTAATTACTTTGGAGGGCCTAAAGAGGGAACCGCCTTGTTATTAAGGCTAATATCTACTTTTGGGGCTAGATATTATATTGCCTTAAAAAGCACTGATGTACTAAAGTACATGACACATTTTTCAAAAAATTTTGAGAATTTTTTTTGAAATCTTTATAGATAATTTATGTTTCTTTAGTTCTAGCAATGATCAGCCTGATAATCTCAGACAAACTTTATATAGACCCCAATATAACTAAGGAGGTTGAAACACTCCTTTCGAATGAATTGAACCAAACAAAGGGAAAGGTTTTGTTTGAGGAACCTACAATGGGTGAAATTCTTTCTAAAGCCAAGGTGGACAAGCCTTCTACTTCTCAAGCAAGTTACGACATTACTGAAGATCTTGTGAAATTGCGACCAAGTATAACTTTTAAGCAAGTTATTCAAGATAATGTGTTTTACCAAAAACAACTTAAGGAGTTGTTGGTAAAAAAGAGAAAATGAAAATTGAGATTGCCCAACAATCAATGTAAATAGAATCGAAATTGATGACAAAAGAACACTAGAAATCAAGGTACAAATCATAGAATGCATTATTTCTAATGTACCCATTGATTCGGGCTTTGGAGTAAACATTATTATGGAAGAAACTACCCATGATTTAGAATTAACACATATCATTCCCACAACTAAGTTCATAAGACTGGCGAATCAAACCAGAAGGATACTAGTTGGGCTACTTAATAATACAGAGGTGAAAAGACCCTAGCTATATGACGTAGATGTGGTTACTTACCAAAGAAGGAATTGTGATTCCTAATCAAAGGACCCACCAGAGAATTCCACATGAAATGGTCCAAAGACAACTACCAAGGAGAAACTCAATCAGATACATGTTATACCTCTGATACATAGATTTCTTCTTCTTCGTCTAATGAACAGTCTAGTGACATGTCTAATTATATCGATATTCAATATTTAGAATGTCACGACATCGAGGAAGATGAATGGAGCAAAATGACAATCAAGCTCGAGAAATTTGTGGGAGAAATGAAATCGATTCGACAATGGGTCAGGCTGATAAGACCAAGGACCCCCTGATATGGGTGCTGAGACATGGGACCAAGGCCAAAACACAGGTCCTAGCCATAGCCACAAGGAAGGACAAGCCTCCTCATCAAGAGGCTCACGCACCATATCTGTCAGTCGAAGCCTTCCGACGTCCCAAGTCCGTGGAGGAGAAAATCAATGAATTTTTAGCCAAATATCCCCACGAGTCATCAAGAGGCGGCTGGCAGATCTCATTTTCGACACAAACAATAAAAGGAAATGAGCTGCAAGCACTACCCGCCCTCCAACCACAACTTGAGTGGTGCCAACAGCTCTTTGAATGGGACCCTACGACCATCAGGGCCTACGTGACAAGTCCACAACAATTACGGGTGAACGTGCATTTCCTGCCATGCACATGACGATCCAAATGGGCGGAATACGACACTCCTCTAGACAAGATCACCATCCACAACTGCAATTGGCCGAGAATTTCTTCAAAGCACGGTTGGGATATAGATGTAGACGCCCGAAGGGCTCTCACCCAATTCTCTAATAAATCTTTCAACTACCCAGACCCAGCAGTCTGTGCGACAACCACTTACGCCCGGGACCTAGAGCAGCTAATGGGAAACCTCCACTCTCACTCTCACTCTCTATCAAGATGAAGGTTAGTTTAGTGGAGTAGAGTTAGGGGTGTGTACTGTTAGTGTAGTAGAGTTAGAGAAAAAGTAGAGAACTCACTAAAAGTAGCATCGATTCATAGTTAGGCACCTATCCAGTGTTCTAGCCCTTGTTGACAGGCGGGGGGGCTACTACTATTAGAGAACTTCAATCCTACAATCATTTGGCTCAAACAACTCCTTGACGAACTAGTCGAAACGAGAAATGAACATCTATTTTTGCAGATGGACAACACACCTGCAATACATCTGACAAAGGACCCTGTATTTCACTCAAGGATGAAACACATTGCAATCAAGTACCACTTGATAAGGGATCTGATTGAGAAGAATATGTTGCAGACTACTTTCATTGGAACGAAGGAGATGGTTGCTGACATTTTCACAAAGGCCTTAGACAAAGGTTTGTTCGAGAAACAGAGGAACAGTCTTGGAGTCATCAAGCTATCATGCTTTGAGAGAGAGCTAAAGAAACAAAACGTTTCAATTGCCAAAGCTTTGCTAGCTTTCAACCCTAAATTTGACAAAAGGACACACGAAGCAAGAATGTTCGCGAACAATTTTGCGACACACGACAAGAAATTGTTCGTGACACAAAATCATTCGTGCTCCACAAAGGACAAGAAGATCAACCAAGTACCATGGGGTACAAATATTTGATCTAATATCGTGACATCAGCAGAAGTACTTTAGGATGTGGCTAATCTTCCACTCTTGTAATCCATGATTGGTTAAAGATGTTTCTATAAGTTGCTGTTTTTTCATCTATTGATTGGGTGATTGATAGCGGTGTCACACGTCATATGCCTTATTACAAAGAGGTTTTCACAAAGCTTGTGAAAGTGCATAATGGAAGCAAAGTTCAAGGTGTTGATAACACCTCTTATCCTATCAAAGATATTGGAGTGGTCCCCATTATCTTACCCAATGGTGAGGAAAAGTACATTCGTAATGTACTTTATGTTCCAAAAATAAAAAAGAATCTCATTTCGGTCTCTACAATTATGAACCAAGGATTGGTTGTGGAATTCAAAGAAGACAAATGTCTTATCAAAGACCCAAAGAGATCTCTTATGATCATTGCTTCGGGAACATTACGTGGTGGATTGTTCCTTATGGATACCTATGAGTGAAGAGCTTCATCATCTTTTTGTCTTGTTGCATCAAGTTCATATTCTTTGGAGTTGGCTGAATTATGGCATGCTAGGTTTGGACATCTCAACTTTGCTAGCTTGAAGATGTTGAAGAGATTCAATATGGTTGAAGACATTCCTAATATTGAGCATCCCGAAGGACATATATGCGAAGGATGTGTGATGCCACGAAATTGTTAAATATTGAATATCGACCTAAATATGGCATGATATACTAGGAAATGAAGATATGAGCTGGATAAATATAAACCATGAAGAGGCCTAAGTCATTTTTCGAGAATATATCTCAAAGTCACTTGGAGAAACGAAATAAGCTGAATTTACGGAATTGGTGAGGGAGTACTAAGATGTTTTGGCCTAGTCGCTCGACGATTTGAAAGGTATACTATACAGAATTTGGAGAGCACTGTATTGACCTTAAAGAAGATGTTGTACTTGTTCGACAAAGACTGTATCGTCTCAATCCAAAGTACTCCCTCATGGGTAAAGACGAACCCAACAAGCACCTTAAGGTAGGTATTATTTATCCCGTCTTAAGCAGTGAATGGGTATCTCCCATTGTTGTTGTTCCAAAGAAGAAGATTGGCAAAATACAAATATGCCAGGATTGATTCTATCTTAGACCAGGTTGCTGGTCAAGAGATGATGTTAATTTTTGCTGCCTTCCTAAGAACTTTTCTTAAAATTTTCATTGATGATTTTTGTGTAGCGATATAAAAACACATCTACAGAAGCTGAAACTTACATTGCAACAATGTTGAGATACTTGTTTATCCCTTCATCCAGAGAAATGTTATTTCGGTATAAAAGAAGGAATTTTACCTAGACACAATATCAAACAGAGGAATAGAGGTCGATAAAGATAAAGTCCAGCTTATGAAGAACCTCTTGATACCAACAAATCTACGTGAACTAAGAGCTTTCTTAGGACATGTCGGCTATTATCGGAGATTTATCCAAAATCATGCCTCTATTGCTGCCGCTCTTACGCATCTACTTAAGAATCAAGTGGAATACTTGTGGATGAATGAACAACAGAAAGCGTCGAAGAATTTAAGCAGAGGTTGATCAATGCTTCAATTTTGAGACCACCCAACTGGGCTATTTTATTTCATAGTTATGACAAAATTTCCAAAATTCACACATGTGGGGAATGTCCACAAGAGTGACTGATCTTAATTAAGCTTTGTGATTGGCACTATAACCTGATTCTAGATTTATCAACAAAATCTAGTTCAGAAGAAATGGCTAATCCACAATCTAGCATGCTAATCAACAGAATATAATAGCATTGATCAAAGAATGAAAAAATACAAGATTTCAATGTATGAGCATTAGCCTCAACACAAGTTAGAGAGAGAGAGCTAGAGAGATAACAAGCAATATTTGTTTAGATCCAAAATGACATGAGATAGCTACAAAACTTTGGTTCTTCATTATCAATTGTGTGGAGAGCTACACATATTTATGGAGATTGAGGTAGCTCGAGGTAGAATCACATCTATCCATTCCAAAATGACATCTAAAGTGACATCTAGAGTCTATGTGACATTTGTCACTTGTCATGCATGAAATTCTACCAACTTTTTACAAGTGTACTAGTTCTAACTAAAAATGTCCAAATCATCATGCATGTGTCCAATAAACTTTGAACATGCCTTGCATGTCACTATGGATCACTTACAAATAATGCATGTGCCACGAGTTTCTACAAGCATAATCATACTAATTCTATGTCTACAAACTATATGCAAGTTGCATTTATCAAACTAGACAATACATAACCATGTAGCTCGAGTTCTATGTAGGCCAACCTTGGAGTTATACCAAGATCCATGTTCAAATCAATATAGATCATTTTCAGGAGGAGTGTTAAAATTGAAAAATAAAAAATCTTTCTACAGACTTTTTGTATCCATCTATTTAAGATGATGGACACGTTAAACTTATTCTCACGTGTTACGCTTTATAAAAACAGATTTATTTTCTTCTCATTATTTTCATTTTATAAATGGTCTTACCATCATTAAGACTAATCTGTCAAATCTTATTTTGAAACTCTGAGCCATGCAAGCCCTTAATAACGGAAATGACAGATGTCATGTCATCATCCTTTCCACACCGCCACTGCATATCATAGTCATTTTTCTCCTCACACTTTCTTCTTGCATTTTTTTTTATGCTTTCTTTTGCTACTTATGATCACTATCTTTGCGATCAAGCATTCTATTACGACCTGTTGCGATCTCTAGAGCTTTCGTCATTTATTTGACAAAATGGCTTTTGGATCCAGCTCTTCTATCAATTGAAAAGCATGCGTAGAAATCCAGCACTTCAGCCAAGGCTCGAGCAGCTGCAGTAGAAGACACCGGGGCAGCTAATGAAGATGATGATGAACCTGACAACCAGCCCCAGTGGTTTACATCCATGACCAGCAGAGTCAAGAATTTAGTGGCTAATATATATGAATTTGATCGATACAATCAGAGGAACATTTTGGACCTGATAGAAACAAAATAGAAGTTTCAAGACTCTCTCAAAGAGTCTTATGAGAAAATTAATTTGCTCGAATCAGACAACACCAAGCTGATCGACTGAAATTGTTTTCTCAAAACACAGCTTCACACCGCCACCAAGGAAGCAGATTCTTTGAAATAAATCAATAAGACGATTGAGGCCAAGTCTGTAAATTATCAGACTACTATTGATTCTTTAAAACAACAAGTGCTGGATGCCAATAAGCACAATGTCGCTCTCCAGAAATATTTGTAGGAGGAGCGAGCAATACGAATAAAGATAGAAATTGTGCTTGCCTTGTGTAGCAATGCAGGCTCTATCACAATAGACCTGTCAAAACTAAACTAGATCCAAGGCCAGATGTTCGATAATTTTCGAGTCGAGTTCCTACAATCGCTCGAATATGCGAAGGTGCTAGTCGAAGAAGAGTTGGCTAAGTTGAAGGAGTTGTCTATTGAAGCCACCCAAACTTGCAGCGGGCCGGACTCCGATGACAAATACCTCCAAGCCTTGCTGAGAATTGATGATCTGACGCAACAACTTCAATCTATGTTTGTCTATTCCGGAGTTGCTGACCACCCAGAGTACTTGGAGGCAGTAGCGAAGATCGACAAGCTCGAACATGAGTTGTCTGATCTCAAGCAACAGTTGGATGATCAGAAGTTAGCTACCGAGTTACAAACTCAAAATATCACAACAAAATCTATGCAGACAAAGTGACCACGTCGAAACCAATCGAAGGTATGTGCTGAAAGGTTCAATGCATTTGCTGATCAATTCTAGAAGTGGTGTCCACAAGCTTTTGACATTCAATTACAATAGCTTGTGGATTATATGATGCTACCAGGGGCAGTAGCCATCGCCTTCGATGACTGGAAGACACCATGGGAAAAGGATGACTTTCTTTGGTTATGGGCCCAGTTATCTATCGAGCAGAAAGGATGTCTTTGTTGGGGCATAATTCAGGAGAAATTCCAAGTCGTGCCTTTCGGATCAGCTGAGTTATACATAGGCTCTTCTGCTATGTATGCCTTAGAGTATATTTGTATTAAAGAATATGAATTTTTGTGAAATGAAGACAATAAGCGACAATTTTGGAAGCAAAAGTTGTAGTTCCAATTGTACAAACCAAAAGATGTTGCGGACTTAGGCGCTTTTGATGATGTGGGTCTGCTTCTCAATGCAAATATGGAGTATCCAGAACTTTTCAGTCTTTATGTGGATTGGGAGCGAAATCTTGCTGACTATTTTGTGTAAATTAAACACAATTTGCAAGATCGAAAAAAATCAAGTCATTTCAAGAACCTCTATACATATTCCTTCTGGCAATTTGGAACTTTTACAGCAAAGACTTTGTTTTTCATCTAGAATCTTTATGTTAAAAGTTCTTTTATAAGATTTTCAGCTCGCTTTTGTAAGGAAATCACACTTCGTAGTGATTCAGATGAAGATGAAAGGTTAACTCAGGAGCTGTTTGATGGAACATTGCTCCTGGTTAAGCTTGAAGAATTCGGCAACCTACCAGTTGGCCATTATACGAAATCAAAGGAAACCTTGATGTTGTACAAGGGTCAACAAAATTTGGAGTTAGCCTAATGATTACATGAAGAATTGAATCAATCATGAATATTCATTCTTGCCTATGTAATGGTGATGTTTCTATGTGATGCTGAACGTTGAATCTTTGAAGTTTTGAAGATGTTTTGAAGTTTGATTCATGTTCTCATCAATAATTCAACGATCAACTCCAATCAGCCTATTCAATTCAAGAAACTGCAAAGTCATATGTCTCTAAAGTAGAAGAAATATCTAAAGGAAAAAACATATGAAGAAATATCTTTTCACCTTAACGAATATCTGAAGAACGGAATGTTTCACGAATGATCCTCGAAATAAAGATTATATGTTCGCGTGGATGTTTCACATTTGAGAAAAGGGTTATGTGATGCCACGAAATTGTTAAATATTGAAGTGACAAAATTTCTAGAATTCACATGTGTGGGAAATGTCCACAAGTATGATGGATCTAATTAAGCTTTGTGATTAGCACAGTAACCTGATTCTAGATTGATTAACAAGATCTAGTTCAGAAGATATGGCTTAACCACAATCTAGCATGCTAATCAGAATATGATAGTAATGAATCAATAATGAGCAAAAGTACAAGATATCAGTGTATTAGCACTAGTCTCAACACAAGCTAGAGAGAGAAAGATAGAGAGATAACAAGCAAAAAATTATGTGGATCCAAAATGGCATGAGATAGCTACAAAGCTTTGGTTCTTCATCACAAAATATGAGGAGAGCTACAAATATTTATGGAGTTTGAGGTAGCTCGAGGTATAACCACATCCATCCATCATTTAATGACATCTAAAGTGAAAACTAGAGTCTATGTGACATTTGTCACTTTTCATGCATGAAACTCTACCAGCTTTTTCCAAGTGTGCTAGTTCTAACTAGAGATGTACAAATCATCATGCATGTGTCCATTACACTTTGTGCATGCCTTGCATGTCACTATGGATCACTTACAATCAATGCATGTGAATTGCCACGAGATTCTACAAGCATAATTTTGCTAATTCTATGTCTACAAACTATATGCGAGTTGTACTCATAATTCTAGATATGTCATGTCCATGTAGCTCAAGTTCTATCTAGGCCAAACTTGGCATTTTGCATTTATGAACAACATACTTGCATGGTACAATATTTGTAGCAAGCCTAAAGTCAAGATGGATTATTTTTCCATTTCAACACTCCTCCTAAAAACAATCTATATTGACTTGAACATGGATCTTGGTATTACTCCAAGGTTGGCTCTATGCTTGATGAAGGAACTTTTGCTCAAGGTTTGGTGAGCATATCAGCAATACAAGATGATGTGTCGATGTGCTCCAAGTAGATTTCCCCTCCAATGAGCTTCTCTCTCACAAAGTGATGTGCAACTTCGATACGCTTTCTCCTTGCATGGAATATCGGGTTGTTGGCAAGGGCTTGGGCTGAAATGTTGTCACACATGATCATAGGTAGATTCTCTTCCATGATTATCTTTAGGTCCACTAGTAACCTCTTGATCCAGAGAACTTCCTTTGTTGTTGTAGTGAGTGCCTTGTACTCAGCTTCACATGATGAGAGTGATACAGTATCTTGCTTTTTAGAAAGCCAAGATATCAAGTTTCCTCCAAGATATATGACATAAGCACTTGTAGATTTTCAATTTGCTCTATCACTTGCAAAATCTGAATCAGAATAACCAAAAATAGAAAGATCTTCACTTTTATACAATAAACCATAATCAAAAGTTGAAGATATATATCTAAGCACTCTCTTGGCCATTTTCCAATGATAAATAGTAGGATTTGCATAGCCTGGCTCAACTTATGAACACTAAAGCTTATGTCAGGTCTAGTTCTTGTGAGCCAAATTAAGGAGCCTATAACTCCTAAAAAGTGTGATGTCCACGAAGGATCTTTCATCACCTTTGTTAGGGTCTTTTACATTTTGCTCCATAGGAATTTCTATACTCTTACAATCTAACATATTGAAATTTTTTAACATTGAAAGAGCATACTTGGATTGACATACAAAAGCTTCACCTTCAAGAAACTCAATCTCTGATCCTAGAATGTAGTGAATTTTTGCAAGATCTTGCATCCTGAATTCTTTTCCAAGTACAATCTTGGTTTCCTCAACTCACTTGATACAACTTCCTGTCAAAATGATATCATCAACATAAAAAAGAGGGATGGCAATATTTTTATCAAAAAACTTGACATATAAGGAAGGATCATAGTTACTAAGATTAAATCCTAGTGACTCAAGAAAGGTGTTAGTCGATAATACAATGAACTTGGAGCTTGCTTTAGTCCATATAAACCGAGTTCAAAGATTCTCACAAAGATACTCCAATCATCACCCTTGAAGACTATCATGGAGAGATAAGGCCGAGAATTGAGGAGGAGTCACCTCAATTCTTTTCACCAAGGAGATCTAAAGAGAAAGATCCGAGCCTAGGAGGCACCTATGAAGATAGAGGCAAGCAAGTGGAAATCAACTCCACTAATTGTGCTTATTTTATTTCTCATGAGGAGCCAAAGGATGTATATGATGCACTCAACTCAAAGGAATGGTACCTTGCCATGAAGGAAGAATATGATGCTTTGATGGCCAACAAGACATGGGAGCTTGTGGATCTTCCATCTAACAAGCACACCATTTGTTGCAAGTGGGTTTTTAGAGTCAAATATAATCAAGATGGCACAATCAGCAAGTACAAGGCTAGACTTTGTGATAAAGGTTTTGCTCAAGTTTATGGACTTGATTATGAGGAGACTTTTGCCCCAGTTGCAAAGATGGTATCAATTAGAATCATAATTTTTGTTGCTTGTTTTTTCAATTGGCAAGTTCTTCAACTAGATGTCTCTAATGCATTTTTTAATGGATATCTAGAAGAAGAGATTCATATGGATCAGCCTATTGGGTTCATTCATGACAAAGACAAAGTTTGCTTGCTCTTCAAGAATGTATTTTTGATTCTCATGGAATATAACGTCCCTACCTTCAATTGTAGTTGAGGTAGAGGGAACATAGATTCTGTAAGCTTTCTTGTTGGATGCATATCCAACCATGATCCCTTTAATAGAATTAGAATCATCTCTTTTCCTTGTTTCCAAGGGCACATGAACAAAGCAAGCACAACCAAAAACTCTAAGGTGATATACCTTAGGTTTCTGTTTAAACAAGACTTCAAAAGGTGATTTTCCAACAAGTGCATTGTGAGGTAATTTATTGCACAAGTAGTTTGCATAATTTATAGCTTCACCCCAATATTCAATGGGAAAAGAAGCTTCGACTCAAATCGCTTTAGCACATTCACATAAAGATCTGTTTTTCCTCTCAACAACTCCATTTTGAGATGTAGAATAAGCACAAGAAAACTCTCTCTTTATTCCTTCAACTTCACAGTATTCATGAAACTTGTTGGAGATGTATTCACCTCATCCATCACATCTTAAAGCTTTAACTTTGAATTTGTGAACATTTGGCTCCGTTCCACAACTACACACATGCTCAACCAAGCCATATGTCAATCTCATGTGTTGCGACACAATCGCCCTGAGAGCTCCTACACGTTCATTGTCGAGCTCATCACTTCGGTCTTGACCGAAGTCCTGCTCGTTTCTCAACCGGAGTCTCAAGATCCTCACCAAGCCGAGCTCCACGACTCAAGTCTAGACCGGACCACTACCTCATACCTCTCAGCCGAACCACAACTTCACAATCCTAACATGTCCTGAGTTACACCTCAACCGCCACTCATCGTTCAAATCTCGACCGGAGTACTAGCTCCAAATTTTGAACAAACATCTCTTTGACATCTCGACCGAAGAAAACCTTCACATCTCAACCGGACCCTTCAGTCCTAATCTCAATCGGAGTGTTTAGTCAAAACTCGATCAGAGCACTCCCATCACATCTCAACCGGGCACTCCTATCACATCTCAACCAGAGCACTCCTATCACATCTCAATTGGACCCTTCAGTCCTAATCTCAACCGGAGTGTTCAGTCCAAACTCGGCCGGAGCACACACAGCCACAGACCACAACCACCACATTCCGACAACCGTATCCACCATAACTAGAGTGCACGGGCTTATTTTCACAATCCTACGACACTCTACGAGCTGTCATGGATTGCCCTTACAATCCGAATACTACAGAGGACTATCTACCAGAGATGGTCTCCCCATCCACCGAATAGGCTCGATTTGACAGGCATTCCCAGATGAAATCCCAAGTCCAAGAGCCATCCACAAACCCATTCGATAGATGGGAACCTATGCGTTATGAAGCTCCATACGAACGACCACAATTTCATGCTGCCGAATCCTCACATGCACGAGCTCACTTAAACGAAGCTTTCACAAATAATATACCACGTACTGAAAAAAGGACCCCAAAGCTAGACTTACCGAAGTACGATGGTAACACTGATCCTCAAAGATTTCTCCAAGTCTTTGAGAACGCCTGTGACATCTACGGCGAGACATCACCAGAGGCCATGGTACAGCTCTTCCCGATGACCTTGATCGATCGCGCATGAGATTGGTTTTTTAACCTTGATTGTGAAGATAAACGTGACTGGTTACTCTTGAAAGAGACCTTCATCAAATGGTTCAAGCCTTTTCGCTTGATAGAAGGCCCTTTTGTCAAAGTAAGTAATATCAAAATGACAAAAGACAAAAAAGTACATGACTACATTGAACGATTTAAACAATTAAAAAGTCAGGTACAAGAGCAACCTACTGAGTCCATGCTCATCATTTGGTTCCTTGCTGGACTCCCACGATGGATACAACATGAACTTCGTTCCAATGATGTATATACATCATTGAAACAAGCCATGTCCGATGCCATTCGGGAAGAAGACGAGGGCTCAGATGTGGATGAACCACGTGAACGAAGAGCACATCGTGCTATCCAAGAAGCTCGACCAAACGATGACACACGAGAACAATTATGGAAGACACAGATGGAGTTGCTTAACCAACAACACCAACAACAGATGGAAAAACTCACAAAAGAGTTCCAAAACACTCTTAAGTCTATCCAAAGTTCAATGCCAGGTCAGTTACCCACTAGCCAAATCCATCATAGACGAGAGAACACATGGTGCCCTCACTGCCGAGGTACACACATTGGCAATGAGTGCCCTTCATACCAACTCAACCGGAGCCCCCTCCTTCAAAACTCAACCGAAGTCCTCCACTTCCCATCTCAACCGGAGCCCCCTCCTTCAAAACTCAACCGAAGTCCTCCACTTTCCATCTCAACCAGAGCCCCCTCCTTCAAAACTCAATCGAAGTCCTCCACTTCCCATCTCAACTAGAGCCCCCTCCTTCCAAACTCAACCGAAGTCCTCCACTTCACATCTCAACCGGAGCCCAACCCTTCACATCTCAACCGACGCCCTTTCCACTGTCTCACATCTCAATCGAACCAGTTTTTCCAGAATCTGCCTTGTTCCATTTTCCCACCATGTCATCCAATCCTAGTTCAAGTTCAGATGATCCCGAAGCAAGCAAGCTCGGCATCCAGCTATGCAAGTTAGACCTTACAGAGATGCAGACCTGGTACCAACAAGCGGAGTCCTTCTTCAAGGAAATCAAATTTCAGATCCTTGTCTTGACAGGTTATCAAAGCCCGTATCTGGTACACATGGCATATGCCAATAATCATACCACAGCAAGATCATGTCAAATCATAGTTCCCCCTATCAGGAATTATGTCTATAACGTATCTTTTGCGGCAGCTGACTTGCAACCTTATGGGTTCCCATGAGAACCAAACACAGTCACAAGGACACTCCAAAAGATTGAGCAAACGACATATTTCAAGTATATTGATCCCTCTATGACCAAGTGGAGGAATAAGGATGGGTACAGGCTGGAAGCAATCAACAACAAACAACTTCAAGCAGCATGTGCATATCTCACCAGATGCACACAAAAGCCTCAAATGAAAGTGCTGAGGGTACCCACGTCCCTGTTTCACGTGATGGCAAATTCACGACTGCATGCCCAGAACCTCTATGATTGGACACAGTTTTCTTTGAATTGTCTTCATGATTGCATTAAGAACAAGCAGCCCATCACAATATTGGGATATCTGATGACAGATATCACTCTGCATCAAGTACAAAATGGGCCAAAGCTTCAACAACAACTGCAGCTTGCGGACAAGGCATGGGAAATTCCCATTGAACATAAGAAGTCCAAGCATGAAAGGACTACTTCACCATCGGGGTCCCAGGCTAAACGAGTCAACACCAGTATCCCCCCTCTGGTGCAGAAGCCAAGAAGCCCACCACAGGATCCACAAACAGCTGGAACTTCCAGAGCTCAACAGGCAGATACCTCAAGGGCTCAGTTGTCGGGCACACGGCAACAACGGAGGCAAGAGAAGCTTCAAGCTGGGAGCACATCACCAGTGGGATCAGTTTCACATGGTTCCACGTCAGATGGTGGCAACTCGTCAACAACATCACAACAATACTCGTCACCCTCACATGTCATCGACGGGGGTGATGGAGCAACTACCTCAACACTGGCACCTGACACGATAGTACCTCAAGTCACAAGTCAGCCAGATGAAGCCACCACCCCACCCACACTGATTAGTATGCCAATGCCACCAACATCACCACTGGCACACGTTTTTTTTTGGGGGTGGAGTGGGGATATCCAGTCCCTAGGACACAGAAGCGGCTCAGCAACCACAGGCCCAGTAAGTCCACACACTAGAAACCTCGCAATACTTTGATGTTGCGAACTTGATGGAAATCAGCGACGACGAGCCAGAAAAGGAGAATCAGCCAAGAAGAAGTCAAATCCCTCCACTCCCTCCACCTCCATCTTCAACTCTAACACCACCACCATTCCATACTCCAGATCAACATCCAACTCTCACTAACCTTGAAAAGCTCACTGAAGCAGCCAAGCGCTCGATGATAGGCCTATCCAAAATAGGCTACCACATGCATTGGTTGGTGAGCCAGCACCAAATGCTCGAGAGCAGAGTCTAGCATCAAGACCAAGAGATTGTGCATTATCAAAGGCTGGTCAAAGAAAAAGAAAAAGAGACAGTAAAAAGCAGATCCGTGATGGCCGGGCAAAAATCCATTTTGGAAGAGGTCCAGCAACAACTGAAGCACCGGATGGTTCAAATCGACCAAGTACAAGATAGATCATCGAGTGCAATGACAGTTGATGCTCCTCTAGTCAAGCTCGAGGATATTCAATTCCAGGCCCCATAGGCCTCAGCCATCCAGATGGAGAAATATGTAAGGCTAATCCAGGAAAGGGAAGCCAAAAAGCGAAACTTTGAAAACATTGTGGCCAAACAAGAGAAGATCATCCTGGAGTCCCAGAAGCAGTTGGAAGACACTACAAAGGCCCTGCAACAAGTCTTGGACAAGGTGAACCAACTATGGGACACGGCGTGCAAGGCTCAGGCATGTGCTCAACCAATAAAGCCGTGGGATGATGATGGGAATGATGGTACAGAAAATCAAGGCGAGCAAACCCACCCATCAGACGGTAGCTCAGGATCGGATGGCCAAAGAGATGGTGTTGCTTCCATGAGCTTTCCCCAACCCCCTCCCACCTTTAACCCTTCCTCCTACTTTACATTTAATTTTTCTAAAACATTCATTCCAACTTACCCAATTCTTCCATCTCCCCTTTCTTCATCACCTCCTAGCCAAATAATGGGCCCATCAAAAGGTCCAGCTGACACTTACAAAGCCCGATGGGACGAGTTTCTCCAACAACTCCACTCCCCCGGTGCTGCATATAACTTGTTAATTCCTCCCCGACCTTCCAGAAACTAACACGGACATAGGGGGTGATGATGACTTCTTGGCAGACCAACCAGAAACAAAAAGGTTCTCACCCAAACCAAACATGGGTGCAGATGAGCTGTCGACAAGCGAGCGAGTAAAAGAGAAAGACACGGGCACTAAGGCCCTAGACGATTATCTGGCAAGGCCATTCCAACCGAGTAGGACAACTCCTCCTACCAGGCCCAGAGGCAAACTGGCTGACATGAGAGAGTCAGAGAAGTTTGAGAAGAAATACCCTCCCAACATGAGGGGAGGCAAAGAAGACATTGATCAAAGCCAATATTCCACCAGGGCCGAGATCATTGTCGTGCTACAACCGCAGTCAGAATGGCGGAGTAAAATCCTGAAGGATAACAGGCGACTTTAGGAGTGTTTGAAGACACCGACATGGAAGCGAGTGGATCCCTTCTACATGCCACTCAAACGTAGAAACCCATGGCTGGTGGAAAAGCCTTGAGTGGAGTTAGTAAACTGGCCAATCATTCCAAGAATTACAGAGAGAACCTCCCCAGATGATCTGAGGCTATAGTTACTAGACTTCGGGCATAAATACAAGTCAAGTGCCAATCTCTACGTGCAAGAAAGTGCTGAATATTGCAGATCCATGGCCTTCCTGATGCAGCAAGAGGTTTCTAGGATCGAGGCTTGGATCCAATTAGGATCAGCCCAAATATGGCCCTCCAGTCAGTAGAAGACCATGAGATGATGGCGAGGCTATACTACAGAGTGGCCTTCATGTCGTCACGCTATGTGATTGTTGAATTTCACATGTGTGGATTGTCCACTACATGTACTTGTGATCTCCTAAGGTGTGTAGATGCACCAAGATCAAGACTAGATTGAGATTCAAGATCTATCTTTGATTTTATGGCAAAAACACACTACTACATGCATTCAATCACTTCCAACTCTCACTCACACGTGTGGGAAGTATTCAAAAAATACTCTAAGTAAAAACAAGCTGCTCTCCTCGGGTAGAGAGAGAAAAAGCATCATGAGCTCTCGAGTAGAGAGAAAAAGCTAGAAATTCAATAACTCACAAAATCCATGAGATCACCAAATCAATTAGATTCAAAATGAGGAGTACAATGATACTAGTAGATCCACGAGCTACCACTATGCTCTCTTGATCCTATTGGACCATTGATCCATGCACCTCTTAATTCTATTGGACTATATTCAAGCACACCTCAATTTCCTATTGGACCTCACAAGGTTCCACCTCTAAATCCTATTGGACCTCTTGGAATTCATCAAACAAAAGCTTTACACTTGTCTACACTCTAACTGGTACGTGTTTAGCCTCTTACTCTATTTTGGCTCAATAGTGGCATTACAAGTGGAAATGCATAATTTGCCATCTATGCCAAATTTATTCCTATCAACATCCTACACCTAGATGCTTGATGTAAAAAACATAAGACCCCTATATCCAACATAGATAATATTTTTCAGTTCTTCACACTCCTAAAAAATTATCTATGAAGATTTGAGCATTTATCTTGATATAACTCCAAGATTAGATCTATGCTTGATGAAAGCACTTTTGCTCAAAGGCTTGGTGAGTAGATCGGCAATACAAGAGGACGAGTTGACATGTTCCAAATAGATTTCTCCTCCAATAAGCTTTTCTCTCACAAAATGGTGTGCCACTTCTATGTGCTTGCTTCTTGCATGAAATATGGGATTATTGGCAAGAGCTTGGGTTGAGATGTTATCACACTTGATCATTGGTAGATCATCCTCCTTGATGCACTTTAGCTCCATTAATAACCTCTTGATCCAAAGCACTTCTTTGGTAGTTGTAGTGAGTGCTTTGTACTCGGCCTCACATGAAGAGAGAGATAGTATCTTGCTTTTTGGAAAGCCAAGATATTAGATTGCCTCCAAGAAAGATAGTGTATGCACTAATAGACTTTCGATCCATCTTGTCACTTGCAAAGTCCGAATCCGAGTAGCCAATAATGGATAGATCTTCACTTTTATAGAGTAGACCATAATCACAAGATGAAGATACATATCTTAGAATCCTCTTGGCCATCTTCCAATGATGGATCTTAGGATCTTGACTCAATTTGTGCACACAAAAACTTAGATCGGGCCTAGTAATGGTAAGCCAAATCAAGGAGTCTACAAGACTCCTAAAAAGTGTGATGTCCTCAAAGGATATTTCATCACCTTTATTAGGATCTTTTACAATTTGCTCCATTGGAGTATCTATGCCCTTAGAATTTTCCATATGGAATTTTTTTAACATAGAGTGAGCATATCTAGATTGGCATATAAAGACATGATTTTCATAAAAATCAATTTCTAGGCCTAGGATGTAATGCATCTCTCCTAGATCTTGCATTTTAAACTCACATCCAAGTGCTAGCTTGGTTTCATCAACTAGCTTGATACAACTTCCACAAAGAATAATGTCATCAACATAAATTAGAAGAATGACAATATTGCTATCAACAAACTTTAGATACATGGAAGGATCATAGTCACTAAGAGTAAATCCTAGTGAGATAAGAAAATAATTAAGTCTTGAATACCATGATCTTGATGCTTGCTTGAGTCCATAAAGACTTTTGAAGAGCAAGCACACTTTGGACTCATCCTTGATGAATCCTTGAGGTTGTTCCATATAGATCTCCTCCTCAAGATAACCATTTAGAAAAGCATTGTATACATCTAATTGGAACACCTTCCACTTGAAAAAACAAGCAAGAGAAATAAGAATTCTTATTGTCACCATCTTTGCAATGGGTGCAAAGGTCTCCTCATAATCAAGACCATGGATTTGAGCAAATCCTTTGGCACATAATCTTGCTTTATGCTTGTTGATGGTGCCATCATGATTGAACTTGATCCAAAATACCCACTTGCAACCAATCACATGCTTGTTGGATGGAGGATCCACAAGCTCCCAAGTATTGTTGGTGATCAATGCATCATACTCTTGCTTCATGGAATCATACCATTCCTTGGTATTGAGTGCCTCTTGTACATTCTTTGGCTCTTCATGAGAGACGTAAAAAACATAATTAGTGGAATCAAGACCAACTTTTTTGCCTTTGTCAACATATGAGAGCCTCTTAGGCTTGGATCTATCTCTCATGGATCTTCTTGGTGAGAAAATCCGAGGAGAGTCTTCTTGAAATCTCAACCCCATCACATCATGATTGTCTTCAAAATCAATAATTGATGATGCATCCATAGATTTCTTGATCTCATGAAAGACAACATCTCTACTTTCAATAACTTGAGAAGTAGAGAGTATAAAGACTCTATAGGCCTTCTTGTTGGATGAGTATCCAACCATGATCTCTTTGCATGCACTAGGATCTTCCTTCTTCCTTGTTTCCAAGGGAATATGGACAAAGCATAAGCATCCAAAAACTCTAAGGTGATCATTCTTAGGCTTCTTCAAAAATAAGATTTCATATGGTGACTTTCCTCCAAGAGCTATATGTGGGAGCCTATTGCAAAGATAATTTGCACAATTAATGGCTTTTCCCCAGAAATCTTTGGGCAAAGATGTCTCAGTTCTCATAGATTTTGCACATTCACATAGAGATCTATTCTTTCTCTCGGCCACTCCATTTTGAGATGGAGAGTAAGGCACAAGAAAACTCTCTTTTAATGCCTTCAAGATCACAAAAATCTTGAAATTTGTTGGAGATATATTCACCACCTCATTCACTTCTAAGAGCTTTAATCTTGAATGAGAATTGCTTCTCTACATAAGCTTTGAAAATAAGGAAATGATCAAACACCATAGATTTAGAAGCAAGAAGATATATCCAAGTGAATCTTGTGTAATCATCAATGAAAGTAACAAAACAAGTGGCTCTTCCCTTGCTTGTAGTTGATGAGAAATGCACATCTGAGTGGATTAACTCCAAAGGATGCTTGCTTTTGACAGAAGATCTTGTAAATGGCTTTTTGTTTGATTTAGCAATAGCACAAGCCTCACAAGGCTTGATCTTCTTGGAGAGTGACTTTGGCAAGCCAATAGCTTTCGCTTCTTTGATCATAGAGAGCATGGATTTGTAGTTGGGATGTCCCAACCTCCTATGCCATAATTCCTCCATAGAGAGATTGTTCACAAGAGCAACATTACAAGCATTCACATACTCATTTGGATCTAGTTTATAGATGCCACCAAATCTAGATCCTAATGCAAGTATCTCATCATTCTTCTTGATAGTGCAAGTATCAACATTGAATTTTACATCAAGGCCATTATCAAGCAATTGGCCAACACTAATAAGATTCTTGGTAAGCTTAGGTACATAAAGAACTTTAGAGAGAGAAAGAACTTTAGAGGATGCAAGTCTCAAGGGAATGTTCCCTATGCCTTCAATAGGACATTCAAAATCATTTGCAGTGTATATTGATTTCTTGACTCCATCATAAGGTGCAATAGAAGAGAAAGAGTCCTTGGAGCTACACATATGTGAAGAGGCTCCACTATCAATATACCATAGGCCGTCCTTCTTGAAAGGAGTAGATGAGAAACTAGAGACCATAAGAGATCCCTCTCCATCACTTGCAATAGTGTCTTCCTTCTCATTGGTAATGTTGGCTTGCTTGAGTTGATTCTTCTTCTTGAAGCAATTGGTGGCATAATGACCTTTCTTGCCACAATAAAAGCACTTGATCTTCTTCTTCTTGAGCTTGGATGATGAAGCATTAGAGGAATCATCTTCCTCCTCATATTTGTCTTTAGATTTGACTTTGTCCTTGCTTGAGGATTGTTGATGTTGGTTCTTGCTCCTCCCTTTGTGCTTATCCTTGGCAAAGAGAGCTTTGCCATCATTATGAGTGAGAGAAAGCTTGTCCATCCTCAAGAGCTTGTACTCTTGTATTGATTCTTCTGGAATTAGTACACTTTGGAGAGCCTCCAAACTTGGTAGCTCCTCTTTAATGGCATAGGATTGGACAAGGTTATCAAATTCACTTCTCAAGCCATTGAGAATGACTTGAACTAGCTCATTTTGATTGATGGAATCACCAATACAAGCAAGTTCTCTATGAATATATTTTACTCTCAAAACATAACTAGATGCACTCTCATCACTCTTTTGGGTACTTTGAAAGATTCCTAAGAGTGAGAAGCCTAGAGGTATTCTTAGCCTCATAGATAGTCTTGAGACAATCCCAAGCTTCTTTGGCTATTGTACAAGTACCTATCTCCCTCAATATCTCATTAGAGGCATTCATCTTAATGTAGTGGAGAGCCATCCTAGCTCTCTTTTTGTATTTTTGAACCTCTTGAAGAACTTGTGGTTCTTCTTCAAGGCCAAGAACTATGTCCATTACGTCTTGAAGGATCAAGATGGACTCCATCCTCATTTTCCAAATTGAATAGTTTGAAATGGTCAATCTTTCACTTGATTCCAACATGGATGAACCCATTGAAGACATTTGAACTGAAGAAAACTCAAATGATGAACAATAAATGTTGCTACACACTCTCAATAGGATCCAATAAGAGAATACTATCTCCTCCTATGAAAGATCTTGCAATTATTTGTGAATTGATTCTCACTAGCTACACAAATCTCTCTAAAACAAGATCTATTTCACATCAAATGATGGAATATAGGCAAAGTTAGGATCAAACACTCTTAGCACGTGTGAAGTACTCTAAGAAACCAAATTTGACTCAAATACAATGATATTGCATGAAACAAAATGGCTAAGATCTCAAAACAATGCCTAGATCAATATAGATGAGATTGGCAAGCATACAACTATGATCCTGGATCAACCAAGCAATATCTTGACCAAACCAAATGTGTCCACCCAGGTCTAGGTGCCCTACCTAACCCTCTTCAAAAGCTTATAACTTTTGATTGGCTCAACCAAATGGAATGAAACTGATTGCATAAAAAACCAGACAAAAATAGCTTCAAAACAAGCCATCAAGCAAGATAAATGGATCAAGCATGAGAGAGAACTTCCAAACTGAAATTGGATGTTCCTCACATGTGTCTGAGCACCTGATTTCGTACAGTACTAGGTCAGACCCACTCAATGTCCTTTTGATCTCTTTTGATCCAAGATTGAACAAGATAGCTAGAAAAATGGGCCTTGACAACTTCTAGCTCAAGATTGATGAAAATTTTTAACTTAGATGGATCAAAATGCATGGTAACCTTAGGTAGGCTCTGATACCATGTTGAATTTCACACGTGTGGATTGTCCACTACATGTACTTGTGATCTCCTAAGGTGTGTAGATGCACCAAGATCAAGACTAGATTGAGATTCAAGATCTATCTTTGATTCTATGGCAAAAACACACTACTACATGCATTCAATCACTTCCAACTCTCACTCACACGTGTGAGAAGTATTCAAAAAATAATCTAAATAAAAACAAGCTGCTCTCCTCGGGTAGAGAGAGAAAAAACATCATGAGCTCTCGGGTAGAGAGAGAAAGCTAGAAATTCAATAACTCACAAAATCCATGAAAACACCAAATCAATTAGATTCAAAATGAGGAGTACAATGATACTAGTAGATCCACGAGCTACCACTATGCTCTCTTGATCCTATTGGACCATTGATCCATGCACCTCTTAATTCTATTGGACTATATTCAAGCACACCTCAATTTCCTATTGGACCTCACAAGGTTCCACCTCTAAATCCTATTGGACCTCTTGGAATTTATCAAACAAAAGCTTTACACTTGTCTACACTCTAATTGGCACTTGTTTAGCCTCTTACTCTATTTTGGCTCAATAGTGGCATTACAAGTGGAAATGCATAATTTGCCATCTATGCCAAATTTATTCCTATCAACATCCTACACCTAGATGCTTGATGTAAAAAACATAAGACCCCTATATCTAACATAGATAATCTTTTTCAATTCCTCACAGTGACCATGGTGGAAGACTGGCAGGAAATGGGCTTCATAGAAAAGATAAGAGAATATCTGGGGCCCCTTAATTTTGGAAGTAAGCTCTGTTTCCAAGTTTTTGAAGCCTTGGACCGGAAGATGAGCAAGCGAAAGCAGACGGTGCGATGACGAGGCGAACAAGATTCACAAGAAGTGCTCAAGAGGGCTGGTATATAGTGGCGAATTGAGAGACTTTCAATTTTGGCGAATAAATTTTGCAAATAATAAGCACTTGGTTTTACGGAAGCGAACAAAAATCCACGCTTTTCCAAGTGCCAAGCGGAAGACATCACCGGTGTTGCAGTGGGTCCTGCAATAGATTAGAGGTGGATAATGTTAGCCGATTCTCTAGTGTCGAGCCAAGCTGAAGACACAAGTTATCTCTCACCCATGACCGAGGAGGTCTCAGAAGGAAGAGAGCAGAAGAAGCTAAGAGCTGAGCATGAGAGCCGAGGAAATACTAGCTAGGAAGACAGTGAGTAACTGTGTGAGCCTACATGGTGTATCCCAAAGAAGGAATGACCATGTAGGAGCTAGTAATGTTTCCTAGGCATTGTAAATAAAGGTAGACCTCCCTTAAATTAGTTAGATTGAGCCATCTTTTGATGGTGACCTTTCGTGGAAGGGCAAATTCCACATGTAATTCTAGTTTAGTGGAATTGCCACGTGGGCTCCACATGGGCAGCCTTCTTGCTTATTTAAGGGCCCCCATCTCTTGTGAGAGAGCTTTGATTGTATAGTCAAGTTCTCTTGAGCAGATAAAGAGGATCCTCCATGAGTTCTTGATGATAGCTTAGCTCCTTGTTCATGGCAATGATCTTGAGTGATATTTCTATGAGCATGCTTGATTCCTTTGCATTGTGGATTAACTAGGTTCTTGTTTCTTGTTTAGTTGTGCATTAGCATTCAGCTCTTGCTTGTGGAATCTTGTAGTAATCAGCATTCAAGTAAACTAGATAGGCTGGTTTGTGGCATAGATCTTGCATACTCCCTTACAGCCAGTTCTTGATTGTTCTTGAGTAATCTAATCATCAAGTGATGAGTGTTTCTTGATTCTTAGATTGTTAAAATGTGTGGAAAAAGTACAAAAAGGACCAAGAGTGGATCCTAATCTGATCCTCAAGAGGGATTGGTTGTCAAATTACTTGATCTATCAATCTACTTGAGATTAAGATCAATCTAGATCAATTCTAGACACAAAATCCTAACAAGAACAATCATTAATTGAAGGTAGGTGTACTTTCTGGTTTCACACGTGTGAAACACTATCTGAGTACGGACTCCAACCTAAAAATCAAGTACACATTGATATAACCTCAAAAAAATTAAAACAAATGTAGACAAATGGAGAGAATCACTCAAAACTGCTTCCAAAACCAAGATTGGTGTCTCACTATGATTATTGTGAAAATTGTCAACATTTCCTAGCTAGTTTGAGGCCTAAATTGGCTAAAATTGTAAATAGTTTTGGTTCTGGAGTTTCACACGTGTGAACCAGGCCACAATGTTTTTATTTACTGTATTTTTTCAGTATGATGAAGTGTCAAACTTCATACCCTTCAAAATGAGACCATTTTGATGTATTTTGGTCATATAAGCCATTTTTAGCTATTTTTCCTATATAGGGAATATCTAGGGTCAAGTACCTTCTAGAGAGAGGAGAGAGAGTCATCTTCCTCATCCATAAATAGTAGGGAAGTCGTGGAAAACAGGTTGGAGAAACCTTTTGTATGCTTCATTGAGATCAATAGATCATTGTCATTGTTTCTTCCTCCATTGAGAGCATTGTTGTGTGTATTGTCTTCAAGCTATTGTGTATGATCTTAGGTGCTTTCCAAAAGTGGTAGGCTGATGTATTATGGACTGTATAATGCTATTTTGGGCCGCACTTGATGTTTATGGAAGTTTCCATTTGTGATAAATGCTTTTTGATCAAGTTCTTTGCATTCTAGGTAGCATAGAATGTGTTGCCAATTCCTAGCTTATGTAGTTTGGAGTGCAAGCATTCAAGCCAATGATCTTGGAGTTTAGATCCACTTAGGATCTGTATTTTTCACATGGTATCAGAGCTGGTTGGCTTCTATTTACAGTAAGTATTCCATTTTTGGTGATATTTGGATGTTTGATCAAGTTCTAGCATGATTTTGCATTGCTTTGTTGATCAAATCTTACTAACCTTTGTTTTGTGAGTTGAACTTGTGGATCAAAAGCATATTTCAGGTCTATTGAAGATCAGAGGCTGAAAAGAAACTATTTTGGATCAGATCATAACACCTAATCATTTGTGATTGTGAGGCTTGTGCATATTCAATACTAACAATGTTCTTTTCAATCCTATTGTTGACAATCTCCATTCTTGGATGAACACTCTCCTTAAGTGGATGAAACTTCTCCTTAAGTGGATGACAAATGCTCTTTTGAGTGAGTTGTAATTCTCCTAAAGGCTGAGCAAAGCTCCCATTTGGATGAAAGATCCCCTTTTTTGGGTGAACATATTGTAAGCTCCATTGTGAAGAGCATATTGTAAAGATTGTCATCAATTTTGGCATAAATTTTGGTGTACTTTGTTGAGCATGTAAGTAACTCTCCTTATGTAATTTGATTGGAGCATTTGCTGGAAGGTGTTAACCATTATGCAAGTGTGTTTTCAGGTTCTTAACAGGTTGAGGAACATTCTCATGTGAAGTGATCTTAGATCTACATCTAAACACCAAGATTTGACAAGATAGTGAAGCTAGTCTTGTGATTCACTAAGTGTGCTCATTCATTCACCTCTAAATCTTGTATTTATCACTTGCTGGAGTTTATAAACTTTTAGAAGTGTGGTTTACATGTGGTTTTACAGGTTGAATCAATATCTTAGTGTGTTGATCATATGTTGATCAAGTTTGTTCATTACTAGGTAATCTTGGCATCCTAGTTTTGGGTATTTTCAAAGAATGCAAGTAACTCTTCACACCATAACTTGATTTGGTCACTTGCTGGAAAGTTTGAGAGCTTAAGCAAGAGTGTGTTCAGGTTGGTTTGATTTTGTAATCCATTCTTAGTGTGTGCAAAGTGTTGCATGTGTTTCAATCTTCCTTTCTATGCTTGGAAACCATCTAGGTTCAAGATAGAAGTGTTTTAGGGTCCTAAATCTTCATAGATCTCTTTATCTATCATTTGTTGAGAGAAAAGTGAGTGCTAAGTGCTTTAGGACAGAACCTAAAAGTTGAAGAAACATTAGAATCATGGCTTCCAATGGTGGGATCATGCTAGAGTCTAGTGAAAGGTTGAGTTCATCAAACTACTCTACTTGGAAAGTGAGGATGGAGTCCTTACTTGAGTTGAATGAACTCATGGACATAGTTGCAGAAATTGAAGAGAGACCTCTCACACTTCAAGAGCAACAAAGGTTTGATAAGAAGGCCAAAAGGGCTCTTCATATCATTAAAATGAATGTTACAAATGAACTTCTCAAGGAAGTTGGAAAGTGTCAAAGTGCAAGTGAGGCATGGAATGCCTTAAAGAAGCTCTTTGAATCAAAGTCCACATCTAGGGTATTGACCCTAAGGAGACAAATATTTTCTAGTAGGCAAAGAGAGGGTGAAAGTGTTCATGCATTTATCTTGAGAGTTAAGTCCCTAAGTGATGATTTAGCATGCATTGATGAGAACATAAAAGATGGTGAAATAGTCCAAGTTATGTTGAATGGTTTGCTAAATGAACATGCTAACCTTGTGCAAAGTTTTGCCATTCAAAGAGTCTTGCCAAGTGTGGTTGACTTGCAAGAAATCTTATTGGCTGAAGAACATAGGTTGCAATCAAAGCTTGATGGTGCATCCTTGCAAGGTGGAGGTGAAGAGGTTTTCTTCACAAAAGGCAAATTCAAGGGCAAAGGTAAAGGCAAAGGGAAATGGTCCAAAGGTGGTAACTTTGATCATGATGATCACTCTTCCTCTTCCTCTTCTACTAAGAACAATAAGTCAAAGTTCAAGTGCTTTTATTGTGGGATAAAAGGTCATTTTGCAAATGAATGTTATAAGAAGAAAAGAGAGCAAGGAGAGAGGCAAGGAAATCTTACAATAGATGAGGAAGAACATAACACATGTGAATCACTTGTTATGACTTCAAGTTTGTTAGCCAACATAGATGATAATGATCCTTGGTGGATTGATAGTGGAGCCTCATCTCACATGACAAGACATAAGGAATACTTTACATCCTTATTGTCTTATGAGGGAGAAGGTAACATCATCTACACTGCAAATGATGGTCAATGTGACATCAAAGGCATAGGCACTATTCCTATTTCCCTTTCAACAAATAGGAAAGCAAATCTTGAAAATGTTTTGTACATTCCTTCAATCACTAAGAATTTGCTTAGTGTAAGTCAAATGATTGACAAAGGACTTGATGTGGAGTTCATTGGAGATGCATGTTTGATAAGTAAATGTGGATCCTTGATTGCTCAAGGTAGGAGGCATGGTAAACTTTTCAAGCTTGATGCATGTGTGATCTCTAATCATGAAGGATGTATGGCTAGGGAGCAATTGACAAACCAAGAAGTTTGGCACAAGAGGTTGGGCCATCCCAACTTCAAATCTTTGGAGGTAATGGCAAAGAAAGAGCTTGTTCTTGGTCTCCCTAAAAGTCTTGTTGCAAACAATAGTGTTTGTGAACATTGTGCCTTGTCCAAATCTCATAGACTTGCTTATTCTAGATCTACTTCTAGATCTAAAGAAGCTTTTCAACTTGTGCATTCTGATATTCATTCTTCTAGTACAACTAGCAATGGTGGGGCAAAGATGTATGCAACTTTCATTGATGACTTTAGTAGGTATACTTGGATCTATCTTCTTAAAAGTAAGGATGAAGTGTTTGCTGCATTTGTCAAGTTCAAGAATGAAATGGAAAACCAATTCAATACAAAGATCAAATGCTTAAGATCTGATAATGGAGGGGAATACACCTCAAATAGGTTCAAAGACTTTTGTATAGCACATGGGATTAAGAGAGAGATGTCTAGTCCTAGGACTCCACAACAGAATGGAGTGGCCGAGAGGAAGAATAGAACCCTTTGTGAATGTGCCAAGGCAATGAGACTACATGCTAATCTTGCTAAGTCTTTTTGGGGGGAAGCTTTAGCATGTGCTAACTATCTATGTAATAGATGGACAAGTGCTTCCTTGGATGGTAAAACTCCTCATGAGGTTCTTTATGGTAGAAGGCCGAGTGTCAAGCATTGTAGGATCTTTGGATGTACATGTTTTGTCAATATCACACTTGATGATAGAACTAAAGAAGATCCTTCATCAAAGAAGGGTGTGTTTGTTGGCTATAGTGAAGTAAGCAAGGCTTACAAAGTGTACATTCCTTCTACAAAGAAAGTTGTCATAAGTAGGGATGTCATATTTCATGAAGAGAATGTTTCCATTGTTGTTGATGTTGATGTTGATGTGCCTACTAATCATCATGATGTGCAAGATGTCTTGGATGAAGATGGAGATGCCACTCCAAAGCAAACTTCAAGGAAGACTCAAAGGCAAAGGGCTAAGCCATCAAGGCTAACCTATGATGAAAAAGGAAAGCAAGTGGTGGACAACTCTAACTTTGCTTTTCTTACCTCTTTTGATGAACCAACTTGTGTAGGTGAAGCAATTCAAAAGAAGGAATGGATCCAAGCCATGGATCATGAGCATCAAGCACTCATCAAAAGCAACACATGGAGGTTGGTAAAGCTTCCAAAGGACAAGAAGGCAATTGGTTGTAAGTGGATCTTCAAGATCAAGACAAATCAAGATGGATCAATCAACAAGTACAAGGCAAGGTTGGTGGCAAAGGGGTATGCTCAAGAATATGGTATTGACTATGATGAGACCTTTGCACCCGTGGCAAAGATGGTAACTATTCGAATCCTAATCTCTCTTGCAACTCTTTATGATTGGGATATGTGGCAAATGGATGTTACTAATGCCTTCTTGAATGGTGATCTTGAAGAAGATATTTACATGGAGCAACCCGAGGGCTATGTTTCACATGATGAGCCTAATCATGTGTGCTATCTCCAAAAGAGTTTGTATGGGCTAAAGCAAGCACCAAGGAGTTGGTATGCTAAGCTCAATTCCTTCTTACTTTCTCAAAACTTTGTTATGAGTGAGTATGATCATTCTCTCTACTTTAGATTGAATGAAAATGATATCACTTTACTTTTGATCTATGTTGATGACATTATCTTAAGTGGTGGTAACAATCTAGATATAGATGAAATCAAGATGGCACTCAAAAGAGAGTTTGAAATTCAAGATCTTGGTAAACTTCATTATATCTTAGGAATAGAGATTATTAGAACTTCTAAATCTACATTCATATGTCAAGAAAAGTATGTTAACTCTATTCTAAAAAGGTTTCATATGGAAGATTGTAAAGTTGTTTCTACTCCTATGGAATCAAATGTAAAGCTAACTACAAGAAGTAATGAAAGATCCTTCAAGGACATTACTCTCTATAGAAAGCTAATAGGATCTCTTATATGGTTAACCATCACAAGACCTGATCTAAGCTTTGTGGTTGGTAAACTAAGTCAATTTATGCAAGATCCTAGTGAGGCTCATTGGAAGCTAGGAAAGAGAGTACTTAGATACATCTCGGGATCTAGAGATTTTGGCATCTTGTATGGAGGTACTACACCTAACCTTTGTGGATTTTCAGATTCAGATTTTGCAGGTGATCAAATGGATAGGAAGTCAACAAGTGCCTTTGCAATCTATCTTGGAGATGGAGTGGTCTCATGGCTATCAAAGAAGCAACCAACTATCTCTCTATCTTCCACCGAAGCCGAGTACAAGGCATTAACAACATGCACCAAGGAGATTCTTTGGATCAAGAGGATGTTATTGGATCTTCACTTGCTGGAACCAGAGAAGACTCCAATCATACTTTGTGATAACCTTTCAGCCCAAAGCTTGGCAAGCAATCCTGTTTTTCATGCAAGGAGCAAGCACATTGAGATTGCTCACCATTTTGTGAGAGATCAAGTCATTGCCAAAGAGGTGGAGCTTCAACATGTCTCTTCAAAGGAGTGTGTGGCTGATATCTTCACCAAACCATTGGGAAAGGACCTATATTTAATGCATAGATCTAATCTTGGAATGTGCTCAAAAACTATGTTGAAACTAGCATCCAATGTTGAAGAGGGAGTGTGAAAATTGTCAACATTTCCTAGCTAGTTTGAGGCCTAAATTGGCTAAAATTGTAAATAGTTTTGGTTCTGGAGTTTCACACGTGTGAACCAGGCCACAATGTTTTTATTTACTGTATTTTTTCAGTATGATGAAGTGTCAAACTTCATACCCTTCAAAATGAGACCATTTTGATGTATTTTGGTCATATAAGCCATTTTTAGCTATTTTTCCTATATAGGGAATATCTAGGGTCAAGTACCTTCTAGAGAGAGGAGAGAGAGTCATCTTCCTCATCCATAAATAGTAGGGAAGTCGTGGAGAACAGGTTGGAGAAACCTTTTGTATGCTTCATTGAGATCAATAGATCATTGTCATTGTTTCTTCCTCCATTGAGAGCATTGTTGTGTGTATTGTCTTCAAGCTATTGTGTATGATCTTAGGTGCTTTCCAAAAGTGGTAGGCTGATGTATTATGGACTGTATAATGCTATTTTGGGCCGCACTTGATGTTTATGGAAGTTTCCATTTGTGATAAATGCTTTTTGATCAAGTTCTTTGCATTCTAGGTAGCATAGAATGTGTTGCCAATTCCTAGCTTATGTAGTTTGGAGTGCAAGCATTCAAGCCAATGATCTTGGAGTTTAGATCCACTTAGGATCTGTATTTTTCACAATTATGGCCAAATGTGGCTCTATATATACAATAAGTGAGAGCTTGTGGTACTGATCATCCCTCTGATCCCACATGTGTGAAGGTGCTTTGTCATATGATGATTCATCATGCAAAACTGACACTTGGACAAAACCTTTTATTTTGAGCACTTTTGGTCCATTTTTCTTCTATATGGAGATCTACTTGGAAATCTTGTAGAAGTCAAAATTCGCCTACTTCAGCTTATTCCACACGTGTGAACTGTCCTCTACACATGGGATATGACACCTAACCAAAGGATGTGGCTCGTGCAATCAATAGATTGATGCCATGTGTCATATGTCTAGAAAACTAGTTTTTGGTCATTTTAGCCACTAGAAATTGAATTAAATCATATGTACAACATATATGATTATGGTACATGAAAAGTACACTATTTCACACAAGGGAACATGCTCCACACATGTGTGTTTATCTATATACAAGATTTTTGGCCTCTACCAAGCTTATTTTTGCATTTTTCACACTCCTAAAAAATCTAGCTTGGTAAATCTAGCTTGATGGAAAACATGATGATCTTGAACTTGACTCCATGGGCTGAATTGGTCTTTGCTGGCTCAAAAGGTGTGAAGATCAGCTAATGAGCTTGATGTTGATCTGAAATCACCATATGCATGATAGTGCTTCTTTGATGTTGACATCTTTGATGAACTTGAGAGCTTTGCACCATCCTAGCACCTCCAAAATTGATTCCTTCCAAATTTCATGTAGACGCTTGAACTTGAGGCTTGCTCCTTCTTCATGTTGATGCTCCTCCATTAGAAAATAAAGATTTCTTCTTGACTTATTAGGATCACAAAGATCTAACATCATGTTACCATGATCTAGAGAATTAGACTCATCCAAATTGGCAAGACTATGCATGCTATAATAACAAAGTGTTTGCATCATATCTTCATGCTCATTATGGAAATAAGTGTCTTTAGAAGATGATTCACTTACTCTCATAAAAAGTTTACAATTTGCCTCAATGCAAATTTTCAAACTATGAGTGAACAAATCACTTTTGCTCTTACACGACTCAAGAGCATACATTAGATGAAATAACCATTTGCTTTCTAATTGATTGAAAATCAATTTCAAACTTTCAAAAACATCATCTATGTTCTCAAGAGATACTTCATACTCAACTAGTATGGCTTTACTCCAATTTTGAGATGCAATGATCTCACTAAAGCAAACTGATTCATCGAATGACATAAGAGAAGCAAGTATGAGATGTATACCACATGAGATATGCTCCTCTTTCCCTTGAAATGTGAGCCACATGGACTCAACCATATTTCTTGAGTTTTTTTTTGGAATCATAACTTGAGAGGGTCTCTCCTCCTCAATCCTTGGCACCCTTGAACCTTGAGAAGGAATCTCCTCCTCAATCCTTGGCACACTCGAACCTTGAGATGATTCTTTAAGATCTTCTTCATGATGCTCCTTCTTGATGGAAATCCGAGACCTCCATGTCTCATAATGATCACAACAAGTATGACCATTCAATATGCACTTCCTATGATTATCAAGATTACTTATGCTAGAAACATAAGTCCAAAAATCGCCACAACTTGGCATGATTTTTCCAATATTGAAATCAAAAGGTATTTCCATCTCAATAAGGCTAACTACTTGCTTATGGATATAAGTTTCCACTTTGGATGCTTCACATATTCTCATAAGAAGTTTACAACTTGCCTTTAAGATTGAAAACTTACGGTTTTCATCTTTATGAATGAACACATCATTCATGATCTTATTGAAACCAAAAGATCCTACATTATGAAGATATTTCCATTTCCTTGACTTCATAACTAATGTAAGCTTACAAGGAAAACATATTTTGATATCTTTTAAGGCATCACACTCAACTAGTATTGCCTTAATCCAGCTTTGAGATACAAAAATCTCCTCAAAGCAAAATGGTTCTTCATAAGTTGACATGAGAGCATAAATGAAACTATTTTCATTTTGTGATTGCTCCTTATTCTTGATTGATTTCTCTTGGATAATAAAAATAAGTTTGAACTTGTCCAAAGTTCCAAGCAAAATACTTTCCAAGGACATAAAATAAATCCAAGTTACTTTCATGAAAGTGACATCTATCTTTGCATCTTGAACCAAACAATGCACTTCCAAATGAAAAATTTCAAAAGATTTGACATGTGTTGTGATGGACTCTTGAAGACAAATCTTGCAAGTCCTTGTGAGACTCCAAGCCTCATTCACCTTTCCACAAAGGAAACACCTTTCCTTGGACTTGTCCTTCTTGTATTTGCATTTCGAACTTGAAGCTCCATCCTTCTCCTTGGCCCCCTTGCTCTGGTTCTTCTTGGATAGATTGGTCGTCTTTTTGTAGCATCTTGAGAAAAAATATCCTTCCTTGCCACAAAGGTTGCACTTAGGGTCCTTTCTTTCCTTCAATAGGATGCCACCTATTGATACCATGTGAATAAAAACCTGTGATATGATTCTACAAATGTAGTTTGTGACTCAAGAGTCAAGATTTGAACATCTTTAACAATCTAGAAGGATCTACAAAAGATCTAACTCACAAACCTAAGAATCAATCTTCACATTAATGACTAGTCACTCGGAAACTTTGCTTTGATCACTAAGACAAAAGCATACAATCTTTGATTCAAATCACAAAAGAAATCAGATCCACTCTCCTATTGGACTCATCAAATACCAATGACTCTTTCTTTTGAAAGTTGAAATGGATATGAAAAGATTTGACACCTAGATTTTCCTTTTCACTTGACTAGTTCTCTCAACACTTGAGATTCTTGAACAAAAGATGGGTTTTGTTTCAAACACCTAAAAATCAAACTTAATCACTTCTTTTGGACTCACTCTTGACCCAAATAATCTCACACTTGAGATTTAGAATGAATTTGATTTGATTTGACAATAAACTATACCACCAATTTTTCACAAAGCTTAAAAAATTAGACAACTAGAGATTTACAAAGATCTCAACCATGCATGAATACTCAAATATGGACTCCTCATTCTAGACATCCAATGGGATCACAAATTGACCCTCACACTCTCACAAAGAAAGTTGAATAGAACTAATTTGAGTTTCATACATACTATGTCAATTTTTGCTCAACAAATTGAATTCAATCACTCCTATTGGATTCCACCAATTACTCTACTTTTTAAGACTTGGAATGAAATTCAAAATCAAAAGTTGTGATTTTTCTCAATAAGATATTGTGCTTCAAAGAGCTAATACCACTTAGAAAGATTTGATCACCTAGGAGAAGACAATTTCTTCACCTATAACAACACATAATGAGCTTCTAGATCTTACCCTCTACAAAGGAAGGAACTCTTAAAAAATTGGATCTCTCTCTACACATTTTCCATAGACACCTTAATGACTCTTTTCAAACCTTACAATCACTCAAACAAATTGAGTAGGGTTGAACAATGTGACTTGGATCTCAATCTCTTTTCTAGAACTCTCAATTTAAGCCAATCTATGTCAAATTCTACAAAAGATTTGCATAGATGCTCTATATGCACTAGAAACTCTCAAAGGTTTCACTTGGAGGACAGATCCAAGGATGTTTTCTAGAAAATTGATGCTTCTAAACTTGACCCTATCACTCTTGAACAAATCTAGAGTGATGGTACAATGGGATTCATCCTCTCACCTTGCATATCACTCCTTAATCTATGATTTTTGGCAAAATCACTCTCAACTTCAACATGCACTCAAAAAATCAGAGATAATCAATTAACGCACCTAATTCAAGCTTTAAATTTAAATTTTTTCTGATCTAATCCAAGAACTAATCAAGATTCTCCACAGAAAATGCTTGATTTTGCACTAAAAATCACTCAAATTGGGTGTGTGAGTCAAATTGGACAAATTTTTGAAATTTCTCAACCAAAATCGGAGCTGTACGGCCTCACACGTGTGAAAAGGGTTCCTACAGCCGACAAAAAGATCTGGACCAAAACTTTTGAGGATAGCTATCAAATCCAACTAGCTACACAGAATTTGACTAGTTTCCAAAAAACTGCTAATTTTGGCTTTGATTTGGATCCTATCAATTTCAACAAAACCTCTTGTACTAGGCTTTGATACCATGTGGAAAAAGTACAAAAAGGACCAAGAGTAGATCCTAATCTGATCCTCAAGAGGGATTGGTTGTCAGATTACTTGATCTATCAATCTACTTGAGATTAAGATCAATTTAGATCAATTCTAGACACAAAATCCTAACAAGAACAATCAGTAATTGAAGGTAGGTTTACTTTCTGGTTTCACACGTGTGAAACACTGTCTAAGTACGGACTCCAACCTGAAAATCAAGTACACATTGATAGAACCTCAAAACAATCAAAACAAATGTAGACAAATGGAGAGAATCACTCAAAACTGCTTCCAAAACCAAGATTGGTGTCTCACTATGATTATGGCCAAATGTGGCTCTATATATACAATAAGTGGGAGCTCATGGTACTGATCATCCCTCTGATCCCACGTGTGTGAAGGTGCTTTGTCATATGATGATTCATCATGCAAAACCGACACTTGGACAAAACCTTCTATTTTGAGCACTTTTAGTCCATTTTCCTTCCATATGGAGATCTACTTGGAAATCTTCTAGAAGTCAAAATTTGCCTATTTCAGCTTATTCCACACATGTGAGATGTCCTTTACACATGGGATATGACACCTAACCAAAGGATGTGGCTCATGCAATCAATAGATTGATGCCATGTGTCATATGTCTAGAAAACAAGTTTTTGGCCATATAGTTTGTAGACATAGAATTAGCAAAATTATGCTTGTAGAATCTTGTGGAAATTCACATGCATTAATTGTAAGTGATCCATAGTGACATGCAAGGCATGCACAAATTGTAATGGACACATGCATGATGATTTGTACATCTCTAGTTAGAACTAGCACACTTGGAAAAAGTTGGTAGAGTTTCATGCATGAGAAGTGACAAATGTCCCATAGACTCTATTTTTCACTTTAGATGTCATTAAATGATGGATGGATGTGGTTCTACCTCGAGCTACCTCAAACTCCATAAATATGTGTAGCTCTCCTCATATTTTGTGATGAAGAACCAAAGCTTTGTAGCTATTTCATGTCATTTTGGATCCACATAATTTTTTTGCTTGTTATCTCTCTATCTTTCTCTCTCTAACTCGTGTTGAGGCTAATGCTAATACACTGATATCTTGTACTTTTGCTCATTATTGATTCATTACTATCATATTCTGATGCTTAGCATGCTAGATTGTGGTTAAGCCATATCTTCTGAACTAGATCTTGTTAATCAATCTAGAATCAGGTTACTGTGCTAATCACAAAGCTTAATTAGATCCATCATACTTGTGGACATGCCCCACACGTGTCAATTCTGAAAATTTTGTCAATCAAACCTTTCGTCGTCTAGACTGCACCAGAGATTCCGATCCAAACTAACAATGGTTACCTGATAGAGGCTATCACAGAACCAGTCATACAGGCCACTGTGCATCTGTTGAACAACTTTCTAGTTGTTTCAATATTTCGCAAGGATAGAATCTAGTCCATGCTACTGAGTCAGATAGTGGAGTCCTCCTTGAGATTCCCTGGTCCCATGGTTGTGCCATACGACTGGCATGCCTTCCTCCAAGCGACAATGGATCTCCACACGTGAAAGGATAGATGAGATCACGAAAGTACCAGGAAGAGGTCATCTTCCAAAGACTGACAGGAAACCGTTAGGACATGTCTAATCAGCCGTTCTTGTAATTTCTTGATTTGTTAATTGTGTCCTCCTCTCTACATACGTCCTGATGAAGAGACATTTTGTTTTTAATGCCAAAGCTTTCATTTTGTTTTACATGCCTAAGATCAGCCATGTACCAAGGGGTACAACTATTTGATCTAATAACATGACATCATCAAAAGTGTTTTAGGTCGTGGCTAAACTGCCACTTTTGTAATTCGTGATTAATTCTAGATGTTTAATCTTTCTAATCTGTAAGTTACAAGAATGCGACACGAAATTGTTTGTGAACTATATACCTTCTGGTTGATGCATATGCAAGTAAGTCTGAAGTCTAATGCTAGTAAGCAAGACAATTGTCAGAAGACGAAATATATAGAATACGAATCCGCTTACATGCGAGATAATTTATGTAATAGGATCTGTAGAACCAAGGTCCACTAGTAAGCGAGACTCAAATTTGTGAGAGAATTGTATTTCTCTCACGCCAACGCAGTTCGTGGATTTGCATGCAATGCTTAAAAGAATCAGAAAAATCAATAGATGATTTTGTAGTTGTCGTGCACATTATTAATTCTAGATGATTGTTAAAGGGTAAGTCAATTACAGAGCCCACCTAGGTTTTGTTTCATTCCATTTCATTTCGTCCTGTTTTATTTTGTCTTGTCTCGTCTCGTTACAGGGCTTGATTGCTTGATTGATCTTGTCACAAATTATTTCGTTTCGCGATCTGTGCTTCCAACATGAATCAATGTCAATGCAAGTTTCGCTTTTCATTTTGTTTTCTTGTAGAATTCATTTCATTTTGTTTGGTTGCATTATAGAGCCTCATTGATCCAACTCGAACAGAAATAATTCGAGTGTCGTGAAAAGTTCACGAATTGTTCGTGATTTTTCTTTTGTCCTTTTGTCACCAGAGTTGTTTTGGCTAGAATTTGTGTATTTTTCTACATCTATTTGTCATCAGTGGTATCAAAGCCTACCTTGTCAAAAATCTGACATAGCCAAAGGCTATCAAATCCAAAGGGGCTGAGCATTCAAACAATCAACCATCAACAAGTGAACACAAATTCAGAAGCAATGGCTTGTATCAGCAGCATATAGATTAAGATCCGTATAGTTTTGGATTCTTTCGAATCTAACTTTCTAACATGGAAAGTTACGAATCGTTGATACTAAAGGGTGAAGGACTCTTCCCCTGGGTGGATGGCACAGAGGAAATGCCTACGACATCAGGCAAAGGGCTATGCGAGTGGAGGGAAAAAAATGACAAGGAAGTAGTCTTGCTATCATCTTCCATCAAAGATAGTCTCACACTTGACCTGGCTACACTCTCCAAGGCTAAGGCAATGTGAGATACACGGTTCATGAGATTTCAAATGAAACCACAAAGTCAAATCATGATGCTGGAAGATCAGCTGACAAATCTACAGTGGGATGAGAAAGACCTCACTTCTTCTGTAAGGAAGATGAAGGATCTATTCCTATCAGTACACAATTCGGGAGCAGAAAATGTTGTGTAAGCTTAGAAGCAGCTCACTTACTCATTAAGAGCCTTATCCAGATCTTTCCAGACAACAGGAACCCTGCTCGCGAAAGATCCTACAATGACCCTCGAAAAGGCTATTGTCGAGATTCGAGAGGAAGTTGAGGCTAGAGAACATCTTGATCACAAAGATGGTTCTGACCAGGCCCTCTACGACAACAAAGAAAAAACCAAGAAACAATTCAAGCCTAAGAGAGAGTCAAATCAAAGGCAGGATCGTGATCAGCAAGCAGGGAGAACCAACAAAGGCCAGTGGAAGAGCAAAGGGAGGTCAAAACAACAAGGTGGAGACAAGAAGACTTGCGTGAGAGACAGACGAGATGGGCACACAATTGATATCTATTGGCTCAATCCAAAAATTCAATGTATCCACTACCACAAAAAGGGTCATGCATCCATGGACTGTCGCTTGAACCCGAGGAACAAATCAGCACAAAACAGTCAGGAGAACAACAACAGTTCGTCCTATGTCAAGGAGCCTGAGAGCTCAAAAATGGGTGAAGAGAAATCGAACAGAAATTGTTCGACCGCCTACATTTGTGCAGATGTGTGTACAACATCAACATCTGACACACAAGAGGTGATCCTAGACTCAGGAGCTACCTCACACGTCATGACATCAAGACGAATTATGTCTAATTTCAGAAGTGCAGATCCTCCAAGATTCATAGTTCTTGGAGATGGATCCAAACATCAAGTGAATGGTATTGGTTCATTGTGGCTTAACACGAATGGCCGAGACATTAGAGGAGTTTTGATTTCCAAAAAGACCCTTTAAGAATTCGTACAAGATGTCTTTTTTATTATTAAAATATTATAACACTAATACATTTAACTTGCCATAACTTTTTAATCGTAGCTCAAAATATGTCATCTAACATATCATTGGAAAGCCCTTGTTGAGCGCTTTCCAATGCACCAAACTTTGCTAAATTCGGACTTACCACTAAAAAGTTATGCCATTTTTAGTATTGAATCAAAATGTGGACTCAAAAAGTTATGTTACGTAGATTTCCATGTGTAAGAAACATTGAGAAAAAATATAAAAAGAATATTAAAAAAATGTTCTCAAAGAACTTGTTAGAGAGAGCATTTGAAAATTCAGTTTGCTTGTGAAACAGATGTTCCATTATCCAACACTTTCAAGCTATTGAACCAATTCTTGTTACTTGTCATATGTCTTGTGGCTCCCGATTCAATATACCATGCTTGATCATCTTGATTAGATGACAATGTAGATATGAAGATGCTAGAGTCTTCAATCTCACTCTCATCGACAAGGTTACCTGCTTGCTTTGGTTTTCCCTTGCCTTGTTACAAAGGGTCTTTTTTGGATTTAGAACTCCTCTAATGCAGACAACTCGAAGATTTGTGTTCATGCCTACACTACAACAAGATTTGCTTTTTGTGGCAAGGATAGCTGATGTAGGAATGAGTGTGACATTTTTTGATGAAGCATGCAATGTGATTGATGCCAATACCAGTATCTTGATCACTTAAGACAAAAGGAAAGATAATCTATATTACCTGAAGTTACGCCTACCTGCAAATCAGGTGCATCATACTCATGATAATTCGCTAGACACTCTATGGCACAAGAGACTATGCCACATGAACTCTATGGCACTTTACCAAGCAAGCCATCATGGAGCAATAACAGGGGTCAGCATCTTGAATGAAAACAATTCGACCACTTGTGATACATGTCTGAAGGGTAAAATGTCATGCACTCCATTTGTCAAAGATACAAAACGACTAAGAATCTGGAGTTAGTGCATTCTGACATCTATGGGCCTTTCAATGTGATCTCAATAGGAGGCTCAAAATATTACATAACCTTCATTGATGATTATAATAAATTCGCCAGAGTGTATTTCATTCAAAATAAATCAGAAGCACTTGATAAATTCACAAAGTATGTGAATTGGATAGAGAGATGCACAGACAACAAAGTAAAGAAAATAAAGACAGATCGAGGTGGCGAATACATTTCGAATCGCTTTATTGACTTCTGCAATGATCGTGGTATCATTCACAGAAGGACTGCAGCCTATACACTGCAGCACAACGGTGCTGTAGAACGAAAGAATAGAACCTTGATGGAAGCAGCCAGATGCATGATGGTCTACTTGAAAGCTCAAAGGGTACTGTGGGCTGAAGCAGTAGCTACAGTTGCATACATCCAAAACAGGACAGGGAAGTCAGGTGTCCCTCACATGACACCACGGAAATTATGGTGGGGTAGAAAGCCCAACCTGTCTCACATTAGAATCTTTGGTTGTGCAGCTTATGGACATATCTCTGATAAGCTTCTAAAGAAGCTTGATGAGAAAGCTGAACATGGATTTCTGGTATGTTATGACAACAATTCGTCATACTACAGAGTCTACATGCCAGACATTAACACTATTAAGACAGTGAGAGATGTCAGATTTGATGAGAGCAGGACAATAGCCAATGATGATCCTATCAGTTATGAAGTGCTGGAGAGACAATACTATGATTTGCCACCAGCGACACGAACACAAAAATGAAGACTTTTGAGTCACTTCACATTCGAGTGATGAATCAGAAGACGAGAGATTCGAGAGGCAGCCTACTGCTATAATTCATGTAAACCAAGATGGTTCTGGACCTAGCAGGGCAGACAATGACAAAGGCATTGCTGTCCTAGGGGGATCTCCTAGAAGGTTGACAAGACCACGAAGAGCGCCAACAAGATATGTGCCAGGCAGCTTAGCTTCCACATCAAAAGAGTTCTATGGATTCAGTGACAAACCACAGACTTTCGAGGAGGCAATTGAATGTCCAAAGAAGGCCAAATAGATCCAAGCCATGAACGAAGAGATGGAGTCCATGAGGTAATAGGATCTATAGATCCAAGGTCCGCTAGTAAGCGAGACTCGAATTCATGAGAGAACTGTATTTCTCTCATGCCAACGCACTACATGTTTCTACATGCAGTGCTTGAAAGAATAAAAAAAAACAATATATAATTTTGTAGCTGTTGTGCACATTATTAATTCTAGATGATTGTATGATCTTGTACGCAAATTAGTCTGATATTATTTGTGTGTCTAATTTGCTTGTTCATTTAATTCCACATCTTTGGCTTGATATTGTTGAATGCTACATTACTCTGTTAACATAGATCAGTTGTGTCTGACTACTCTCTGAAGGATTGTAGGAGTGATACAACCACCAGTGACCAACGATCACATCTGAATTCCTGACAAACAAAATTCGTTCGCAAATCCTTTCGCTTTGTTCTTTGCTTCATGATCACTTAGCTAAAGGGTAAATCAATTACAAAGCTCACCTAGGTTTTGTTTCATCTCATCTCGTTACAGAGCTTGATTGCTTGATTGATCTTGTCACAAATTATTTCACTTCGTTGTGTTTTGTTTCACAATCTGTGCTTCCAGCATGAATCAATGTCAGTGCAAGTTTCGCTTCGCTTCATTTCGTTTCATTTTCTTGTAGAATTTGTTTCGTTTCGTTTGGTTGCATTATAGAGCCTCATTGATCCAACTCGAACAAAAATAATTCGAGTGTCATGAATCATTCGTGATTTTTCTTTTGTCAATTTGTCACTTGAGTTGTTATGGCTTAAATTTGTGTATTTTTCTACATCTATTCGTCATCACCTAATTATTAATAATGCAGTTATAGTAGATTGCCAGTATACCAATGTAAGCTGAGCACTGTGTAGCCAGCAAGCTAAGGTTCAAGAAGTCCGCTAGTAAGTGCAACAGATTCGGATTTGTGAAAGACAGAGTTCCTGTCGCGTCGATGCGCTGTGTGGTCTGTCACAACAGCGCTTAAAGAATTCTCTGATAATGCAGTAGATGTTTATGCAAAAGAGTTTCTTGTTTTGAACATGATCAAATGCTTAAGTGTTTGATAGTTGTATGTTTGTAATCAGTTGGTTTTCAATCTTATTCCGCACACTGGTTTTACCTTGTCGAATGCATGCATAAGTAAATTCTACGTAGTAGGACAGTAGTGTCTATTGTCACTTTGTAGGTTTGTAGATCCTGTCATAGAGGGCAGTAGACCCGAGGACAAAATTGATAAATTTTATAGTTTTTAGGACAATAATGATTGTACTTAACAATCATAGAGAGTTATTGGTTGCTTAATCAATGGATCTATCAAGTTCTACACATAAGACCTTGATCTAGATTCACTACACATGGATTTAAGCAAGAGCAATGGATCAATAGATCATAAATTAGTGAGAGCGACCTCACACGTGTGGAGTACTGTCCACAATACGGCCTGCACCAACCCTATCAATTTCAATAAAACCTCTTGTACTTGGCTCTGATACCATCTAGAAAAAGTATAAAATGGACCAAGAGTGGATCCTAATCTGATCCTCAAGAGGGATTGGATGTTAGATTTACTTGATCTATCAATCTACATAAGATTAAGATCAATCTAGATCAATTCTAGACATAAAAACCTAACAAGAACAATCATTTATGAAGGTAAATGTACTTGCTGGTTTCACACGTGTGAAACCCTGTCAGAGTACAGACTCCAACCTGAAAATAAAGTACACTATGATAGAACCTCAAAACAATCAAAACAAATGTAGACAAATAGAGAGAATTACACAAGATTGGTGTTTCATGTTGATTGTGGCCAAATATGCCTCTATATATACACTTTTTGGAGCTCGAGGTACTGATCATGCATCAGATCTCACATGTGTGAGGATGCTTTGTCATCATCATGCAATTTTGACACTTGGATCAAACTTTCTATTTTGGACATTTTTGGTCCAATTTCCTACTATATGGATCTTCATGGAAATCTTCTAGAAGCAAAAACTCGCCTACTTCAACTTATTCCACATGTGTGATCTGTCCTCTACACATGGGATGTGACACCTAACTAAATTATTTGGCTCGTGCAATCAATAGATTGATGCCATGTGTCATATATCTAGAAAACTAGTTTTTGGCCTTTTTAGCCACTAGAACTTGAATTAAATCATATGTACAACATATATGATTATGGTACATGACAAGTACACTAATTTCACACGTGGGAATAGGCTCCACACATGTGTGATTATCTTATATACATGATTTTGGCCTTTAACACGCATTATTTTTGCATTTTTCACAAGCTTTAATAGAGTGCGTCTGTTGAGATCTCACACTGACTGTCGATTGAGATTAGTTGTCGGTTGAAATCTGAGACTGTCTATTGGTTGAGATTTGTTGTCGGTTGAGAATTGATAGAGTGTGTCGGTGGAGATCCGAGACTGTCTGTCAGTTGAGATTTGCTGTCGGTTGAGAATTGATAGTGTGTCGGTTGAGATCTAAAAACTGGCTATCGATAGTGTGTCGGTTGAGATCTGACACTCTGTGTTGGTTGAGAATTGACAGAGTGAGTCGGTTGAGATCTAAGACTATCTGTTGGTTGAGATTTACTGTAGGTTGAGATTTGACAGAGTGTGTCGGTTGAGATTTGCTGTAGGTTGAGAATTGACAGACTGTGTCAGTTGAGATCTGACACTAGCTATCGGTTGAGATTTGACAAAGTGTGTCGGTTGAGATCTGACATTGGTTGTCGTTTGAGATTTAGTAGATCACTTTGGTTGAGAATTGAAGCGTGAGAGAACGGAGGAGCATGAAGGGCGGCTGAGGCAGTGTGAGGCTTTGGTGGAAATCCTAGGATAATCTACCAAGATCATTAGCCATTGATTAGATTTGAATTTATTTCATGGAATCTAATTAATCTAGGCTGAGTTCAAGTCCTATTAAGGTTAAAAACAAGTCTTGAAAGTACACCAAGAAGGAAGAAAAAGATTAAGTCATTTTTTTGGAGTCCAAAAATAGCCAAAATTGGCAAGATTCGATTGTAAGTAGATTTCACATCATCTTATCTTCATTCCCTAGAGACAATCAAATCCATTTTTTGGCAAGATTTGTTTGGAAGTAGTTTTCACTTCATCCTATCTTCATTTCAGCTTTGTGTGAGAGTGATAAAACTATGATTATAAGTCCATTTGTTGGATTAGAAATCAAATTTGAGTGAAACACTGCAAGTGTGAGACCTTTGTGAGTTTCAAGTCAATCAAATCTATTTCTTGTTTGTAGAAGTCACTAGTAAGATGGGATCTGCTAGAGCATACCTTTTAGAAACTAGTGAGAGATTGAATTCTACAAATTATGCTATTTGGAAGGTTAGGATGAAGTCACTCTTGGTGCTCCAATATCTTTATGAGTTCTTGATTGAAGATGAAGATGAACCTCTAGGTGCACAGGAGTTAGCTAGATACAAGAAGAGATATAGGCTTGCACTTCATTGTGTGAATGTGAGCAATGATTTGTTGAGAGAAGTATCATCATATACTAGTGTTGAATCTTCATCGAACAATTTACAAGAGCCCCTTGTGAAGGTTGTTAAAATTAAAACAAATTAGGACCCTAAAACACTTGAAATGATGAGGGAAACAATAGATTATGATTTCATAAGATTAGCACAACTTGAACCATCAAAATCCATCAAGAATCTATGCTTGAAACTCACTAAATGGCCCAAATCCTTGAAGAAGCCTTCACACGTGTGAAAGTACGGCCTCCCATAGTTTGAGTATCGTACACCAGACCTACATTCAATCCTATAATCATTAGGAATCACAAAAACTCGAACAATTATGAACATAGAGAGCAATTGCACCAATATGAGAGCAAAATCATGAGATTGCTTGATTGATTTTGGTGAGATATCAACACCTATATATACATGATCCATCATGGTTTTGGGTAGGTATGAGTAGCCCTAAATCTATCCCTAATGCTAATTTTGGTGGATCTTTCATCCCTACCAAGTTAGGGTTGGAATCTTGGAGATCTCTCAACAATGCAAAAACTACCAAAAATAGCTCCTACTTTTTTTCTCTTGTATCTAAGCATGATTTGGACTCATTCCAAAGGTTCCATCACTTAGGTCTACTTGAGAACATCCTTATGAATGGAATCCTATGTTATTTGGCACGTGTGACAAGCCACATCATGACCATCTAGCTATTTACAAGTCATATGACCAAAATCTAGTCAAGCTAGAATTGTGAATTTTTAACACTCCTCCTCACTATCTAGCTTGGTTCAATCATTGCTTTACTAATCACTCCAAGTGATGATTTGAAATTCATAAAAGGTGCCTTTTGAAGTGGTTTAGTAAGTAGATCAGCTACACATTCATTGCTTGGAACATAAGCAATCTCCTTGGCTTGCATCATTTCTCTCACAAAGTGATGGCATATCTCAATGTGCTTAGAACTTGCATGGAAGATTGGGTTAGATGCAAGGTGTTGGGCTGATATACTGTCATTGTAGATGACTAGTGCCTCCTCTTAATCCATGATCTTTACCTCCACCAATAATCTCTTGATCCAAAGTACCTCCTTTGTAGTGGTTGTCAAAGCTTTGTACTCGGCCTCGGTTGAAGATAGAGATATAGTTTCTTGATTTTTTGAAAGCCATGAAACAACACCTTCTCCTATGAAAGTTGAATAGGCACTTGTTGATTTCCTATCCCTCTTGTCCCCTGCAAAATCTAAATCACTAAATGCATGAAGGTTAATCACATCTCCTCTATATAGAATCCCAAAATCCAATGCACCCGAGATGTATCTTAGAATCCTCTTAGCCTTTTTCCAATGGATATTCAATGGTTTTTCCATGGATTGGATCAACCTACATACACTAAAACTAAAATCTGGTCTAGTTATAGTGATCCACATTAAGGAGCCTATAAGTTGCCTAAACAAAGTGATGTCCATGAAGGATCTTTTATCATCTTCATTTGGCACTTTTACATCTTGCTCCATTGGAGTGTCAACACTTTTGCATACTTCCATCTTAAACTTCTTCAAAAGACTTTGAGAATAGTTTACTTGACTTATAAAGATAAAATCAGATCCTCTAAATACCTCTATGCCTAAGATTAAGTGAAGGCACCCTAGATCTACCATCTTGAACTCTAAGGATAGATCTATCTTGATTTTTTCAATACCATCAACACTATTTCCACTAATGATGATGTCATCTACATAAATGAGTAAAAGTACAATACCAACATCATCAAACTTAATGTAAAGAGTGGGATCATTTTTACTTTGAACAAAATAAAGTGAAATAAGATAGCAATGTAATCTTGAATTCCAAGATCTTGAGGCGTGCTTCAAGCCATAGATGCTTCTTTTGAGATGGCATACTTTGTCCTCCATTCCATGTTTGATGAGCCCTGTGGCTGCTCCATATAGATATCTTCTTCCAAAAAACCATTCAAGAAAGCATTAGAGACATCCATTTGAGATAGGATCCATCCAAAATGTGATGTAAGTGCAATGATTAGCCTTATTGTGACCATCTTGGCCATGGGTGCAAAAGTTTCCTCATAGTCTGTCCCTCTCTCTTGAGCATAACCTTTTGCAACTAATCTTGCTTTATGTTTGTTAACACTCCCATTTTCATTCAATTTAAGATTATAGACCCATTTGCATCCTATTACATTCCTTTGAGGTCTATCAACAGGCAACCAAGTTTCATTCTCAATCAAGGCATTATACTCATCCACCATAGCTTTTGGGGCATCTTCAACATCAGATGGTTCTTCAAAACTAGATAAAGCATAAGAAGTGGATGAGATACCCTCAACTTGTTGTCCTTTGCCTTGATGTGTGAGCCTTGATGTCTCCACTTTTGCCCTTGAAAATCTCCTTGGTGTAATAGGTGGGTTTGGTGCTTGCTCCTCCATGAGCTCGTCCTTGAAATCAAGATCTTGCTCCTCGGCCATCTTATTCTTGATTGTTGGAGCACTTGAGCCTTCTTCAAGCATATGCATATGATATCCATCAAATATAACATCCCTTGAAACAACAAATTTGTTCAAGGATGGGAGATAGATTTTGTAGCCCTTGCTTGAGCTTGCATATCCAAGCATGATCCCTCTTGTGGAAGATGGATCCTCCTTGGTTCTTGTTTCCAATGGCACATGCACATAACATATACATCCAAAAACTTTCAAGTGATTAAGATTGGGTTTTTTCCATACAACAACTCATAAGGAGTTTTGCCTTCAATTGTTTTGGAAGACACCCTATTCATCAAGTAGTTTGCACATACAAGAGATTCACCCCAAAAGGATTTGGGCAAACAAGCATCCAATCTTAAAGCCTTAGAACATTCACATAATGTTCTATTCCTTCTTTTAGCAACTCCATTTTGTTAAGAAGTGTAAGGACAAGAAGTCTCTTTCTTGATCGCTTCCTCCTCACAAAAGGCCTTGAACTCATTGGAGATGAATTCTCCACCATTGTCACTTCTAAGAATCTTGATGCTATGATTATGATGCTTTTCCACAAACAGCTTGAACTTTACAAAAGTATCAAATACTTGAGATTTGAAGGAAAGTAAAAACACCCAACAATATCTTGAGTAGTCATCAATGAAGGTTAAAAACATGGATGAACCTCCATTAGATTTGGTGCTAGCAATGTGCACATCCGAGTGTATGAGTTCAAGAGGATGAGACGACTTTGTGATGGAGTTAGGAAACACCTTCTTATGTGCCATGGATAAAGCACAAGCTTCACAAACCTTGTCTTCCTCCCAATAGACCTTGGTAGGCCTAAAGCATACTCCTCCTTGATCATAGCCTCCATGGAACCCGAGTTGACATGTCCAAGTCTTTTGTGCCATAAAGTGAAGTAGATATCTTGCTCTCTACAAGCTCAATTTCTAGAATTCTCAGCTCTAACTTCAAGGACACCTTCTAAACACTATGATTCATCTCTTTACAAGCTCTAATTTGTGTTCTACAACCTACTACCATCCAATTTTATGAAAAAACAAGCAAAAAACATGATTTTTGGCCTTTTCTCAATTTTTTTACTATCATAAATTGGAAATTTATGGCTAGAAACATTTTCTCCAACACATGCAAACCAATTTACAGGATTATAACCATCTAATTGATCTGATCTTTCTGGATTTTGGTTCTTGCTATTTATTTTGTGTCAAAAAGCATGGAAAAACAAGCAATTTTGACTAAAACATAGCCTAGAATCCTAAATCATGGTAAGATCCAACATACATCATTAATTTCAACACTAATATGAAAGTACATTTTTCTGGAAAATTCAGATCCATACTAGTTTTAAGTTACACAAGCTAAAGCTCCAAAGCAACAACACAAATTGGTTTCCTAGCACAATTCTCCATAAACCACAAAGAAATTAGGAGAGGCATGAATCATGCAAATTGAAATTGGGAAGATCCAGCAACTTGCAAACTTGCTCCAACTCTTGGATGAGAATACTAGTTGATCACCACCAAAGCTCCAATGAAAAGCACCACCTCTCCAATCTTTGTAAGCCTTGCTTTGATACCACTATAAGGGAAGCTCCTCAAGATCCTGTTTACAATACAAACACAATGGAGTGACACACTATGGAGAATCCAGCCACCCAAGTAGAACCATCCAATCAAACTCTAGAAGCTTCATCCCCAAGCCAAGGAATAGGAAGCATAAAAGTAGAGTGAGAGCTTGGCAATGAATCAATTATAAATGTGTGGAGTAGGACGAGTTTGGCCTCTTCTTATAGAGCCATGAACCACCTGTGCACATAGACATGCAATGTCCTAACTCTCCTATACTTAGATTCCTCTAGAATAGAGTCTCTATGCTTAGATTCTCTATTCATAGATTTGCTATTGATAACTCTACAACATGCACCAGTCCCAAACCTTGTACTTACTCCATTTAGTGTGTTATGGGCCTCACAAGGATATTAGCTACTTTTGGGTCACGTCTAGTATGACATGGCATAACTAACAGCTTGTTTCAATAGAGTACCTTCTTGTATCCAAGACTAGGAGTACACTGAATCCTATGTACTAGTCATGGACATAACATGATGGCCCAATCTTCTTCGATATAAATCTTTTTTGAAAATCTTGGTCACATATGCAATATCACAAGAGTTTGCACTCTCTCTTGGATGCAATTTGTAGCTGCATCCAAATTGAGATCCACAAGCAAGAATCTCATCATCTTTCTTGATTACAAAAGTGCCAATATGGAATTTGACATCAAGGCCATTATCAAGCAATTGGCCAACACTTATAAGGTTCTTTGTGAGCTTTGGAACAAAGAGCACATTGTTGAGAGAGAGAAATTTTGAAGATGCAACTTTCAAGGGAATACTCCCTACTCCTTCAATTTTGCATTCACAATCATTTGTAGTGTATATAGATTTCTTGACTCCTTCATAAGGCATAAGAGAAGAAAAAGAGGCCTTGGCGCTACACATATGAGATGAAGCTCCACTATCAATATATTATGTGCCATCCTTTTTGAAAGAAGAAGAATAGAATCTTGATACCATAAGAGAGCCTTCTCCATCACCCTCAATTGCAACACTATCTCCCTCATTAGAGAAGTTGGTTTGCTTGAATTGGTTCTTCTTCTTGAAACAATTAGTGGCATAATCGTCTTTCTTGCCACAAAAGAAGCACTTGATGTTCTTTTACTTTGATGTAGAAGCTTGAGAGGAATCCTCCTCCTCTCCATCTTTGTCCTTGTCTTTAGCTTTGTCTTTAGAGAAATGCTGGTGTTGACCTTTTCTCCTCCATTTGTGCTTGTCTTTGACAAATAAAGCTTTGCCATCTCCATCATGATTGATCAAGCGTTTGTCCATCCTCATGAGCTTGTTCTCTTGTCTTGATTCTTCATCGATAGGTACACCTTGCAAGGCCTCCAATCTTGGTAGATCTTCTTTGATGGCATAAGATTGGACAAGATTATCATATTCATCTCTCAAGCCATTGAGGATGACTTGGACTAGCTCACTTTGGTTGATGGTGTCTCCAATATATGCAAGCTCTCTAAGGATGTCTTTGACTCCCAATACATAATTGGAAGCACTCTCTCCACTCCTTTGGAAACTTTGGAAGATTTGGTTCCTTAGAGTGAGGAGCCTAGAGGTATTCTTGGTCTCATAAATGGCTTTGAGTGTATCCCAAGCCTCCTTGGCTGAGGTACAAACACCAATTTCTCTCAAAACTTCATTAGAGACATTCATCTTGATATAATGAAGAGCCATTCTAGCTCTTTTCTTGTACCTTTGGACTTATTGAAGCACTTGAGGCTCCTCCTCAAGTCCAAGGACAATATCCATTACATCTTGGATGATTAGATATTGACTCCATCCCTAACTTCTAGATAGAGTAATTGGAGGTAAATAATATCTCACTTGATTTCAATAGGATGGAACCCATGGATGCCATGAAAAGTAGAGTAGATGTCTTGTAATGGACTACAAAGTGTTGCTTCTCTCTCAATAATGGATCCAATAAAGGTGTGTTACCAGCTCCAAGATGAGATCTTGCAACTAGATGTGAGATCAATCTCACTAGCTCTACCAATCTCACTAGCTCTATCAATCTCACTAGCTCTACCAATCTCACTAGCTCTACCAATCTCACTACTCTGAAGGTTCGTTTCGATTCTGTTCCTTTTTGTTCCTGAGATTTTGATAACAACCTACTGCTGCATGACCCTGTTTATGACAATGAATACACTCAATATTTGGAATTAACCAACACTTATCTTCTGTATGACTTGATCTTTTGCATTTGTTGCAAATTTTTCTATCGCTAGAATTTTTTTGTTGTTTTCTAGATTGTTGATCATTTGTCTTGGATTCATTTCCATTCTTTTTAGATGAATCCCTCTTAAACTTAGACTTCTTTGAAGATTTATTCCTCTGAGTAAATAGAGCATTTTTGGAATCACCATTATCGTCATAGTGTTCACGAGCTTCTACTTCCTCTTTGAATCCATCTATCATCTTTTGAAGTGTCATTGTTGAATCTTTAGCCAGTAAAGTTCGAGTTGTGTGGAATGACCTGGGTAGGGCTCAAAGATTCCTTTGAGATTGTATTTTCCATGCTAGAATTCTACAAAGATTTTTTATCTTTTGTATGAATGTGGTCAGGTCTTTGACGTCTCATTGTAGGTAAGTTAATTGGTCCTCCAAAAACATGATTTGATTACGAGATCTAGTCTCATTCTTGGTTTCCAATTCTTCCCATAATTCTTTTGCGTTCAAAATTGATGTAACATCTAGCATTATGTTGTCATGCACTGAATGTGCAATAATTGCTGTAGCTCTGTCATTTCTTAAACTCCATTTTCTAAGTTCTTTGCCAGGAGTGATTGACTTCTCTTCTTCTGATTCTACCCATTGCCAAAGACCTTCATCTTTTAGTATGAGTGAAGTCTTTAATTTCAGATTAAATAACTCGAAATCCAAGATCGTACTGCTCTGACACTGAATATTGTTGATCGACAACATCTTCTAATCTTCTGAATAAGCTCCAGATACGGCTATTGATGGATGTGTGAATGATGTTGAGAGAGGTGCGGGGATACCATTGTATCGGCTCTGATATGTTCTGATACCACTGTAGGAAAAATGTTAAGAATTCTTCCTCAGAAAACACGATGAAAGTTTGAATAAATCAAACTAATATCAGTATTTTCAATCGGGTCTGATTCTGGTCTATGTACTAATAGAGCAGTTCTTATCTTGATTGAATTACAACATGCGAAATTAAGAGATATATTGCGTGAGTATTATAGATAATTTTAGACATCTGTTGAAAAAACTTGATAAAAAACAAATTTTTATAATTATGATTTTGAATCTTCAGCATACATCTCTTGCTGTGTTGTTTCTTTGTTGTGTTTACAACGAGTCTCTGTTGTATTTACAAGGAGTAAAACACATGTATTTATATTGTTATAGGACAGGTCTTTTGGCCTTTTAATTCTGTAACAATAGATCTAACCGCTACGATGGTTGATATTCAACAAACGTTCTGTATCTAGACTCAAATGAATTTTGTTCACGAACTGTTCATGACAGTTTCGCGACAATCCACAGTTTTGCGACAGGCAAAAGTTTTGCGAATCTTTCGAATTCGAGTTTGAACAAAAATAAAAAAATATTTTGCGACAAGATATTATTCGCGAATCTTTCGAGTTCAAAATTGAACAAGAATGAAAATATTTTACGACAAGATAGTGTTTGCGAATCTTTTGAGTTTTGAGATACTTTCGAGTTCGAGTTTGTTTCTCAGTTTTAAGTTCACTTCTCAGCCTTTGTCAATTAAACTGTGCACTTTGCTAGTAGAACCAAGATTTGTCTGATAAGGTGTTCTACCCAGCATGGTCAAATCTCTATTTTTAGTACATTTCATAGATAGTTCAAAAAACTGAAAAAAAACTAAAAATTTTGATTTTTTGCACTTTTTAATTTTCTAAAAAATCTACATTATTTAAAAATTCGAAAAAAAAAACTCTATCAGTCTTTTAGGTAATCGAAATCAAAAAAATGATTCACTATTCGATTCCTAATAATACTGAATTAATGTCTATTAGGCATGCATGACATGCGACATTAAACTGATTTTTTACAATTATAGAATTTTACGTAAATTTCAGTTCTACAGAAATTGTCAGACACAAACCCAAATTTGTATCTTATCTGTTAGAGCACATGCGTATAACCACTCAAAACAGATCTAAACCACTCATGCATGTCAAAATCATTCTAAGAATCAACATGCAGACATTCCATGTAAGCAAAGTACCACAAATTAGAAAATTTACTTGCATGTAATCATAACAATTCAAAATTTTGCCATTTTTACTCACAAAATTGCAAAACTTTAGATGATCATATCTTTGGCTACATGACACCAAATTAGGTGTTGTAAAGCTCAAAACAGAGGGAGACCTAGTGAACAAGACACTTGCCACATCAGCCTACCACCTAGGATTCACACGTGCGAGTTCAGAATAGCCAAAGAACCTATAGTAGGACGCACTTTTTGTAGGTCAATCCATCAAAAAATGTGCAAACACCACACCACGCCTAAAAGTGATGCTGCCAACAATATTAAATGGTCAATTATAGCTCCATGAAGCCTTCATTCAGGTCCTATGTAGTAGTATGGGCTGAGAACCATGATTTTTTGATTTATAGAAGTCAAAATAGCCTCAAACTTGATGGAATTGAAACTTAAGCCTCCACCCACCAATTTACAAGTCTGATAGCTTGTTGGAAAGACAAAAAGGAATTCTAATTATGTTGTCAAAATTCCAGAATGATTCCCTTATGGATTTAGAGAAATCCACCCACTAAAAATCACAAAAAATGATCAATTTTTGCCCATTTTTTGACTTCCTACAAGCTCAATTGTTGGAATTCTCAGCTCTAACTTCAAGGACACCTTCTAAAGACTATGATTTATCTCTTTACAAGCTCTAATTTGTGATCTACAACCTATTGCCATCCAATTTTATGAAAAAACAAGCAAAAAACATGATTTTTGGCATTTTTTTGATTTTTTTACTATCATAAATTGGAAATTTATGACTAGAAACATTTTCTCCAACACATGCAAATCAATTTATAGGATTATAATTATCTAATTGATCTGATCATTCTGGATTTTGGTTCTTACTATCTATTTTGTGTCAAAAAGCATGGAAAAACAAGCAATTTTGACCAAAACATAGCCTAGAATACTAAATCATGGTAAGATCCAACATACATCATTAATTTCAACATTAATATGAAAGTACATTTTGCTGGAAAATTCAGATCCACACTAGTTTTGAGTTACACAAGCTAAAGCTCCAAAGCAACAACACAAATTGGTTTCCAAGCACAATTCTCCATAAACCACAAAGAAATTAAGAGAGGCATGAATCATGCAATTTGAAATTGGGAAGCTCCTCAAGATCTTGTTTACAATACAAACACAATGGAGTGACACACTATGGAAAAACCACCCACCCAAGTAGAAGCATCCAATCAAACTCTAGAAGCTTCATCCCCAAGCCAAGGAATAGGAATCATGAAAGTAGAGTGAGACCTTGGTAATGAATCAATTACAAATGTGTGGAGTAGGACGAGTTTGGCCTCTTTTTATAGAGCCATGAACCATTGTGCAGATAGACATGCAATGTCCTAACTCTCCTATACTTAGATTCCTCTAGAATAGAGTCTCTATGCTTAGATTCTCTATTCATAGATTTGCTATTGATAACTCTACAACATGCACCAGTCCCAGACCTTGTACTTACTCCATTTAGTGTGTTATGGGCCTCACAAGGATATTAGTTACTTTCGGGTCACGTCTAGTGTGACATGGCATAACTGTGAAAATTGTCAACATTTCCTAGCTAGTTTGAGGCCTAAATTGGCTAAAATTGTAAATAGTTTTGGTTCTGGAGTTTCACACATGTGAACTAGGCCACAATGTTTTTATTTACTATATTTTTTCAGTATGATGAAGTGTCAAACTTCATACCCTTCAAAATGAGACCATTTTGATGTATTTTGGTCATATAAGCCATTTTTAGCTATTTTTCCTATATAGGGAATATCTAGGGTCAAGTACCTTCTAGAGAGAGGAGAGAGAGTCATCTTCCTCATCCATAAATAGTAGGGAAGTCGTGGAGAACAGGTTGGAGAAACCTTTTGTATGCTTCATTGAGATCAATAGATCATTGTCATTGTTTCTTCCTCCATTGAGAGCATTGTTGTGTGTATTGTCTTCAAGCTATTGTGTATGATCTTAGGTGCTTTCCAAAAGTGGTAGGCTGATGTATTATGGACTGTATAATGCTATTTTGGGCCGCACTTGATGTTTATGGAAGTTTCCATTTGTGATAAATGCTTTTTGATCAAGTTCTTTGCATTCTAGGTAGCATAGAATGTGTTGCCAATTCCTAGCTTATGTAGTTTGGAGTGCAAGCATTCAAGCCAATGATCTTGGAGTTTAGATCCACTTAGGATCTGTATTTTTCACATGGTATCAGAGCTGGTTGGCTTCTATTTACAGTAAGTATTCCATTTTTGGTGATATTTGGATGTTTGATCAAGTTCTAGCATGATTTTGCATTGCTTTGTTGATCAAATCTTACTAACCTTTGTTTTGTGAGTTGAACTTGTGGATCAAAAGCATATTTCAGGTCTATTGAAGATCAGAGGCTGAAAAGAAACTATTTTGGATCAGATCATAACACCTAATCATTTGTGATTGTGAGGCTTGTGCATATTCAATACTAACAATGTTCTTTTCAATCCTATTGTTGACAATCTCCATTCTTGGATGAACACTCTCCTTAAGTGGATGAAACTTCTCCTTAAGTGGATGACAAATGCTCTTTTGAGTGAGTTGTAATTCTCCTAAAGGCTGAGCAAAGCTCCCATTTGGATGAAAGATCCCCTTTTTTGGGTGAACATATTGTAAGCTCCATTGTGAAGAGCATATTGTAAAGATTGTCATCAATTTTGGCATAAATTTTGGTGTACTTTGTTGAGCATGTAAGTAACTCTCCTTATGTAATTTGATTGGAGCATTTGCTGGAAGGTGTTAACCATTATGCAAGTGTGTTTTCAGGTTCTTAACAGGTTGAGGAACATTCTCATGTGAAGTGATCTTAGATCTACATCTAAACACCAAGATTTGACAAGATAGTGAAGCTAGTCTTGTGATTCACTAAGTGTGCTCATTCATTCACCTCTAAATCTTGTATTTATCACTTGCTGGAGTTTATAAACTTTTAGAAGTGTGGTTTACATGTGGTTTTACAGGTTGAATCAATATCTTAGTGTGTTGATCATATGTTGATCAAGTTTGTTCATTACTAGGTAATCTTGGCATCCTAGTTTTGGGTATTTTCTAAGAATGCAAGTAACTCTTCACACCATAACTTGATTTGGTCACTTGCTAGAAAGTTTGAGAGCTTAAGCAAGAGTGTGTTCAGGTTGGTTTGATTTTGTAATCCATTCTTAGTGTGTGCAAAGTGTTGCATGTGTTTCAATCTTCCTTTCTATGCTTGGAAACCATCTAGGTTCAAGATAGAAGTGTTTTAGGGTCCAAAATCTTCATAGATCTCTTTATCTATCATTTGTTGAGAGAAAAGTGAGTGCTAAGTGCTTTAGGACAGAACCTAAAAGTTGAAGAAACATTAGAATCATGGCTTCCAATGGTGGGATCATGCTAGAGTCTAGTGAAAGGTTGAGTTCATCAAACTACTCTACTTGGAAAGTGAGGATGGAGTCCTTACTTGAGTTGAATGAACTCATGGACATAGTTGCAGAAATTGAAGAGAGACCTCTCACACTTCAAGAGCAACAAAGGTTTGATAAGAAGGCCAAAAGGGCTCTTCATATCATTAAAATGAATGTTACAAATGAACTTCTCAAGGAAGTTGGAAAGTGTCAAAGTGCAAGTGAGGCATGGAATGCCTTAAAGAAGCTCTTTGAATCAAAGTCCACATCTAGGGTATTGACCCTAAGGAGACAAATATTTTCTAGTAGGCAAAGAGAGGGTGAAAGTGCTCATGCATTTATCTTGAGAGTTAAGTCCCTAAGTGATGATTTAGCATGCATTGATGAGAACATAAAAGATGGTGAAATAGTCCAAGTTATGTTGAATGGTTTGCTAAATGAACATGCTAACCTTGTGCAAAGTTTTGCCATTCAAAGAGTCTTGCCAAGTGTGGTTGACTTGCAAGAAATCTTATTGGCTGAAGAACATAGGTTGCAATCAAAGCTTGATGGTGCATCCTTGCAAGGTGGAGGTGAAGAGGCTTTCTTCACAAAAGGCAAATTCAAGGGCAAAGGTAAAGGCAAAGGGAAATGGTCCAAAGGTGGTAACTTTGATCATGATGATCACTCTTCCTCTTCCTCTTCTACTAAGAACAATAAGTCAAAGTTCAAGTGCTTTTATTGTGGGATAAAAGGTCATTTTGCAAATGAATGTTATAAGAAGAAAAGAGAGCAAGGAGAGAGGCAAGGAAATCTTACAATAGATGAGGAAGAACATAACACATGTGAATCACTTGTTATGACTTCAAGTTTGTTAGCCAACATAGATGATAATGATCCTTGGTGGATTGATAGTGGAGCCTCATCTCACATGACAAGACATAAGGAATACTTTACATCCTTATTGTCTTATGAGGGAGAAGGTAACATCATCTACACTGCAAATGATGGTCAATGTGACATCAAAGGCATAGGCACTATTCCTATTTCCCTTTCAACAAATAGGAAAGCAAATCTTGAAAATGTTTTGTACATTCCTTCAATCACTAAGAATTTGCTTAGTGTAAGTCAAATGATTGACAAAGGACTTGATGTGGAGTTCATTGGAGATGCATGTTTGATAAGTAAATGTGGATCCTTGATTGCTCAAGGTAGGAGGCATGGTAAACTTTTCAAGCTTGATGCATGTGTGATCTCTAATCATGAAGGATGTATGGCTAGGGAGCAATTGACAAACCAAGAAGTTTGGCACAAGAGGTTGGGCCATCTCAACTTCAAATCTTTGGAGGTAATGGCAAAGAAAGAGCTTGTTCTTGGTCTCCCTAAAAGTCTTGTTGCAAACAATAGTGTTTGTGAACATTGTGCCTTGTCCAAATCTCATAGACTTGCTTATTCTAGATCTACTTCTAGATCTAAAGAAGCTTTTCAACTTGTGCATTCTGATATTCATTCTTCTAGTACAACTAGCAATGGTGGGGCAAAGATGTATGCAACTTTTATTGATGACTTTAGTAGGTATACTTGGATCTATCTTCTTAAAAGTAAGGATGAAGTGTTTGCTGCATTTGTCAAGTTCAAGAATGAAATGGAAAACCAATTCAATACAAAGATCAAATGCTTAAGATCTGATAATGGAGGGGAATACACCTCAAATAGGTTCAAAGACTTTTGTATAGCACATGGGATTAAGAGGGAGATGTCTAGTCCTAGGACTCCACAACAGAATGGAGTGGCCGAGAGGAAGAATAGAACCCTTTGTGAATGTGCCAAGGCAATGAGACTACATGCTAATCTTGCTAAGTCTTTTTGGGGGGAAGCTTTAGCATGTGCTAACTATCTATGTAATAGATGGACAAGTGCTTCCTTGGATGGTAAAACTCCTCATGAGGTTCTTTATGGTAGAAGGCCGAGTGTCAAGCATTGTAGGATCTTTGGATGTACATGTTTTGTCAATATCACACTTGATGATAGAACTAAAGAAGATCCTTCATCAAAGAAGGGTGTGTTTGTTGGCTATAGTGAAGTAAGCAAGGCTTACAAAGTGTACATTCCTTCTACAAAGAAAGTTGTCATAAGTAGGGATGTCATCTTTCATGAAGAGAATGTTTCCAATGTTGTTGATGTTGATGTTGATGTGCCTACTAATCATCATGATGTGCAAGATGTCTTGGATGAAGATGGAGATGCCACTCCAAAGCAAACTTCAAGGAAGACTCAAAGGCAAAGGGCTAAGCCATCAAGGCTAACCTATGATGAAAAAGGAAAGCAAGTGGTGGACAACTCTAACTTTGCTTTTCTTACCTCTTTTGATGAACCAACTTGTGTAGGTGAAGCAATTCAAAAGAAGGAATGGATCCAAGCCATGGATCATGAGCATCAAGCACTCATCAAAAGCAACACATGGAGGTTGGTAAAGCTTCCAAAGGACAAGAAGGCAATTGGTTGTAAGTGGATCTTCAAGATCAAGACAAATCAAGATGGATCAATCAACAAGTACAAGGCAAGGTTGGTGGCAAAGGGGTATGCTCAAGAATATGGTATTGACTATGATGAGACCTTTGCACCCGTGGCAAAGATGGTAACTATTCGAATCCTAATCTCTCTTGCAACTCTTTATGATTGGGATATGTGGCAAATGGATGTTACTAATGCCTTCTTGAATGGTGATCTTGAAGAAGATATTTACATGGAGCAACCCGAGGGCTATGTTTCACATGATGAGCCTAATCATGTGTGCTATCTCCAAAAGAGTTTGTATGGGCTAAAGCAAGCACCAAGGAGTTGGTATGCTAAGCTCAATTCCTTCTTACTTTCTCAAAACTTTGTTATGAGTGAGTATGATCATTCTCTCTACTTTAGATTGAATGAAAATGATATCACTTTACTTTTGATCTATGTTGATGACATTATCTTAAGTGGTGGTAACAATCTAGATATAGATGAAATCAAGATGGCACTCAAAAGAGAGTTTGAAATTCAAGATCTTGGTAAACTTCATTATATCTTAGGAATAGAGATTATTAGAACTTCTAAATCTACATTCATATGTCAAGAAAAGTATGTTAACTCTATTCTAAAAAGGTTTCATATGGAAGATTGTAAAGTTGTTTCTACTCCTATGGAATCAAATGTAAAGCTAACTACAAGAAGTAATGAAAGATCCTTCAAGGACATTACTCTCTATAGAAAGCTAATAGGATCTCTTATATGGTTAACCATCACAAGACCTGATCTAAGCTTTGTGGTTGGTAAACTAAGTCAATTTATGCAAGATCCTAGTGAGGCTCATTGGAAGCTAGGAAAGAGAGTACTTAGATACATCTCGGGATCTAGAGATTTTGGCATCTTGTATGGAGGTACTACACCTAACCTTTGTGGATTTTCAGATTCAAATTTTGCAGGTGATCAAATGGATAGGAAGTCAACAAGTGCCTTTGCAATCTATCTTGGAGATGGAGTGGTCTCATGGCTATCAAAGAAGCAACCAACTATCTCTCTATCTTCCACCGAAGCCGAGTACAAGGCATTAACAACATGCACCAAGGAGATTCTTTGGATCAAGAGGATGTTATTGGATCTTCACTTGCTGGAACCAGAGAAGACTCCAATCATACTTTGTGATAACCTTTCAGCCCAAAGCTTGGCAAGCAATCCTGTTTTTCATGCAAGGAGCAAGCACATTGAGATTGCTCACCATTTTGTGAGAGATCAAGTCATTGCCAAAGAGGTGGAGCTTCAACATGTCTCTTCAAAGGAGTGTGTGGCTGATATCTTCACCAAACCATTGGGAAAGGACCTATATTTAATGCATAGATCTAATCTTGGAATGTGCTCAAAGACTATGTTGAAACTAGCATCCAATGTTGAAGAGGGAGTGTGAAAATTGTCAACATTTCCTAGCTAGTTTGAGGCCTAAATTGGCTAAAATTGTAAATAGTTTTGGTTCTGGAGTTTCACACGTGTGAACCAGGCCACAATGTTTTTATTTACTGTATTTTTTCAGTATGATGAAGTGTCAAACTTCATACCCTTCAAAATGAGACCATTTTGATGTATTTTGGTCATATAAGCCATTTTTAGCTATTTTTCCTATATAGGGAATATCTAGGGTCAAGTACCTTCTAGAGAGAGGAGAGAGAGTCATCTTCCTCATCCATAAATAGTAGGGAAGTCGTGGAGAACATGTTGGAGAAACCTTTTGTATGCTTCATTGAGATCAATAGATCATTGTCATTGTTTCTTCCTCCATTGAGAGCATTGTTGTGTGTATTGTCTTCAAGCTATTGTGTATGATCTTAGGTGCTTTCCAAAAGTGGTAGGCTGATGTATTATGGACTGTATAATGCTATTTTGGGCCGCACTTGATGTTTATGGAAGTTTCCATTTGTGATAAATGCTTTTTGATCAAGTTCTTTGCATTCTAGGTAGCATAGAATGTGTTGCCAATTCCTAGCTTATGTAGTTTGGAGTGCAAGCATTCAAGCCAATGATCTTGGAGTTTAGATCCACTTAGGATCTGTATTTTTCACAATAACTAACAACTTGTTTCACTGGAGTACCTTCTTGTATCCAAGACTAGGAGTACACTGAATCCTATGTACTGGTCATGGACATAACATGATGGCCCAATCTTCTACGCCATAAATCTTCTCTGGAAATCTTGGTCACATATGCAATATCATAAGAGTTTGCACTCTCTCTTGGATGCAATTTGTAGCTCCCTCCAAATCGAGATCCACAAGCAAGAATCTCATCATCTTTCTTGATTACACAAGTGTCAATATGGAATTTGACATCAAGGCCATTATCAAGCAATTGGCCAACACTTATAAGGTTCTTTGTGAGCTTTGGAACAAAGATCACATTATTGAGAGAGAGACAACACTATCTCCCTCATTAGAGATGTTGGCTTGCTTGAATTGGTTCTTCTTCTTGAAACAATTAGTGGCATAATCACCTTTCTTGCCAAAAAAGAAGCACTTGATGTTGTTTTTCTTCAACTTTGATGTAGAAGCTTGAGAGGAATCCTCCTCCTCTCCATCTTTGTCCTTGTCTTTAGCTTTGTCTTTATAGAAATGTCGGTGTTGACCTTTGCTTCTCCATTTGTGCTTGTCTTTGACAAATAAAGCTTTGCCATCTCCATCATGATTGATCCAGAGTTTGTCTCATGATCTTGTTCTCTTGTCTTGATTCTTCATCAATAGGTACACCTTGCAAGGCCTCCAAGCTTGGTAGATCTTCTTTGATGGCATAAGATTGGACAAGATTATCATATTCATCTCTCAAGCCATTGAGGATGACTTGGACTAGCTCACTTTGGTTGATGGTGTCTCCAATGTATGCAAGCTCTCTATGGATGTCTTTGACTCCCAATACATAATTGGAAGCACTTTCTCCACTCCTTTGGAAACTTTGGAAGATTTGGTTCCTTAGAGTGAGGAGCCTAGAGGTATTTTTGGTCTCATAAATGGCTTTGAGTGTATCCCAAGCCTCCTTGGCTGAGGTACAAGCACCAATTTCTCTCAAAACTTCATTAGAGACATTCATCTTGATATAATGAAGAGCCATTCTAGCTCTTTTCTTGTACCTTTGGACTTCTTGAAGCACTTGAGGCTCCTCCTCAAGTCCAAGGACAATATCCATTACATCTTGGATGATTAGATATTGACTCCATCCTTAACTTTCAGATAGAGTAATTGGAGGTAGATAATCTCTCAATTGATTTCAATAGGATGGAACCCATGGATGCCATGAAAAGTAGAGTAGATGTCTTGTAATGGACTACAAAGTGTTTCTTCTCTCTCAATAATGGATCCAATAAAGGTGTGACACCAACTCCAAGATGAGATCTTGCAGCTAGATGTGAGATCAATCTCACTAGCTCTACCAATCTCTCTCAAACCAGATCAAACTTTCAGAGATGAAGTATGGACAAAGTTTGGGTCAACCTCTTTCAAGCACATGAAAAGCACTCAAATAATCCACAAATCTCTCAAACACAAATGGGTTGCATGAAACAATGTGGCTATGACCTCAAAAAACTGTCTAGATCTCAAATAAATTGGATTGGCAAGCTTTTTCTTGAGTTTTTGGATCAAACAAGCAATATAGGAGTAAAAAAAAAGGTGTCCAACTAAGTTGGGTGCCCTACCCACCTTGATTCAATTGGCTATAACTCTTGATTGGAAGATCTAATTGATATGAAACCAATTGCTCCACATTCTTGATTCTACTAGCCTTCTAGCAAGCTATCAAGCATGGATTTTGAATCTATCTTGGAATAGAACCACTTGGTCAAATTTTGCTATCCTTCACACATACAATACCAGATCAGGTCCAATCAATGTGATAACGAACTCTCTTGATCCAGAAATCTCAAAGATAGCAAGGGAGATGCAACTACACTCTCTAGATCTTGATTTTAACTAAAATTTTTGCAGCAATCTTGATGTATGCATGGATATCTTAGGTAGGCTCTAATACCATGTTAAACTTCACATGTGTGGGAGTGTCCTAAAGTGTGATTATGATCTCCTAAGACTTGGTGATTGCACAAAGATCAAGCATAGATTCATAATCAAGATCTCTCTAAAAAACCTAAGGCAAGAGCACTTCATGTATATATCAATCAAACAAGTACTTTCACATGTGTGGAGACTTTTCAAAGAAAAAACTAAGTGTGGGAAAGCCTTGCTCTTGGGTAGAGAGAGAAACCAACACGCAACACTCGGGTATAGAGAGAATGCCAAATTTACTCAAAATACATTAGAGGAGTTTTGAGTTCCAAAAAGACCCTTTAAGAATTCATGCAAGATGCCTTTTTATTATTAAAATATCATAACACTAATACTTTTGACTTGCCATAACTTTTAAATCGTAGCTCAAAAGTAATTATGTAACATATTATTGGAAAGCCCTTGTCGAGCACTTTCCAATGCACCAACTCCGCTAAATTCGGACTTACCACTAAAAGTTATGCCATTTTTAGTATGGAATCAAAATGTGGACTCAAAAAGTTACGTTACGTAGATTTCAAATTTGAGTGTTTCGATTGGTCCATGTGTAAGAAAAATTTGTGAAAAAATATAAAAAAAATCTTTACATAGGGTCTTTTTTGGATTTAGAACTCCTCTAATGGTGTATCTCCTCACATTAACTCCAAACAACTCAAGTACAAATGAAATAATCATGCCCTTTAATAGGAACTCGAGGTGAGGGGAGCTTGAGTATGATCGGATCTTTTTTTCTCTACCTCTAAATTTGATTGGCTTGATGACAAGTGAACCCTCAAATTTGATTGGGCCAATTTGATGAATATCTCACTTTTGATTGGACCCAACATTCCATGAAATCTCATGAGAGGTGTAACTAACCCAATCACAACTCAGCAAATGTAGCAAGTCTAACTAGCTTGAGCTACCTCATGTCCTACTTTTGGCCTAATCATGGCTTTACATATATACTTGTCCATTTTGCCTTCTAAGCCAAATTGGCCCTATTACCTACTCACACATAGATGAACATAGAAAAAATCCATAGATAGCTTTTTTATTTTTCACACTAGAGAGATTTCATATGTCTGATGTAAGCCATTGACCCTGTCTAGTGAAATTAGTAAGAAATTGTTGGGTCTTGATGAAGAAACAAAACATTTCAATTGCCAAAACTTTGCTAGCTTTCCACCCTAATTTTGACACAAAAGACACACGAAGCAAAATGTTTGCGAACAATTTTGCGACACACGACACGAAATTGTTTCGTGACACAAAATCATTCATGCTCTACAAAGGTCCAAGAAGATCAACCAAGTACCATCAGGTACAAATATTTGATCTGATATCGTGACATTAGCAGAAGTACTTTAGGACGTGGCTAATCCACCACTCTTGTAATCCATGATTACTTATAGATGTTTAATCTGTCTGATCAAAGAAGTTACATGACGCGACACAAAAAAGTTCGTGAACTATATACTTTCTACTTGATGCATAAAACAAAAGACGAAAAATATACTAAACACATGTCCGCTTGTGAGTGAGACAATTTTGTAAGAGGATCAACAGATCCAGGATTCCGCTAGTAAGCGAGACACTACTCGAGGGAGAATTGTATTTCTCTCATGCCAATGCACTATGTAGATCTGTCACACAATGCTTGAAATCAGAAGATCAATAGATAATATTGTAGTTGTTATGCACATATTATTCTGAATGATTGTATGATCTCGAATGAATATTTGTCTACTATTGTTCGTGTATCTCATTTACTTGTTTATTCAATTTCACACACTGATTTAATTTTGTTGAATGCTATATTAATCTATAACGTAAATCAGCAGTGTATGTCTACATTCAAAAGGATTGTAAGAATGATATAGCCGGTAGTGACCAGCAATCATATCTGAATTTCAAACGAACTGATTTTGTTCGCAACTATTTTCACTTCGTGTTTCGTTTCGTTTCATTTCGTGATCACTTGGATTTCAACATAAATCAATTTCAGAGCTTATTCAAGTTTCGTTTCGCTTCACTTACTCCCATCACTTCGTCACCAAAATTTCATTTTGCACTTTTCATCACTTGAGAGTGGTCCTATTGATTGTACATTGTATCACCAACCATACAAGGAAAGTCACTCAAGAGGTATCAAAATCGCATGTCTTGAATGATTGTGATTTATGCTTGACAAACAAAAAGAAGGCATGAAAAAAAATTTGTTAAAAAAAGAACACTTATTGACATGCCAATCTTTTGGACATCATACTAGTATTTTATTTGGTTATGTACCTGATCAACGTACTTATAGAACTCACCCATCATTTTTTCCAATTCCAAGGTGAGAAAACTTTTGAGAAACGGTCTCACATTCATGTGTTCTAAATGTGTGCCTAATTGATATGCCTTTATTCATTACTATATTTTGACTTGCAATTCTTTCTTCCAAAATGAAAGTTAAAATTTAAAATATACAATTGACCTCACTTTTGGATGGTAGTTTATAACAAGTAATCTAGTAATGATCTTGTGAGCATTTATGTTCTTAAGTTATTGAATTTTTTTTGTTCATGTGATGTCCTTTCTTGATTCATTTGTTTATTTTTCATTTTTTTACAAAATTTTGATTTTGGTGAAAGGAAGTTATGTCATGGTGATTCATCATGCTCTTTTGAGCTATTAAATAGCATCAACAATATTGTAGATTTATGTTTGGCATCTAATTTTCTTCATTGAGATTTTTAATCATTGATTTAGTTCTTTGATTTTGAAGTATGTGGCAGCCTATCATTGGTTGTCCATTCCACCAAACAACAAAATTTGAAAAAAATGTAAAAAAGAATTGCATTAGAAATGCGAAAGAAAAAAAATTTGAATGTGAAAAAAAAAAAACGTCTTCCTCTCAGCCGTTCTGTCCTTCTTGGGCTCCCGCACTCAGACACTGGGCCCTTTAAGGGCAGAACGCCCTTGAGGGAGGTCCCCCACCCCCACCCCCACATGTAATTTTTAGTCAAAGAAGAAGAGAGAAGGAAAGAAAATAAGCATTCTGCTTGGTGCTTCCACTCTCAATCATTATCATTCTAATGTTCATTCTTATTCATTGTAATTGATCTGTTGGTTGATTCATAGCATTGTGTTTGTTGTGTGGATTGTCATTGTATCACTTTGCTACCTCTAACATTTATTGCAGGCTTTGGAATTGTGGGGCCTTGGCTGTGTCATTTGCAAAGATCTACGTGCTTAAAGATTTATGTCCTTGCATTCTATAAACTGTGTGCACCATTTACTTGCAACAAAAATTGTAGATTGTTACTTGTTTGAAGCTTTGAAGTATCCGTCGACAATTTGTTTGCATGTGTTTGCTATCCAAGAAGAAGCCACTTGTGGCTTTGTTTGACACCGAAGCACATTTTGTAGCCTACCATCTACTCCATTTCAAAAAGCCTATTTTGTTCCTAATCATCATTAAGTCATAACCTCATTGGAGGTTTGAGGATTGTGGAATTACAACTCACTTGTAAGCTTGTAAATCATTGATCATTGAAACTATTTATTAGGCCCAAATAATTATTACAAGTAGCCCAATAAGTAGTTAGACATTTGCTTGTCTTACAACCACTCATAAAGCCAAACAGTCGTCGTGAACAGTGGGTCCTTTTACACCCCCTAAAATCACTACTAAGGGAGGCTGAATTTGTTGTATCAAAGGGCCATCTCCTACTCCTAAGATCATTTATGAGCATAGCCTTAATCTTCTTCTCTAAAAATTGCTCTTTTTAGCCATTTTGGAGCCCAAATCTCTGCTCCATATAGTCATTGTCTAGGCCATATTTTTTTGGTTGTAGTTCATGGTGTAATAGCCACTTTATGGCCTATTAATCACTAGTGAAATAGCCATATTTTTCTTCTTGCTAGAGTTGATAGAAAAAAATCTTCTTGTGCCTTCTATAGATCATTATCAGGGTTTGAAACCCTCCTATAGCTTATTGGATATAGGAGTCATTCATTGTCTCCTATCAACCATTGATTTGGCAGGGCATTTCATTGTGATTCATCATCCTTCAAGCCTTCTGTAAATCACTGTGAAAGAGTTAATTTGTTGGCCTTTTCATTATTGTTTTGATAGCAATTATTTTTATGAGAGTACACCCATCAAATAGCTATCTAATTCACTTGAGCATTTTGTGAACAAGGCTTGTCTATTAATTGTCAGGAGAGCCAAAAAATAAAGACCTTGTAGAAGCATAAAAATCATGATTCTTGAGGTTTTTCTTCAAAGATTGTACATCATTGTCAAGAGGGAAATCACCCTGCCTATAGATTACTGTTCTAGGTGCCCTATTAATCTTTGTCTGTGAAAAATAAACAATCATCTATGTTAAGTCTAGGGGTTAGATAAACTTTTTTGTTACCATCTTTGTATAAAGGATGATAATAGGGCCAATTTTGGCTTAGAAGGCAAAATAGACAAATCCACATGTAAAGCCATGATTTGGCCATAAGTAGGACATGATGTAAACTCGAGCTAGTTAGGCTTATTACATTTGTGTAGTTGTGGTGGGTGAGTGAGTCTTCGATCCTATGTGTTGGCATAGAACATTGGATATCCCTGATTAGAGATGGGAAAGCATATCAATGGTTTTGTAGTTGGACTTCCAAAGACCCAATGTCAAAATGATTCTATTTGGGTTGTTGTGGACAAATTAAGTAAGTTAGATGCGTTCATGTTGAAATTCACAAGCTAGTTTGGACGAAACTTGGTCACATGCATTGTAATTGGCAAGATGGCCATATAAATGAATGCCACACGTGCCAAAGTAGCATAGGATGCTTTTCCAAAGTTTATTCTACATCGTACATTGTAAAGGCCTTTAGATAGGGTAGGGTAGAGATAAAATAGGAGCCAAAAATAGTATCTTTTACATTGTTTTTGGATCTCGAGATTAAGGACCCTAATTAGGGTGGATTTAATGATTACTTAGGTTGGATACTAGGGTTAGGTTATGAGAAGTACAGAGATGTCCTAAAATGCTCATATTCGATCTTGAAATGTATAAATATGTGATGGGATCTCCATCAATTAATGAGTAAGCAATTGGTTTTCAATCTACCAATGTTGTCAGCGATCTAGATGTTTGATAATTGCTATTTGTGTAGAGTGATTTATCTTTGTGAGATTGATTTGGAAGTTCATGTACTGTAATCTGCTTGTGGCAGTTCGTACTTTCACACTTGTGAAGGCAATTGCATAAATTTGAGCCTACAAGTGGAGTTCAAGCCAACGTGAAGCTAGGAAACACTAAATTGGTTGGTGCTTTAGCTATAGGATCTTAGTTGGATCCATTCAAGGTGCTTCCCCAATCATTTCAAAGGTTTATTGGAGTCTATTTGCTACATTTTTAACATGGTATCAGAGCATTGTTATGAAATGAGCCAAATTCTTGCAATTTGATTCACTAGCATCATAGATTTTGATCAACTCAAGGCATTGATTGATTCTTTATGATAATCTATGATTAGTATCTCCATTATTGATCAAATAGAGTTCTTGTAGGATCTAATTTGAAAATGTTTAGGCTTCTAAAGCCAGGTTCTAATCATTTCTCATCTACAAGATCAAATTAGCAAGTTTCACTTGCATTCTCACACTTGATCCAGAGTGAGTTTTGGAATCAATCTCGAGGAGTAGCATTCAAGCATTGGAGAGATAGGAGAATTGAAGGTTTTGGAGTTAATTTAGGTTTTTCTCAGGTGTGTGAGAGACCTCCTAAGAGTGATTTAGGTTCATCTCAAAGAATTTTGCAATCACTCATCATTAAGATCGTTTTTGGTCAAAATTGTCATCTTAGTAGCTTGTGCTTGGAAGGTAGAATGTTTTGACTCTTATATAAAGTATCAACCTGATCTTATAACAGTGATTTAGAGTGGCATTTATGTGCAATTATATCTTCTTTTCTCAGGTTAATTGGATCTTTATATGCCTTGTGAAGTTTAGATCAAGGAGGAGTCATTTTTTGATCATTTTTCTACATCAATCAAGCTAGTTTCATTTTTCATTTTTCAATAGAATTGGTTAAGCTCAAGATCCAATAGTATCTTGTTGAGAACTCATTTGTTAATCATTATCAGTTCCCTAGATAGTGGGATAGCTAGTTTTTGCATTCTTTCTATTGTGTATCCAGTCTTTTAGAATCAATCTCTTGTTTAGAGGAATATGGCATCAATGAATGCTTATCTTTTGGATTCTAGTGATAGATTGAAAAAATCAAACTATTCCATATGGAAATTAAGAATGGAATCTATCCTTGTAATGCAAGCCCATCCACCCTCAAAAATCCACTAGATACAAGAAGAGGTGCAAACTAGCCCCCCATTGTATCAAAATGAATGTAGCCAATGGACTCCTAAAGGAAGTAGGAGAGTGTTCCTCAGCCCAAGAGGCTTGGAAATCCCTTCAAAAAGTGTATGAGTCAAAGATCACTACAAGGTTGCTTGCTTTGAACCATCAAAGTTTTCAAAGCTACCAAAAGAAGGGAGAAAGTGCTTATTCATATCGTCACTAGTCTGATTATCAACACATCAAATCGGCTATCTATCTCTAGATTGCCCAATTCCAATCCACTAACTGATCTCTAGATTGCTCGTTCTCTACACACTTCTCTTTCTCAACTCCTCTATCATCAACTCAGTCTCATCAACTCACAAACTCCTCCCTTGAACCTTCGTCTTTTTCTCTTTTCTATCTTCTCTCTCTTTTACCTGCCATTCATTTTCTTGGTTGTCTCTTTCTTCAACTGAATATCATTTTTTTTTAGCTCTCCACTCATTGGCATGGTATATGAAGTGTATGTAGTTGGAGTTCACTTTAATGTTTTATTTTTACATTTGCTTACTCCAGTTGGATAATCATGTGATCCATGGTCAATAGATATATTTCATGTTTTTGCAGCTTCTAGTTCAACATCCGTATTTTGGTAGCTTCCGCAATATATGCAATTAGTGGTAGTTTGTTCATAATTTGCAACTTTTACTTTCACAATAAATATTGCAGCAAATCCTATTTTAAACATCCATGTAGGGACAATATGTTTTTAAGGCAACAAGAGTTATTGGCAACCCAAACACTCTAGTTGACTTCTAGCATGTTTTGAGTTTAATTTTTTTTAAGTAGACCATGTGATTTGGCCTCTTGAGATCTTAAATCATGTTGTTAGTGATTTGGCATTTTGGAAAAGCTTATTATGTCTTATTAGGCTCCTAGCCCTAACTCGTTGGACCTTCTAGCCAGCTTTTAATAGGATTCATCCCTGCTTAAGCTACATTCCACTACGACCAGCTTGTTAATATCATAATTCTTATGGCGAATATCATCATCGATCTTTCTATTTGTAGTGCTTTATGCTTTATGTTTTCTTTTGAGTGTAGCTTTTGTGCTACACAGTGGATGGACATATCTTTTTGTGCATGTCTTTTTGGCACGAAATGTTCGCACCCAAGAAATATGGGATAATGTGTGTCAAGAGAATGGTTAGTATCAAACAACGAGTAGATATGTTCCCTTAAAATGACAACAAAGCCATACTGTTTCTTTCAAACACTTTCAATTGTATTGAACAAACATTCTTCAACACCTCTTGACTACGTGTCAGTTATTGGAAGGATTCTCTCCCTCTATATCTCTTGGGAAGCTTCTCATCGACTTTGGAACTCCCTATTCTTTAAGCAAATTCTTCTCACTTCTTGAAGGAGATCATGCTAGTGTTCTTTTCCATAGTTTGCTGGTTCTGTTGACCAATAATTTGTGGCTTTCAATATAATTTTCCAATAGGAATGATTGTAGAAGTAAACTAATATTTTCCGAGAATGTTCTACTATGAAATTAACTTGTAGTTGTCCATTCCTAATGGTACTAATTTTGAAAAGGTGGTTAAAAATCTTGGACATCCATTTTTCACATATTTCAAAGTTTTTTTTGCTGTTTTGAGACATAGTAAAGCTCTTGAATAACATCTTGGTATTAAAACCCTATGATATGTCCGCATCATTGTCTCATATGCATCAAACACCTCAAACTAAGTTGTGAATAATCATGCCAGAAACTTGGTTTTGTTTCAAACGATACACAAGTGATGCTCCGAGTAAGTGTCACCTATTTGATACCATGGTCACACCGACAGTCATGTATGCAACAAAGACTTGGTGTATGGATTACTATGCTTTCACGTATGATTCGAACGAAACCTTCTGTCCCTCACCAGATTGTACTTGCAGAGTTGCAGTTCCTCCATTACAGGTTGAGGCTATCAACCAGGGATTTCACCTCTCATGGTTTTCTCAAGTAGGAAGGCTGCTTGACTACTATTAGAATAATAAATGTAAATGATGTAGAAGCCATAGGTTACTATGACCCAAAAGGTCGAGATCTATGTAACCATGGTCATTTATATTCTAGGCCCAAGCTAGTATGAAACTAACTTGTAGGGACTCGTGGGTCCACTAGGGGCCTATACATGTGAATTAAGTACCTAACTTGTTATCTGGAGTACTTAATAATTTTATGTAACTTATGGTAGCTAGATAGCCATTAGTTAAGTTATTGGACAACCAATAGTCATGAAGGTAGGTAGCCATCTTGGACTACTTATATGTAGCCATTCATTTGTATGAGACACACTTTTGTTAAGCAATCTACTGTTCATATTGGTTGTCCACAAGTTTCTACAAGAGGGTCATCTAAAGATCTGTCTCTTCTCTTTGAGAATACTTTGTGTTGATGAATAGTCTTGATTCTGGATTCCTACATGCTATCAGAGCCATTTTTTGGAATTGATTGCTTGCTGGAGGGCACCCAATAGGCAGCCACATTTCTCCTCTTTTGGTTCATAAAAATCATAATTTTTCTGATTTTTGTGGAGAGAGAACTGTTCGACTCCTTGTTTTTTGTGCAAGAAATTATAGGGAAAAGCTTGGAACCTCCACTCATTTGGGAGCCAACAGTAAGACGCCCATGCTCAACTAGTTTTCATGTGATTGAAATCATATTACATGCTTCAAATTTTAGATTTTCTTCTTGGAGGAGGGCGCCCATCTACCTTGAAGACAAATGTGTTTTTGACACATTTTTAGTGGCTGAAATTTTTCTATTTTTGAGCCTGGAAGAAGGTCCTACCATATGCTCCATTAGTACATTGAGTGCACACCATTTTACTACAAAAGTTTTGGTTCTGGTTTTGGCTTCATTGGAAGCCTGCATATTACTAGTTATTTTGTTATTTCAGTAGAATACAACCACCTATATCTTCTTGTGAATGAGCTATTGCATGTGGTGTATTCCAATCTATAGTGCTCATTTATTCAGCTATGATCTTGGTGATTTTTTAGTAGATTTTGGCCTGAAATCTGTTTTGGGCATACTTTGAAGATACTATGTATCGACCGAGGAGGGGAATACATTAAAAGTATGTTCGGCACGTTTCTTCAAAGCAAAGGCATTCTACATCAAATGACTACACCTTACACACCGCAACAAAATGGTGTTGCCGAGAGGCAAAATCGCACAATCATGGAGATGGCTCGTTGCATGCTTAAGGCAAAGGGCGTTCCCCACAAGTTTTGGGCTGAAGCGGTTATTCGACGACATACAATAGTAATCGGTGTCCGACTAAAGACTTGAAGATTTTGACTCCTTATGAAGTTTGGTATGATTTGGTATCACCACTAATGTTGAAGAGGAGGGGCTGCCATCATCCTCTAATGGACAACCCACTGGTTCTTCAAGTGAATAGCCCATAATTCATCAAGAGGAGCAAATTTATGAAGAGGAACAGCCTGTCGAAAACTTTGGACAGCATAGTCCGATTTCAGAGCACTTTGGATAGCAAAGTGTTGACGGTTTAGATCACTTTGGACAGCAAAGCATTGATCAAAGTAAGGCTATTGGACAACCTAAACCAGTCCCTAAATGGCTGTTGCAGACTTTGCAGGACAACAAAGTGAACCGCTTCTATGAAGGGAAGACTCGTGCCTCATCTAAATCAATAGAATTTGCTGATTTTTCTGATTTTGCTCTTACGTCTATTGAGGATAGTGCAATAGAACCCGTTTTTTATGAGCAGGCTAGAGGAGTGAAATGTTGGGAGGACGGATGAAAGAGGAGTATGACTCACTCATAAAGAACCAAATATGGGTTCTTGTTGATCTTCCACATGAAAAGAAAACAATTGGCTGTAAATGGGTTTATAAGATCAAGTACAAGTCCGATGGTACTGTTGAAAGGTACAAGGCAAGACTTGTTGCCAAAGGTTGTGCGCAAAAGGAGGGCATTGATTGTGACGAAACTTTTGCACCTACTGCATGAATAACTACTGTAAGGATAGTCACTACTTTGGCTGCCCATCATGGTTGGCGTATGCACCAACTTGACATAAAGACAGCCTTCCTCAATGTTCATCTTAATGAGGAAGTTTATGTGAAAAATACAGATCCTAAGTGGATCTAAACTCCAAGATCATTGGCTTGAATGCTTGCACTCCAAACTACATAAGCTAGGAATTGGCAACACATTCTATGCTACCTAGAATGCAAAGAACTTGATCAAAAAGCATTTATCACAAATGGAAACTTCCATAAACATCAAGTGCGGCCCAAAATAGCATTATACAGTCCATAATACATCAGCCTATCACTTTTGGAAAGCACCTAAGATCATACACAATAGCTTGAAGACAATACACACAACAATGCTCTCAATGGAGGAAGAAACAATGACAATGATCTATTGATCTCAATGAAGCATACAAAAGGTTTCTCCAACCTGTTCTCCACGACTTCCCTACTATTTATGGATGAGGAAGATGACTCTCTCTCCTCTCTCTAGAAGGTACTTGACCCTAGATATTCCCTATATAGGAAAAATAGCTAAAAATGGCTTATATGACCAAAATACATCAAAATGGTCTCATTTTGAAGGGTATGAAGTTTGACACTTCATCATACTGAAAAAATACAGTAAATAAAAACATTGTGGCCTGGTTCACACGTGTGAAACTCCAGAACCAAAACTATTTACAATTTTAGTCAATTTAGGCCTCAAACTAGCTAGGAAATGTTGACAATTTTCACACTCCCTCTTCAACATTGGATGCTAGTTTCAACATAGTCTTTGAGCACATTCCAAGATTAGATCTATGCATTAAATATAGGTCCTTTCCCAATGGTTTGGTGAAGATATCAGCCACACACTCCTTTGAAGAGACATGTTGAAGCTCCACCTCTTTGGCAATGACTTGATCTCTCACAAAATGGTGAGCAATCTCAATGTGCTTGCTCCTTGCATGAAAAACAGGATTGCTTGCCAAGCTTTGGGCTGAAAGGTTATCACAAAGTATGATTGGAGTCTTCTCTGGTTCCAGCAAGTGAAGATCCAATAACATCCTCTTGATCCAAAGAATCTCCTTGGTGCATGTTGTTAATGCCTTGTACTCGGCTTCGGTGGAAGATAGAGAGATAGTTGGTTGCTTCTTTGATAGCCATGAGACCACTCCATCTCCAAGATAGATTGCAAAGGCACTTGTTGACTTCCTATCCATTTGATCACCTGCAAAATCTGAATCAACTCCTTGGTGCTTGCTTTAGCCCATACAAACTCTTTTGGAGATAGCACACATGATTAGGCTCATCATGTGAAACATAGCCCTCGGGTTGCTCCATGTAAATATCTTCATCTTTGCCATGGGTGCAAAGGTCTCATCATAGTCAATACCATATTCTTGAGCATACCCCTTTGCCACCAACCTTGCCTTGTACTTGTTGATTGATCCATCTTGATTTGTCTTGATCTTGAAGATCCACTTACAACCAATTGCCTTCTTGTCCTTTGGAAGCTTTACCAACCTCCATGTGTTGCTTTTGATGAGTGCTTGATGCTCATGATCCATGGCTTGGATCCATTCCTTCTTTTGAATTGCTTCACCTACACAAGTTGGTTCATCAAAAGAGGTAAGAAAAGCAAAGTTAGAGTTGTCCACCACTTGCTTTCCTTTTTCATCATAGGTTAGCCTTGATGGCTTAGCCCTTTGCCTTTGAGTCTTCCTTGAAGTTTGCTTTGGAGTGGCATCTCCATCTTCATCCAAGACATCTTGCACATCATGATGATTAGTAGGCACATCAACATCAACACCAACAACATTGGAAACATTCTCTTCATGAAAGATGACATCCCTACTTATGACAACTTTCTTTGTAGAAGGAATGTACACTTTGTAAGCCTTGCTTACTTCACTATAGCCAACAAACACACCCTTCTTTGATGAAGGATCTTCTTTAGTTCTATCATCAAGTGTGATATTGACAAAACATGTACATCCAAAGATCCTACAATGCTTGACACTCGGCCTTCTACCATAAAGAACCTCATGAGGAGTTTTACCATCCAAGGAAGCACTTGTCCATCTATTACATAGATAGTTAGCACATGCTAAAGCTTCCCCCCAAAAAGACTTAGCAAGATTAGCATGTAGTCTCATTGCCTTGGCACATTCACAAAGGGTTCTATTCTTCCTCTCGGCCACTCCATTCTGTTGTGGAGTCCTAGGACTAGACATCTCCCTCTTAATCCCATGTGCTATACAAAAGTCTTTGAACCTATTTGAGGTGTATTCCCCTCCATTATCAGATCTTAAGCATTTGATCTTTGTATTGAATTGGTTTTCCATTTCATTCTTGAACTTGACAAATGCAGCAAACACTTCATCCTTACTTTTAAGAAGATAGATCCAAGTATACCTACTAAAGTCATCAATGAAAGTTGCATACATCTTTGCCCCACCATTGCTAGTTGTACTAGAAGAATGAATATCAGAATGCACAAGTTGAAAAGCTTCTTTAGATCTAGAAGTAGATCTAGAATAAGCAAGTCTATGAGATTTGGACAAGGCACAATGTTCACAAACACTATTGTTTGCAACAAGACTTTTAGGGAGACCAAGAACAAGCTCTTTCTTTGCCATTACCTCCAAAGATTTGAAGTTGGGATGGCCCAACCTCTTGTGCCAAACTTCTTGGTTTGTCAATTGCTCCCTAGCCATACATCCTTCATGATTAGAGATCACACATGAATCAAGCTTGAAAAGTTTACCATGCCTCCTACCTTGAGCAATCAAGGATCCACATTTACTTATCAAACATGCATCTCCAATGAACTCCACATCAAGTCCTTTGTCAATCATTTGACTTACACTAAGCAAATTCTTAGTGATTGAAGGAATGTACAAAACATTTTCAAGATTTGCTTTCCTATTTGTTGAAAGGGAAATAGGAATAGTGCCTATGCCTTTGATGTCACATTGACCATCATTTGCAGTGTAGATGATGTTACTTTCTCCCTCATAAGACAATAAGGATGTAAAGTATTCCTTATGTCTTGTCATGTGAGATGAGGCTCCACTATCAATCCACCAAGGATCATTATCATCTATGTTGGCTAACAAACTTGAAGTCATAACAAGTGATTCACATATGTTATGTTTTTCCTCATCTATTGTAAGATTTCCTTGCCTCTCTCCTTGCTCTCTTTTCTTCTTATAACATTCATTTGCAAAATGACCTTTTATCCCACAATAAAAGCACTTGAACTTTGACTTATTGTTCTTAGTAGAAGAGGAAGAGGAAGAGTGATCATCATGATCAAAGTTACCACCTTTGGACCATTTCCCTTTGCCTTTACCTTTGCCCTTGAATTTGCCTTTTGTGAAGAAAGCCTCTTCACCTCCACCTTGCAAGGATGCACCATCAAGCTTTGATTGCAACCTATGTTCTTCAGCCAATACGATTTCTTGCAAGTCAACCACACTTGGCAAGACTCTTTGAATGGCAAAACTTTGCACAAGGTTAGCATGTTCATTTAGCAAACCATTCAACATAACTTGGACTATTTCACCATCTTTTATGTTCTCATCAATGCATGCTAAATCATCACTTAGGGACTTAACTCTCAAGATAAATGCATGAGCACTTTCACCCTCTCTTTGCCTACTAGAAAATATTTGTCTCCTTAGGGTCAATACCCTAGATGTGGACTTTGATTCAAAGAGCTTCTTTAAGGCATTCCATGCCTCACTTGCACTTTGACACTTTCCAACTTCCTTGAGAAGTTCATTTGTAACATTCATTTTAATGATATGAAGAGCCCTTTTGGCCTTCTTATCAAACCTTTGTTGCTCTTGAAGTGTGAGAGGTCTCTCTTCAATTTCTGCAACTATGTCCATGAGTTCATTCAACTCAAGTAAGGACTCCATCCTCACTTTCCAAGTAGAGTAGTTTGATGAACTCAACCTTTCACTAGACTCTAGCATGATCCCACCATTGGAAGCCATGATTCTAATGTTTCTTCAACTTTTAGGTTCTGTCCTAAAGCACTTAGCACTCACTTTTCTCTCAGCAAATGATAGATAAAGAGATCTATTGAAGATTTAGGACCCTAAAACACTTCTATCTTGAACCTAGATGGTTTCCAAGCATAGAAAGGAAGATTGAAACACATGCAACACTTTGCACACACTAAGAATGGATTACAAAATCAAACCAACCTGAACACACTCTTGCTTAAGCTCTCAAACTTTCTAGCAAGTGACCAAATCAAGTTATGGTGTGAAGAGTTACTTGCATTCTTAGAAAATACCCAAAACTAGGATGCCAAGATTACCTAGTAATGAACAAACTTGATCAACATATGATCAACACACTAAGATATTGATTCAACCTGTAAAACCACATGTAAACCACACTTCTAAAAGTTTATAAACTCCAGCAAGTGATAAATACAAGATTTAGAGGTGAATGAATGAGCACACTTAGTGAATCACAAGACTAGCTTCACTATCTTGTCAAATCTTGGTGTTTAGATGTAGATCTAAGATCACTTCACATGAGAATGTTCCTCAACCTGTTAAGAACCTGAAAACACACTTGCATAATGGTTAACACCTTCCAGCAAATGCTCCAATCAAATTACATAAGGAGAGTTACTTACATGCTCAACAAAGTACACCAAAATTTATGCCAAAATTGATGACAATCTTTACAATATGCTCTTCACAATGGAGCTTACAATATGTTCACCCAAAAAAGGGGATCTTTCATCCAAATGGGAGCTTTGCTCAGCCTTTAGGAGAATTACAACTCACTCAAAAGAGCATTTGTCATCCACTTAAGGAGAAGTTTCATCCACTTAAGGAGAGTGTTCATCCAAGAATGGAGATTGTCAACAATAGGATTGAAAAGAACATTGTTAGTATTGAATATGCACAAGCCTCACAATCACAAATGATTAGGTGTTATGATCTGATCCAAAATAGTTTCTTTTCAGCCTCTGATCTTCAATAGACCTGAAATATGCTTTTGATCCACAAGTTCAACTCACAAAACAAAGGTTAGTAAGATTTGATCAACAAAGCAATGCAAAATCATGCTAGAACTTGATCAAACATCCAAATATCACCAAAAATGGAATACTTACTGTAAATAGAAGCCAACCAGCTCTGATACCATGTGAAAAATACAGATCCTAAGTGGATCTAAACTCCAAGATCATTGGCTTGAATGCTTGCACTCCAAACTACATAAGCTAGGAATTGGCAACACATTCTATGCTACCTAGAATGCAAAGAACTTGATCAAAAAGCATTTATCACAAATGGAAACTTCCATAAACATCAAGTGCGGCCCAAAATAGCATTATACAGTCCATAATACATCAGCCTATCACTTTTGGAAAGCACCTAAGATCATACACAATAGCTTGAAGACAATACACACAACAATGCTCTCAATGGAGGAAGAAACAATGACAATGATCTATTGATCTCAATGAAGCATACAAAAGGTTTCTCCAACCTGTTCTCCACGACTTCCCTACTATTTATGGATGAGGAAGATGACTCTCTCTCCTCTCTCTAGAAGGTACTTGACCCTAGATATTCCCTATATAGGAAAAATAGCTAAAAATGGCTTATATGACCAAAATACATCAAAATGGTCTCATTTTGAAGGGTATGAAGTTTGACACTTCATCATACTGAAAAAATACAGTAAATAAAAACATTGTGGCCTGGTTCACACGTGTGAAACTCCAGAACTAAAACTATTTACAATTTTAGTCAATTTAGGCCTCAAACTAGCTAGGAAATGTTGACAATTTTCACAGTTTACCTTTAGCAACCTGCTGGTTTTTTGGTTGCAGGTCAAGAAGACAAAGTGTGTCTTCTCAAAAAGGCTCTCTATGGACTAAAACAAGCTCCCAAGGATGTGGCATCAAAACATACACACATACTTTTGTGAGTGTGGGTTTTCTAATAGTCCTAGTGAATTTACGCTTTATGTCATGCATACATCTAAGTTTATCATCATCCTTTTGCTATATGTTGATGATATTATCATTACGGGTAGTAATGAACAATATATTGCAGTCTTAAAATCTAATCTTGTTTCAGTTTATGATACATCAGATTTAGGCCAATTGCATTTCTACCTTGGTCTTGAGTTTTTGCAAGGAAAGGCTTGAATCTTCATTATCCAACAGTGGTACATTAAGCAGATTTTGAAGCATTTCAAAATGGAAGATTGCAAACCGGTTGCTACACCAATTGAGATGGGCCTGAATTTAAGAAATGAAAGTGGTGGTGAACCATTTGATACTACACTATATTGTCAAGCGGTTGAAAGTCTCATTTACTTATGCAACTCAAGACCGGACATGTCTTATAGTGTAGTATAGTTTCCCTCATGAGTCAATTCATGCATGCTCCGTTGACATCACATTGGAAAGCATTGAAGAGGATCCTTCGATATCTTCAAGGAAGTAAAACACTTGGTTTGTTTTATCCTTCTAGTGATGATGCATGTTTGGCTGGCTTTTGTGACTCGGATTGGGGTGGAGATCAAGACACTAGACGCTCTACTGTGATCATTGCTTTTTCATTGGAAATTCTGTAGTTTCTTGGGTAAGCAAAAAGCAGCCCACCGTTGCTACATTCTCTAGTGAAGTAGAATATAGAGCAATGTTTTCAGCCACTACGGAGTGTATGTGGCTGAGACAATTACTTGTCGATATCCACCAGCCAGGGCCAAGCAACATCATCCAGAGAATCGCGTACGATATCTGCCAGCCGGGCCTTCCGAATACCGAAGTGGAGGAGAACATCAATGAATATTTATCCAAATATCCCCACGAGTCATCAAGAGGTGGCTGGCAGATATCATTCTCAGCTCAGACCATCAAGGGAAAAGAACTGCAAACCTTACCCGCCCTCCAACCACAACCGGAGTGGCAACAACAGTTATTTGAGAGAGACCCTGCTGCCATCACGGCTTACGTGACGAGTCCACAACAGTTACGGGTGAACGCGCATTTCCTACCATATCCAAGAAGATCCAAATGGGTGGAATGCGGCACTCCTCTGGACTAGAACACACTGCACAATTTCAACTGGCCAATCGTCAAATTTGAATGTGGGTGGACAACGGATGCAGACACCAGAAGGGCTCTCTCTGCATTCGCCAGTCACTACATCAATTGCCCCGATCCCACAGTCCACATGGCAGCCACTTACATCCGGGACTTAGAATATTAAATGGGCATTGAAACAAAATGGATGATTTCCTTCCCTCCATTATTTTTTATCCAAATAAGATGCTCGCTTCCGACAAAGTTGAAGACCAGCTGCCAGTCGCTCGCGTATATTACCGAGCTGCATTCCTTGAAGATCACTGGACGAAACGATTCCAAGCATGGGTGGATCAGGAATGGCTGACAGGAGTCCACAAGTCCTTCCACATGTCAAAGGACTCGATGAAACTGGACCGTCTCAACTTCATGGAAGATGTTACGGGCTATCTCATCCACGAGAGGCGGTCCAAGAGAACGCTATACTAAATCGGTAGAGTGCCGAGGGACCGGCACTACTTCAGGCCGTGGGTCCTGTTGGGGGTATTCCCAACAAATTGTAAATAAATAAAATCCTCCAATAAAATGTGTTGCGAGGGCATGGCATCCTGCGTGTATAAGCCCATGGCCCAATGAGCATGCAATTGAAGTTGTAAACAAAATAAACTTGACTTGGGCCTTGTAATTAAAATAAAACTAGAGGCCGAAAAGTCATTTTTAAACTTAGAGATCACTTTTTAGAGTTGGGTCCAAATTGGGACTCACATGAATCTTGTGATTTCTAATGTACTTTTTGTGGACCCTTGGATCAAGTTGGGTATGATCATTGTGGATATTAGCCAATAAGATTGAGGGGCAAAGGCCTTTCCCATTTTATAAAAAGGCACCATTTGTACACTATTTTGATGCTTAATGAGAAGGAGGAAACTCTACCATTTTTGGAAGAGAAGCATCCTCATTTGCTATTCACTACTTGCTATTGCTCTTGATTGTGTTTTCTATTGCTTTCTATTTCCATGTTTATTGTTTGCCATAGTGAATGTTTTTCCATTAGCAAGCATAAGGAGCATTTGAGCTAACCTCCACCCTCACTCTCTATCTCTCTCTTTCTCTTCCCTTCTCAATCTCTTCTTCTCGATTCCTTCTCTTCAACCAAAACTATGATGAATGTAGGTGTAGATGAGTAGAGTTAAAGAGGAGTAGTATAGTGGTGAGTAGATTTAAAAGAGAAATTAGGAAATTAACTAAAAGTAGCATCTATGCATAGTTAGGCACCTATCCAGTGATCTGGCCTTTGTTGACAGGCGGAAGGGCTATACTACGAGAGATCTTTGACCCCACAAAAGTACATACACATGAGAGGAAGTGCTTCTTGAAAAAAATAAGTAAAATTAAGCTCCTCTCCTCGGGTAGACAAAGAATAGAGCTAATTCAACTCGGGTAGAGAGATTTGAACAAGCAAGTCTCGCCATACAAAGATTGACTCAAAAACTCAACTTATATAATGATCATAAGGAGAAGTACATATAGAGTTTGTGGAGATCCCTCCTTGCATGCTATTGGACCCCTATTCATAGCCTTTCAATTCTATTGGACCCCTAATCATAGTCTCCTCAATTCTTTTGGACCCCTATTCATTACCTCCTTAATCTTATTGGACCCCTCGTGAAGAGTTCTTCATTCCTATTGGACCCCTTGACCAGAATCAACCTTTGACTCCGTCACTCATCAAATTACTTTATTACAAGTGTCAAATTCCTATTCATGTGCCTATCTAGCTCAAGATTGCATCATGACATACTTTTGGTTCAATAGAGGCATTACATGTGGATTTTGCCAATTTGTCATCTATGCCAATTTTTGGCCCTATCACAACTCTACACAAAGAAGCTTGACATAAAAACTTTATGAAACCCCTAAAGCTATGATAAGCTATTTTACACATGTGGGAACATGCTCCACACATGTGAAATGTACTCACAAACATAAAAGACATAAAATTGCCACATTATGCAAAACTAGTATTGCCATTTTTGAACTTTGAGATGTAGAAATCTCAATAAAGCAAGATAGTGCATCAAGCAATGGAAGAGAGGCATAAGTGAGAATGTTAAAGAGAGTACCACCTGAAAATTGCCTCTCCTTACCATAAAAGATGAGCCATAAGGACTTGGCTATCCATCTTGAAGATCCCCTTAAAATCATATGTTGAGGAGGCTCCTCCTCAAACCTGGACCCTTCACATCTTGATAATCTTCAATAGATATGATCTGAGATGCATCTTGAGATGTCTTGAGCTCAACCCCTTCCAAGGTTGAATGTAGATCTTCATTAAATATGACTTCTTTGCTCTTAATCACTTTTGAAATAGAGAGTACAATGGCTTTATAGGCCTCCTTGGTGGATAAGCATCCAACCATCATCCATAAGCTTGGATCATTCATCCTCCTTGTTTCCAAGGGAATATGTGCAAAGCAAGAACCTCCAAAGGCACTAAGGTAATCATCCTTAGGCTTCTTAGATAATACTTCATATGGTGTATTTCTTCCAAGAGCTTCAATACTCCTCAAAGCTTTGATTTTCAATGAGAACTCCATCTCAACATATGCTTTGAATAATAGGAAATAATCATGCACCATAAACCTCTAAGAAAGAAGACATGTGAATCTTGTGTGATCATCCTCCTTTGAAGACTTGGATGCATAAGCAACATCAAGAGATTTTCACTCTCTCTTGTGTTTAACCTGTAGATGCCTTCATGTCTAGATCCATATGCAAGGATCTCACCATCCTTCTTGATCACACAATTGTCAATATGGAAATTGACATCAAGACCACCATCAAGTAATTTTCCAACACTTATAAGATTCTTTGTAATCTTGGGAACAAAAAGAACCTCTTGAAGAGATAGAACTTTTGATGATGCAAGCTTCAAGGGAATGGTCCCTACTCCTTCAATTTTGCACTCTTGATCACTTGCAATATATCTGGACTTCTTGATTTCTTCATAAGGCGTAATAGGTGAAAAGGAATTCTTGGAGCTACACATATGTGAAGATGCTCCACTATTAGTATACCAAGAGTCATCCATGTTGAAGGTGGAATTTTGATGCCATAAGTGAGCATTCTCCATCACTTGCAATAAAGTCTTCTTTCTCATGAGAAATGTTGGCTTGCTTGGATTGATTCTTCTTCTTGAAGCAATTGGTGGCATAGTGGCCTTTCTTGCCACAAAAGAAGCACTTAACGTCTTTTTTCTTCTTTTTTGAAGTAGAATATTGAGAGGAATCATCATCCTCTTCATCTTGGTCTTTTGCTTTATCTTTAGAAAACTATTGGTGCTGCTTTTTTCTCCTATCTTTGTGCTTGGCAAATAAAACTTTGTCTTCAACATTATGATTGAGTGACAATTTGTCCACCCTTAATAGCTTCTTCTCATACCTTGATTCTTCAGCCATTAGCACTCCTTGCAAAGCCTCCAAAGTAGGTAGCTTCTCTTTGATGGCACAAGATTGAACAAGGTTCTCATACTCATCTCTCAAGCCATTAAGTATGACTTGGACTAGCTCACTTTGATTTATAGATCCTCCAATGCAAGCAAGCTCTCTATGAGTATCCTTCACTCCCAGAACATAATTAGTAGCACTCTCATCACCCTTTTGAGAACTTTGGAAGATTTGATTTCAAAAAGTGAGGAGCCTAGAGGTATTTTTGGCTGCATAAATAGCTTTGAGAGTATCCCAAGCTTGCTTGGCCGAGTTGCAATCACCAATCTCTCTCAAAATATCATTAGAGACATTCATCTTGATAAGGTGGAGAGCCATCCTAGCTCTCTTCTTGTAATTTTGTACTTCTTGAAGGACTTGAAGCTCCTCCTCAATCCCAAGTACTATGTCAATCACATCTTGGAGTATCAAGATTGACTCCATTCTAACATACTAAATAGAATAGTTGGAGGTAGATAGCCTTTCACTAGATTCCAATAGGTAGGAACCCATAGATGCCATGTAATAGTGAAGAATACTTGTAATGAGACACTAAAATGTTGCTTCTCTCTCACTATAGGATCCTTTAAAGGTGTGCTGCCAGCTTCTATGCAAGATCTTGCCACAAACTGAGATATGGACCTCACTAGCTTTTCCAATCTCTCTTAATCTAGATCAATCTCACATCAATTGATGAAGTATGGGTTAAGTTTGGGTGAAGCTATCTTTGACACGTGGGAAACACTCCAAGAATCCACAAATCACTCAAATACAAGCCAATTGTATGAAAGAATGTGGCTATGACCTCAAATTGATAACTAGATCTCAAGAAAGTGTGATTGGCAAGCCTAGAAGTGAGATTTTTGATCAAACAAGCATCATAGATTCATAAATAAAAGTGTCCAACCAGGTTGGGTGCCCTACCCACCTTGATTCAATTGAAAAGATATGATTTCTAAGAGTAAGTAGTCTTGATGTGATCTTTGCTTCAAAAATGTTCTTAAGAGTTTTCCAGGTATGCTTGGCTAAGGTACATGAGCTTATTTTTTTCAACATCTCATTAGAGATGTTCAATGAACTTATTTTCATTTGATGATATGAAGAGCAATCTTTGCTCTCTTCTTGAATCTCTGAGCATCATCATAAGCTTTAGATTCAACTTCAATTCCTAATACTATGTCCATTACACCATATAGAACCAACAAAGATTCTATCCTATCCTTCCAAACTGAATAGTTGAAAGTATCTAGTCTCTCACTAGCTTCAAAGAGAAAATCTCCTAGAGATGTCATGTATGTGAAGACTTCTTGTAAATGGACAAAAATATGTTTGAGCTTGTTCCAAACAAACTAAATGTTGCTACTCTCTCTCACTATAGGAGTTTTCAAAGGTGAACTACCAAGTCCTATGTGAAATCTTACACTGTGAAAAATGCAAAAAACATGCTTGGTCAAGGCCAAATCTGTATATAGAATGATTACACATGTGTGGAGCCTGTTTCCACATGTGAAATAAATGTACTTTTCATATAGTATAATCATATAGCTTGTACATATAGTTTAAGTCAAGTTCTATTGGCTAAAAAGGCCAAAATCATGTTTTTTAGACATATGCCACATAGCATCAATCTAGAGATTGCATGAGCCACATCATGAGATTAGGTGTCAAATCCCATGTGTAGAGGTCTTCTCACATGTGTGGAATAGTGGATCATTTTAGGATACATTCTTGGTCCAATTTTGCAGATTCCACATGTTATAAATATTTGATGGGGTTGATCCAAAACTAAGCCCGAATTAGCAAGTTTTTGGAAACTAGCTAATTTTGATGTGGCGAGTTGGATAGGATAGGTATACTCAAAATTTATGGACAAAAACTTGTTGTGGATTGCAAGGGTACTTTTCAAATGTGCTGGAATGTACAGTACCAATTTTGGAGTCTTATGTTTCAGTTTGATGCTAAATCTCCCAATTTAGCAAGTTTGTGAAAACTAGCTAATTTTGAGGTAGAGATTTTGAATTGACAACTAGATTCAATTTTTTTGTACCAAAACTTGTAGGCTGTAGTTGTACCTTCCACATGTGTGTTGCCGTATAGATCCATTTTTGGTTGATACTGTTCTCGATGTACTTTATTATTGACAACTATTACCAGTTGTAACTAGCCGTAGGCTAGTCTAGTAGTCTACTCCTAAATTTTTTTTTTCTCTCTATCAGGGTTCAGGGTTTATATGTATATTTTATATTCAGTATGAAGTTAGTGTGATTGAGTGATATTGTGTGTTCTTCTTCTGCCTCCCTACTTGGTGATTGCTTATGGTGAATGCTTGATGCTACATATCTGATTCTTGACAGTTCACACATGCTAAAAACTTCACATGGTATCAGAGCTTCATGCTTTGAAGAGGTGAGGGTGTATACATCAGATCTTTAGTGCTTTTGCTTATAGAAACTCGGATTTGGGAGAGGGAACTCGTTGAGAGACAAGCTATCTGTGGATCAAAATGAGCCTGATCTGCTCCAGTGGAACCGTGTACGGATAGAGACCTCACACGTGTGAAATCAGCCCTCATTAATGAGTGCTACTTCTCAAGGAATAATCCAAATTTGATGTTCTATAGCTTGTTGGATAGGTATTGAAGAGTAGAATGTGTTGCTCGTGTTTCTAAATCAATTTGATTTATCTTTAGAAGACTTTTAGGCAATCAGAGAGTTTGAGAGAGTACTCAACTCGTGGGATATGCCAAAGTGAGCACACATCAGTTCTTTTCACCATTTTCATCAATTTTCACTGTCAATCAAGTAGAATTGGATAGAAGCGAGGGTTCTGAGGTCTTATACTTTTCATTTTACACAAATTATTGTGTTTGAGTTGAAAGTAAGTTCCTAGAGAGTTTATCAGTACTTTGAAACTCGTGGGAGAGATAGACTTTGTACTTGCATGTGCTTCTTTCTTGTGACTGAAGCAAGATCCAAATTCAAGATAGATTGATTTTCTGTGTTGAGAATTTGTTCTCACATCTGTTGCTAGATTTCATAGGTTGGATCAACATCAGTGTTAGATCCTAGATTGAGATAGTAAGCACCATCCTTTCAACTCCATTTTTTTTTATCATTACTAGAATTTCTCATAGAGAAGATGTCTTTATCTGACTCACATTTCTTGGAGCACAGTGAGAGATTAACATCTTCCAATTATGCAATGTGGAAGATCAGAATGGAATCATTATTGATTCTACAAGATGTAATGGATATTGTGAGTGGAGCTGAAGAAGAACCTGCTGCACCTAATGAAGTTGCAACATTTCACAAAAGATCCAGAATTGCCCTTCATCATTATAAAAATGAATATAACCAATGAATGTTAAGAGAGATCAGTACATGCACTACTGCCAAGGAAGCTTGGGATACTCTAAAAACAATCTATGAAATCAAGAATACTTCTAGATTGCTTACACTTAGAAACCAAATATTTCTAAGTTATTGTTTGTGTTTGTTTTCGTTCTTAGAGCTATTTTTGTTTCTCACACATGACACACCCTCTTTCTCCAACAAGGAGGTCTCTGAGAAGACGAGATGATGAAAACTGAGAGCTGAGAAGTAGTAGTTAAGAATGACAAGCAAGAACTGTGTAAGTCTCATGGTGAATCCCGAGAGATGGAATGACCATGTAGGAACTAGTATTTCTAGGCAAAGTAATAAATGCAAGTAGACCCCTCTTAAAGAAAGTAGAGTGAGCCACCTTTTGATGGTGATCTCTAGTGGAGAGCATTATTCCACTTGTAATTTGTAAAATGTGAACATGCCACTAGGATGCCACCTAAGGAGCTCTCTTGCTTATTTAAGAGACTCTCTCTTTGAGAAGAGGAGCTTTTGGTTTAATGCATCTACTCCATGTCCAAATGAGAAGAGCCTCCATGAATTTGGTGCATCCTTTGAGATCTTTGATCATGATTATTTTATTGAGTGATTCTCTTATGATCATGCCCTTCCATCCCTTGTGTGTGGTTGTGGATTAGTGGAGGATTAGTTTTCCTTCTTTCCTTGTTGTGGATTAGATTTCTTTTCTAGCTTGTGGATTAATATAGGAATCAACATTTAGGTAACTATAGAGGCTAGAAATGTGGTGTAAATTTTGCAGATTCTTGACATTCTAGTTCTTGATGTTCTTGGGATGTCCAAGAATCAAAAAATGAGTGTCTCTTGATTTTTGGACTTCTGAAATGTTGTTAGATTAGTTTCTTGTTTCAGTTCTATGGATTAATGCAAGTGTAGAGTAGTTTTAGTTGGTAAGGATCTGATTCAAATTCGTTTTGTAGTATTAAAGTAGGATTTCATGGCATTTCAATCACTGTTCAACGGTTCTGCATGCTGATTTTATGATTGAACATTTTGGCATGCATGATTGACTGATTGTGGTCATTTATGCATGTGCTTTTAGTGCAAGAGTGACCAATCCGAGTGTCCTCTAATAGGCAGGAAACTTAGTAAACATAGATCCATCATTCTATCTGATATGGGCATTGTAATAAACAAGAAACATCTAATAAATGCCCAATAAGACATTCTGATTACATTGTGACAAATTACGAAAAATCGTTTTTTTGATAAAGACTAGCAGCAATAAGCACTTGGTTTTACACAAGCAAACAAAAATCTACGCTTTTCCAAGTGAGATCAAGGATGCCAATGCGGAAGCGGAGCGACATCATTCAATATGAGTTGTAGTGGCACCTGCAACATCTAATCAAAAGAAAAAACATTAGCCTTACACAAAACTGACTCTAGTTTCCCGTCATTGTTCTTTGTGTATTAGTCGCCTTTTTCCCGTTGCACAGTGTCTTCCTTCACGCTACAGACCTTCGCATTTTGCCAAAAAGACACTTCCACAACTTTAAGGGCAAGTGTCACTTTTTCAAGGGTGGGTCTCGCTTTTTCTTGAAAGGCGAAAAATGCGACAGTTGGCTAAAAAACTTTTCTAAGGCATTTGGAGACAGTGTCGCTTTTTATCAAAAGGCGAAAAATGCGACAATGTCGCTTTTTTTGGAAGGGCAGAAAAGCCGACTTTAGGGTAGAAACTGTGAAAGTTTTTAGATCATTAAGATCCAATCAACTTGAAAAATCTTTGGTTAGAAAGATAAATACACTACCAATCTCACCAATGTAGAAAAATTAGCATCTACACACAAAATGAGATGCAAACACTAACTTGAATGAAATGATAAAGTACTGTTGTTGTCCGCACAAAATCAGCCAGCTACTGTATTTCACACGTGTGGATCCAAAAATAACAAATATAGATCATTCTACACATAAAATTGCATGCAATCACAAGTATAGTGCACCAATGGATAGTAGAACCCAAGAGAACCATGTATAAGCATGAAATGAGATAGAGAAGAGAGAAGATATGTCTCTCCATGAGTTACATCCTTTTATAGTAGGTCCAAATCCTATTTGGCCACTTGGCTTTTCCACCAAAATGCTAACCCTACTATTTTTAGTCTAGATTCAAAGTAACCAACATTCAAATTTGAATCTACTCAAACTTGACTTCTAACTTTCCCACACTTTCAAAAAGTGTTTATTCAAATGAAATTTAGACTAATGAACTTTGAAAAGTCAAACTCTAAGTCTACAAACAAAGTGGGCCTCAATATGCCAAATATGGAAATATAGCAAATATGATCAAACTAGTTGAATCTTTCACACTCTCTCTTCAACTAGTCTTAGCATGGACTTTGATAACACTCCAAGTGATGTCCTATGCTTCATGAACAAGTCCTTTCCCAATGCTTTGGTGAAGATATCAGCTACAAATTCCCTTGAGAACACATGTTGAAGCTCCACCTCCTTTGCAATGACTTGCTCCCTCACAAAATGATATTGCACCTCAATATGCTTGCTCCTATCATGAAAGATAGGATTGGTTGTCAATCTTTGGGTGATTGATTGTCAAAAAAGATGATTGGGCTCTCTGAAAAATACAGCAAGTGAAGATCCTTGATCATCCTCTTGATCCATACCATCTTCTTTGTACAATGTGTAAGAGCTTTGTACTCGGCCTCACTAGATGACAATGAGATAGTGGCTTGTTTCTTCGACATCCATAATATAGCTCCATCACCTATGAAAATACAATGAGCACTAATGGACTTCCTATCCATTACATCTCCATCATAGTCCAAATCTGAAAATCCAAAAGATTAGGTGAAGATCCCTCATACATTATGCCAAAATCTTGAGTTCCAATGATGTACCTCAAAACCCGCTTTCCTAGCTTGCACTGCTCCTCACTAGGATAGTAATTTGGCTTTACATAGTTTGAACTCTACAATGGTATGTGCAAAGACATCACCCTTTATCTCAAAGACTCTTGACTCTCTTATAGTAAAATTGATGAATGGTTTCCTCTCTTAACAAACTCCTTGATGCTGGAAGAAACCCCTCTACACGATGATTTTGATGACACAACCAACATAGACACTTATGAACACTTAATTGAAGAAGGCCCTCAACTCATGATTCAAATCCATCAGTCCCATAAGATTAGACGATAACAAACACCCATTGTCGAAAATTGTGAACTCCTGCAACTTGGCCGGGATGCAAAACAAAGGACAAATGACGAACAATTTGCGAGAGTCAACGTACCTCAAAAACCCTAAGACACGAAGCGAAGCGAAACTCGAAGGTCGGATCAAATGTTGATGGATCCCCTCGATGTGGACATTCAGCATGATGATATTTCCCTTCGCATCCATAGCATCTTACCGAGTGCAATACACCATCGCCTCTAAGTTGATAGGCATACACTGGTAATAGATTCCCCTTAGGATCTTCCACAAAGTAGACTGATAGGCTGTTATGGTCCTCCATTGAGTTTGGTGACATGCAAGAGGATATAACCAAAACTTCTACCTTGCCACTGGTTGTTGAAGAAGCTTGTGATTTAGGTGGGTTTATCTGACATCCATCCTTTGGATGAGCTCCTTGTTGGCTTGATTTTGTTTCTGACCATTGAACCGTTGGATCTTGCCGTCGATGAACATGTTGCTCTGCATTCTGTCCTTTTAATAAGCGCGGATTCTTGATTGGACACTTGTTACTTGGATGATCTCAAAAGCAGAAGGTACATTTATCCTTTTCAAGAAAATTGATTGTGCAATCACCCATTTTGGAGTCCCCAAAGAATCTCACTCTTGAGATTTGGAATGGATTTGTAATAGTTTGATAACAACCTATGTCAAGAATTTTGCACCAAGCTTTAAAAATCACACATAGAGATTCACAAAGATCCCAACCATGCATGAACACTCAAATATGGACTCCTCCTTGTTCTAGATATCCAATGAGATCACAACTTGACCCTCACACTCTCACAAAGAAAGTTGAATAGAACTAATTTGAGTTTCATACATTCTATGTCAATTTTTGCTCAGTAAATTGAATTCATTCACCCCTATTGGATTCCACCAATGACTCTACCTCTTAAGAGCTAGAATTAAATTCAAAATCAAAAGTTGTGATTCTTCTTTCTCACTAAGATAGTGTGCTTCAAAGAGCTAATGCCACTTAGAACAATTTGATCACCTAGGAGAAGACAAACTCTCCACCAATACCAACACAAAATGAGCTTCTAGATCTTGCCCTCTACAAAGGAAGGAACTCTTAGAAAATTGGATCTCTCTCTACACATTTGCCATACATACCTCAATGACTCTTTTCAAGCCTCATAGACACTCAAACATATTGAGTAGGGTTGAACAATGTGACTTGGATCTCAATCTCTTTTCTAGAATTCTCAATTGAAGCCAATCTATGTCAAATTCTACAAAAGATTCGCATAGATGCTATTTATGCACTAGAAACTCTCAAAGGTTTCACTTGGAGGATAGATCCAAAGATGTTTTCTAGCAAATTGATGCTTCTAAACTTGACCCTATCACTCTTAAACAAATCTAGAGTGATGGTACAATAATGGATTTCATCCTCTCACTTTGCATATCACTCAACCTATGATTTTTGGCAAAAAAAATTGTAGGCTTTAGCCCCAGCTACTCTGTCAAGGAAATTTTCCGTAAAGGGTAAAGAAAAATGATCCTTTTTGGTGACTGCATTTAGCGCCTTCAGATTCACACAAATTCGCATTTTGCCATTCTTCTTGGATACTATAACTATCGGCGATACCCATTTAGTGTGCTCGATTTCATAAATGAAATCTGCGTCTAACAGCTTCTGCAACTCCTACTTGATCAGCTTTGTGTAGTTTGGGTTGCAACGGTAGTATCGACTAACCTTGGGAACTATTCCATCCACCAAGGGTATGGTGTGTTGGACTACTATTGGTGGAATGCCCTTCAGATCAATATAATTCCAGGCAAAATGGTCCTTGTATGCCACCAACAATGATCGTAGCCTTTTGAATTGTGTGGGTGTTAACTGCCCTCCCACATGCACTATCTTTTCTTCTTCACCTGGCTCGGCAAGGTTCATTGGTTGTGTTCGCGCAGGTCCTTCATACACTTGTTCCACTGGTGTCTGACTTTGATCAGGTTCTCGCTGGGCTTGCGGCATCATAATTACCACGTCGTCAAAGGTGTAATTCTTGAAGGTTTCAAGCATCTCATGAACTGGTGCTCGTCGAGATTCCTCCTTCAACATATTGATCTTGGCTCGACTGGTCATCTTTTGATTTTCCGTCATCTGATATGAGGATGACGTTGTATCCGAGTTCATCCTCATTGACTTTAAGGAGTCCAACACCTTTTCTTTGTCTCTTTTCGTCCAATCGGTGGATTCGTCCTTGTTGTCTTTCTTCAAAACTGGTGTGACATTCGTCTGGTGGTTGTGAATATCAACATCCATTCTAGCTATAGCTTCTTCGGGCAGATCACTCCATCGGATCACCTGGTTGTAGCATTGCTTCAACTGGTTCTTCTTGTTCGCAGGTGCCCTTGGTGGATCTATTCTTGAAACTTTTGCCATAACAGATCTTTGAGGCGGTTGAGTTGGTACTTTCTTAATTCTGTAACAATCTGGGTCCATGTGTTGTAGGACCTGCTCATCACTCAGTTCAACCTCCTTATTATAAGTCAGAGCATGTTGCCAAGGAACTAAATTATTGTCCACTGGGTTCTCAATAGGTTCCGCTGACAGCCATGCTACGTGTGAAAATTGTCAACATTTCCTAGCTAGTTTGAGGCCTAAATTGGCTAAAATTGTAAATAGTTTTGGTTCTGGAGTTTCACACGTGTGAATCAGGCCACAATGTTTTTATTTACTGTATTTTTTCAGTATGATGAAGTGTCAAACTTCATACCCTTCAAAATGAGACCATTTTGATGTATTTTGGTCATATAAGCCATTTTTAGCTATTTTTCCTATATAGGGAATATCTAGGGTCAAGTACCTTCTAGAGAGAGGAGAGAGAGTCATCTTCCTCATCCATAAATAGTAGGGAAGTCGTGGAGAACAGGTTGGAGAAACCTTTTGTATGCTTCATTGAGATCAATAGATCATTGTCATTGTTTCTTCCTCCATTGAGAGCATTGTTGTGTGTATTGTCTTCAAGCTATTGTGTATGATCTTAGGTGCTTTCCAAAAGTGGTAGGCTGATGTATTATGGACTGTATAATGCTATTTTGGGCCGCACTTGATGTTTATGGAAGTTTCCATTTGTGATAAATGCTTTTTGATCAAGTTCTTTGCATTCTAGGTAGCATAGAATGTGTTGCCAATTCCTAGCTTATGTAGTTTGGAGTGCAAGCATTCAAGCCAATGATCTTGGAGTTTAGATCCACTTAGGATCTGTATTTTTCACATGGTATCAGAGCTGGTTGGCTTCTATTTACAGTAAGTATTCCATTTTTGGTGATATTTGGATGTTTGATCAAGTTCTAGCATGATTTTGCATTGCTTTGTTGATCAAATCTTACTAACCTTTGTTTTGTGAGTTGAACTTGTGGATCAAAAGCATATTTCAGGTCTATTGAAGATCAGAGGCTGAAAAGAAACTATTTTGGATCAGATCATAACACCTAATCATTTGTGATTGTGAGGCTTGTGCATATTCAATACTAACAATGTTCTTTTCAATCCTATTGTTGACAATCTCCATTCTTGGATGAACACTCTCCTTAAGTGGATGAAACTTCTCCTTAAGTGGATGACAAATGCTCTTTTGAGTGAGTTGTTATTCTCCTAAAGGCTGAGCAAAGCTCCCATTTGGATGAAAGATCCCCTTTTTTGGGTGAACATATTGTAAGCTCCATTGTGAAGAGCATATTGTAAAGATTGTCATCAATTTTGGCATAAATTTTGGTGTACTTTGTTGAGCATGTAAGTAACTCTCCTTATGTAATTTGATTGGAGCATTTGCTGGAAGGTGTTAACCATTATGCAAGTGTGTTTTCAGGTTCTTAACAGGTTGAGGAACATTCTCATGTGAAGTGATCTTAGATCTACATCTAAACACCAAGATTTGACAAGATAGTGAAGCTAGTCTTGTGATTCACTAAGTGTGCTCATTCATTCACCTCTAAATCTTGTATTTATCACTTGCTGGAGTTTATAAACTTTTAGAAGTGTGGTTTACATGTGGTTTTACAAGTTGAATCAATATCTTAGTGTGTTGATCATATGTTGATCAAGTTTGTTCATTACTAGGTAATCTTGGCATCCTAGTTTTGGGTATTTTCTAAGAATGCAAGTAACTCTTCACACCATAACTTGATTTGGTCACTTGCTGGAAAGTTTGAGAGCTTAAGCAAGAGTGTGTTCAGGTTGGTTTGATTTTGTAATCCATTCTTAGTGTGTGCAAAGTGTTGCATGTGTTTCAATCTTCCTTTCTATGCTTGGAAACCATCTAGGTTCAAGATAGAAGTGTTTTAGGGTCCTAAATCTTCAATAGATCTCTTTATCTATCATTTGTTGAGAGAAAAGTGAGTGCTAAGTGCTTTAGGACAGAACCTAAAAGTTGAAGAAACATTAGAATCATGGCTTCCAATGGTGGGATCATGCTAGAGTCTAGTGAAAGGTTGAGTTCATCAAACTACTCTACTTGGAAAGTGAGGATGGAGTCCTTACTTGAGTTGAATGAACTCATGGACATAGTTGCAGAAATTGAAGAGAGACCTCTCACACTTCAAGAGCAACAAAGGTTTGATAAGAAGGCCAAAAGGGCTCTTCATATCATTAAAATGAATGTTACAAATGAACTTCTCAAGGAAGTTGGAAAGTGTCAAAGTGCAAGTGAGGCATGGAATGCCTTAAAGAAGCTCTTTGAATCAAAGTCCACATCTAGGGTATTGACCCTAAGGAGACAAATATTTTCTAGTAGGCAAAGAGAGGGTGAAAGTGCTCATGCATTTATCTTGAGAGTTAAGTCCCTAAGTGATGATTTAGCATGCATTGATGAGAACATAAAAGATGGTGAAATAGTCCAAGTTATGTTGAATGGTTTGCTAAATGAACATGCTAACCTTGTGCAAAGTTTTGCCATTCAAAGAGTCTTGCCAAGTGTGGTTGACTTGCAAGAAATCTTATTGGCTGAAGAACATAGGTTGCAATCAAAGCTTGATGGTGCATCCTTGCAAGGTGGAGGTGAAGAGGCTTTCTTCACAAAAGGCAAATTCAAGGGCAAAGGTAAAGGCAAAGGGAAATGGTCCAAAGGTGGTAACTTTGATCATGATGATCACTCTTCCTCTTCCTCTTCTACTAAGAACAATAAGTCAAAGTTCAAGTGCTTTTATTGTGGGATAAAAGGTCATTTTGCAAATGAATGTTATAAGAAGAAAAGAGAGCAAGGAGAGAGGCAAGGAAATCTTACAATAGATGAGGAAGAACATAACACATGTGAATCACTTGTTATGACTTCAAGTTTGTTAGCCAACATAGATGATAATGATCCTTGGTGGATTGATAGTGGAGCCTCATCTCACATGACAAGACATAAGGAATACTTTACATCCTTATTGTCTTATGAGGGAGAAGGTAACATCATCTACACTGCAAATGATGGTCAATGTGACATCAAAGGCATAGGCACTATTCCTATTTCCCTTTCAACAAATAGGAAAGCAAATCTTGAAAATGTTTTGTACATTCCTTCAATCACTAAGAATTTGCTTAGTGTAAGTCAAATGATTGACAAAGGACTTGATGTGGAGTTCATTGGAGATGCATGTTTGATAAGTAAATGTGGATCCTTGATTGCTCAAGGTAGGAGGCATGGTAAACTTTTCAAGCTTGATGCATGTGTGATCTCTAATCATGAAGGATGTATGGCTAGGGAGCAATTGACAAACCAAGAAGTTTGGCACAAGAGGTTGGGCCATCCCAACTTCAAATCTTTGGAGGTAATGGCAAAGAAAGAGCTTGTTCTTGGTCTCCCTAAAAGTCTTGTTGCAAACAATAGTGTTTGTGAACATTGTGCCTTGTCCAAATCTCATAGACTTGCTTATTCTAGATCTACTTCTAGATCTAAAGAAGCTTTTCAACTTGTGCATTCTGATATTCATTCTTCTAGTACAACTAGCAATGGTGGGGCAAAGATGTATGCAACTTTTATTGATGACTTTAGTAGGTATACTTGGATCTATCTTCTTAAAAGTAAGGATGAAGTGTTTGCTGCATTTGTCAAGTTCAAGAATGAAATGGAAAACCAATTCAATACAAAGATCAAATGCTTAAGATCTGATAATGGAGGGGAATACACCTCAAATAGGTTCAAAGACTTTTGTATAGCACATGGGATTAAGAGGGAGATGTCTAGTCCTAGGACTCCACAACAGAATGGAGTGGCCGAGAGGAAGAATAGAACCCTTTGTGAATGTGCCAAGGCAATGAGACTACATGCTAATCTTGCTAAGTCTTTTTGGGGGGAAGCTTTAGCATGTGCTAACTATCTATGTAATAGATGGACAAGTGCTTCCTTGGATGGTAAAACTCCTCATGAGGTTCTTTATGGTAGAAGGCCGAGTGTCAAGCATTTGAGGATCTTTGGATGTACATGTTTTGTCAATATCACACTTGATGATAGAACTAAAGAAGATCCTTCATCAAAGAAGGGTGTGTTTGTTGGCTATAGTGAAGTAAGCAAGGCTTACAAAGTGTACATTCCTTCTACAAAGAAAGTTGTCATAAGTAGGAATGTCATCTTTCATGAAGAGAATGTTTCCAATGTTGTTGGTGTTGATGTTGATGTGCCTACTAATCATCATGATGTGCAAGATGTCTTGGATGAAGATGGAGATGCCACTCCAAAGCAAACTTCAAGGAAGACTCAAAGGCAAAGGGCTAAGCCATCAAGGCTAACCTATGATGAAAAAGGAAAGCAAGTGGTGGACAACTCTAACTTTGCTTTTCTTACCTCTTTTGATGAACCAACTTGTGTAGGTGAAGCAATTCAAAAGAAGGAATGGATCCAAGCCATGGATCATGAGCATCAAGCACTCATCAAAAGCAACACATGGAGGTTGGTAAAGCTTCCAAAGGACAAGAAGGCAATTGGTTGTAAGTGGATCTTCAAGATCAAGACAAATCAAGATGGATCAATCAACAAGTACAAGGCAAGGTTGGTGGCAAAGGGGTATGCTCAAGAATATGGTATTGACTATGATGAGACCTTTGCACCCGTGGCAAAGATGGTAACTATTCGAATCCTAATCTCTCTTGCAACTCTTTATGATTGGGATATGTGGCAAATGGATGTTACTAATGCCTTCTTGAATGGTGATCTTGAAGAAGATATTTACATGGAGCAACCCGAGGGCTATGTTTCACATGATGAGCCTAATCATGTGTGCTATCTCCAAAAGAGTTTGTATGGGCTAAAGCAAGCACCAAGGAGTTGGTATGCTAAGCTCAATTCCTTCTTACTTTCTCAAAACTTTGTTATGAGTGAGTATGATCATTCTCTCTACTTTAGATTGAATGAAAATGATATCACTTTACTTTTGATCTATGTTGATGACATTATCTTAAGTGGTGGTAACAATCTAGATATAGATGAAATCAAGATGGCACTCAAAAGAGAGTTTGAAATTCAAGATCTTGGTAAACTTCATTATATCTTAGGAATAGAGATTATTAGAACTTCTAAATCTACATTCATATGTCAAGAAAAGTATGTTAACTCTATTCTAAAAAGGTTTCATATGGAAGATTGTAAAGTTGTTTCTACTCCTATGGAATCAAATGTAAAGCTAACTACAAGAAGTAATGAAAGATCCTTCAAGGACATTACTCTCTATAGAAAGCTAATAGGATCTCTTATATGGTTAACCATCACAAGACCTGATCTAAGCTTTGTGGTTGGTAAACTAAGTCAATTTATGCAAGATCCTAGTGAGGCTCATTGGAAGCTAGGAAAGAGAGTACTTAGATACATCTCGGGATCTAGAGATTTTGGCATCTTGTATGGAGGTACTACACCTAACCTTTGTGGATTTTCAGATTCAGATTTTGCAGGTGATCAAATGGATAGGAAGTCAACAAGTGCCTTTGCAATCTATCTTGGAGATGGAGTGGTCTCATGGCTATCAAAGAAGCAACCAACTATCTCTCTATCTTCCACCGAAGCCGAGTACAAGGCATTAACAACATGCACCAAGGAGATTCTTTGGATCAAGAGGATGTTATTGGATCTTCACTTGCTGGAACCAGAGAAGACTCCAATCATACTTTGTGATAACCTTTCAGCCCAAAGCTTGGCAAGCAATCCTGTTTTTCATGCAAGGAGCAAGCACATTGAGATTGCTCACCATTTTGTGAGAGATCAAGTCATTGCCAAAGAGGTGGAGCTTCAACATGTCTCTTCAAAGGAGTGTGTGGCTGATATCTTCACCAAACCATTGGGAAAGGACCTATATTTAATGCATAGATCTAATCTTGGAATGTGCTCAAAGACTATGTTGAAACTAGCATCCAATGTTGAAGAGGGAGTGTGAAAATTGTCAACATTTCCTAGCTAGTTTGAGGCCTAAATTGGCTAAAATTGTAAATAGTTTTGGTTCTGGAGTTTCACACGTGTGAACCAGGCCACAATGTTTTTATTTACTGTATTTTTTCAGTATGATGAAGTGTCAAACTTCATACCCTTCAAAATGAGACCATTTTGATGTATTTTGGTCATATAAGCCATTTTTAGCTATTTTTCCTATATAGGGAATATCTAGGGTCAAGTACCTTCTAGAGAGAGGAGAGAGAGTCATCTTCCTCATCCATAAATAGTAGGGAAGTCGTGGAGAACAGGTTGGAGAAACCTTTTGTATGCTTCATTGAGATCAATAGATCATTGTCATTGTTTCTTCCTCCATTGAGAGCATTGTTGTGTGTATTGTCTTCAAGCTATTGTGTATGATCTTAGGTGCTTTCCAAAAGTGGTAGGCTGATGTATTATGGACTGTATAATGCTATTTTGGGCCGCACTTGATGTTTATGGAAGTTTCCATTTGTGATAAATGCTTTTTGATCAAGTTCTTTGCATTCTAGGTAGCATAGAATGTGTTGCCAATTCCTAGCTTATGTAGTTTGGAGTGCAAGCATTCAAGCCAATGATCTTGGAGTTTAGATCCACTTAGGATCTGTATTTTTCACACTACGTTTATCATATTCACTCCAAATGTAATTGGTATTCCATGGTGTAATACTTGGGTGAAGATGTGTTGGGTTCAAGATCTGATTTGTATTGACATGCTTGGCAGTCAATCGTTGCTAATGCATCCGTCCATCTCACAACATCCATCTCTGAATTGTAGTGACCACCCTTGGCTGGCCTTGGGCAATCTATCATGTGATTTGTCATGGATGATCTATCATCAGCCTTGGGTGCAATAGGTTTCACCACCCAGGTGGTTGGATTGACCTTTACAACATGCTCTCTATTTTCAAAGGTGAGTTTCCCCGTCCCCCAGTTGTGTACTACTTGCGTAGTCCTCAACCATAGTCTTTTCAATAAAACATGGTATGCAGTTGAAGATTCAGGTATATCCATTACTCAATGAGATGGAACTTTAGAACTCTCTACGAGGATTTTTGCCCACTAGAATTGAAAATTTTAGCGTCTGCGAGAGTTCTTTGGTATTTTTCCATCTTTTTTCCACTAGAAACTCTCGCACAGGCACTTAGACAATGAAGTAACTCTCGCAAGCTTCTTTGTGCCCTGGTCTCACTGAGATGGAACTTCAGAGGACTCTGCAAGAGTTTTGGTGAAGGTTTGTATTTTTTTGATTTTTTTCAAAGATTTTTTGAAATTTTTATGATTTTTTTCTGATTTTTGCAATTTGCTTGGAATTAATTCTCGCAGGCTTCTATGTAGGTCTAAGACAGTACGCTGGAGCTGCTGCCAATCGTGTAAGAGTTAACTCACACTGGTTTTGGAGATATTAAAATCTGATCAGATTTTAGGCTCTTTTTCCCTCCAAAAGACAGATTGGTGTGTTTTTTGGGTTTTCTCAGGTTTTGGTTTGGATGTCAAGCCCATAGAGGCTATTCAGGGTCTCTTCTACTCTCTTACACCTCCTTCGCTAGATGTGAACAGTCCAAACACAGAAAAATAAAGAAAACTAACTCTAAACACCCAAAAATCTACCTAAAACTACTCCAAAAAGCAAGAAATAGCTAAAATGCAGCTATACTAGTTAGAAAACCTATCCCTGGCAACGGCGCCACTGTAGTGTCAAAGTTCTCTCGCCTCACAACACATTTTATTGGCCGATATTATTTATGTACAATATGAAATACCCCCAACAATGATTTCATTGGCCATCTTTGTTGCTGCTATGTACTCTGCTTCGTAAGATGACTGAGCCACAATGGTCTGCTTCTTGCTGACCCAGAGAGTTGCTGCTCCTGACGTGATGGTGCATCCTCCTGAGACACTTTTGCAGTCATCCTTGAGAGATGCCCAGCTAGCATCATTGTAGGAAAGCATCTGGAACCCTGCATCACAAGAATAACACAATCTAAAATCTTTCATTAATTGATGGTATTGCAAAATTCTTTTCACAATCTTCCAATGAGTTGAGCCTGGATTCATACAGAATTGGCTCATCATGAACACATCACGGGCTTCCACCTCTTCTCTGTTTTCGACTATAGCCTTCTCAAGGGTCATCTGTGTATCTTTGGCAAGCAATGTTTGGGTCATCTGAAACGATCTTGGTAGAGCTCGCAGTAGGTATGTGAGCTGCTTCTCTGGTGAGACTGCATTCTAATTGTGTAAGGAAAGGAACAAGTCCTTCATTCTTCTGATGAAGGAGGTGAGGTCTTTACCATTCCATCTCAGATTGGTCAGCTGATTTTCAAGAACCATAATTTGTCTTCGTGATTTCATTTGAAATTTGGTCAGCAATTCTCTTGCATTGGAGAGTGTGGCTAGATCAAGTGTCAAGATATCTTTGATGGAGGAAAATAGGATGACTATTGTCTTTTCATTTCTTTCTCTCCATTCTCGTAGCTCCTTGCCAGTAGTTGTGGGCATTTCCTCTGTGTCGTCAATCCAGGACCATAGACTTTCTCCTTTTAGTATGGGAGAAATCTTCACTTTCCATGCTATGAAGTTTGATTTTGAAGAGTCCAAGATCATCCAGAACTTTGACTGAATGTTGCTAGTGGATGTCATAGTCTGAAAGAATCAGCCGTAGTTCTGATAAAGCTTTTTGGGCTCTGATACCACTGATGAGAATCTATGTTCGCTCCATGAAACATCAGAAATGCTAAAAGCATTGATGGAAAAAATTCCGGAAGCGTCAAACGGCTCTAATAGCATTGAAGGGAATTGCCAGGGATGAAGGCCAGATAGAGCTGACTTAGCAGGAGTAGCTACTGCTACTGACTGTGGTCTAATTCTCTTCAAGCCTCAGATCGCTACTGTAGATCTGATATGAAATTAAACTTGTATACAACAGATAATGTTGAGTAAAACAACAACAAAAAGATATCTACTATTAGCATGCATTCCAATATTGCAGATCATACACATTATAGAACAAAGTATTGCAAAAATCACTTCTATTATCAAAACTGAATATACAATGATTTTCTTGAGCATTGTCCATTTTCCAGATTAGCGCATTGGCGCAAGAGATGTTTACTCTCATGAATAATGCGATTAGCTATTGTTGATCACTATATCAAATTCTTGCAGTTCTGTCTATTTTGTATATGTGACTGTATATCTGTGTCTGTATCCTCCGTCGATCCTTTATGTGATCAAACCAGGGATCTGATTAAATGAAAAGATCTAATCAAAAGAAAAAGCATTAATCTTGAACAAAATTGATTCTAGTTTTCCGTCATTGTGCTCCGTTCATTAGTTGCCTTATGCCCTTTACACCCTACCTTCATGTTGCAGACCTTCGCATTTTGCTTAAAAGACACTTTTGCAATTTTAAGAGAAAGTGTCGCTTTTTCAAGGGTAGGTGTCGCTTTTTCAAGGGCAGGTGTCACTTTTTTCCAAAAGGCAAAAAATGCGATAGTTGGCTAAAAAACTTTTCTAAGGCGTTTGGAGACAGTGTCGCTTTTTCCTGAAGGGCAAAAAAGTTGACTTTAGGACAGAAACCAATTTTAAGATCAATGTCGTCGTAAGGGCAAGTGTCGCTTTTTTTTCGAAAGGCGAAAAAGTCGACAATAGGCCTAAAAACTATTCTAAGGCATTTTGCGATAGTGTCACCTTTTTTGCAAAAATGTGAAAAATGCGACAGTTCCGGGAAAAGTTGCCAAAGTTATTTTCTAAGTGTTTTAGACCTAGGGATGATTTTTTCTCATGATCTAAAAATGTAAAATTGTGTGACGAAACAGTTCAAAAATGCAGACTGTGCGAAACATAGTTCAAAATGCACAATCGCTAAAAAACAGCAAAGGAGAAACTAAGAAAAAAGCTAAGACTTTGAAAGATAGAAACTCTTAGTTTCTTCAGAGGCCTGCTTACCAACGAATCTACACACCCTATATTTTGACATGTCTTTTCGATCTCTCATCTTCACCTGAATTGAAATGCGATTCTAAATTCAAACTTGATGAATAACTCAAATCCGAGTCAAAACTGTTGTTCGAATTTTCAGAAGGAAAAAAAGTACGTTTTTTCCTTTTGGATAAAAAATGCTTAACAGATCTTCAACTTTTGGATATTCTAGAAGTTTCATAGTTTTCAACAATCGAAATGACATGTTCCAACGTATCAGTTGGTTATTGATCAATTCTTTTGGGTAATCTTCCCAAAAAACATTTGATTTGCATAGCGATAGGATACTATCATGTTAATTGACCAATAAGATTCTTGAACCTTCTAGTATATTTTCTTCAAGATTCTTTGTCTTTCTTCCTTATTGAATTCAACTAGGACATAATACGAGACTTACAGGAATGTGAAAAATGTCAACTAGTTTAGTTGATTTATGTTGGCAATTTTGAGGCCAACATGAAATTCAACTTAGAGATAGATTTATTTTTGTCAATAAAGGCCTAAATAGTGTTTGTACTATTTTTGGCAAGTACATTTGTGGATGAGGTCGGATTTTTATAGCGGAGAATTAGATGGCGTTTTAGAAAAAGTGCATGTTTAGAGCTCAATTTACTACCAAATTTTGTAGGACCTTCTTCATGATTTTATAAAATGCCAAAGAAGCTGGCGAAGGTTCTTAAGCTGATTTGGATGGTCTGCAAGAGTTCTTAATGTCTGGCAAGGGTTCAACAATCGCAGGGAAGGAACTCTCTCACAACTTGCTCCTGTCAATATTTTCTACAAACCAAATCTATAGGAAAGTCAATTCGACTACCCTGATTCAATTTATGGTGCTTGCAAAGGTTGATTTGATGATTTTGATGGCCTGCGAAGGTTTTGAAGTTTTCCTTCAAATGAACTCTTGCAAGACCCATTCTTGGACTATTGTTTTATAACTAACTCTTGCAGAACTTACTCGAAGTCTATCTGGGTGAGGTCTTCTTATGGTGAGCTCTTACAGAGCTTACTGGAGGTCCATTTGGGTGAGATTTTCTTATAGTGATCTCTGCCAGTGTTCTTATAATGGTTTGATAGCCATTTCATCATCTCAATAATTTCCTCTCTATTTTGCTTCATCGGGCCTGATACCTTCAAGTCTGATTGGCACTATCAATTGATAACTACTCACTGATGATAATCTACTATCCCTTTGATTTCATCTGATATTTCTTCTGCTTGAATCTCATTGTAATGACTGCTTGTGATAGTGTAGAATTTTATCTATAGTTCATCCACCATTCATTATCTTGCTTCATATGTGTCACTAAGGTGGCCAATACTCATGTAATCTACTGTCGTTGATGGGTGTATCAAATGGAGTCCCATCTAGCTATTGAAGTGTCATGGCTCCATGGTTGAGGATTTCCTTTATGTGGTAGGGACCTTCACCTGTGAACTTCAATTTTTTCTTGATCGCCTTGGTTTTGTACATGAGGACCAAATATATTGCTTGAAGATCCTTCTTGTGCATCATGCCATACTTTGCGACGTGTTTTTTCAGCGACGAGAGTGCATGCACAGATAATAGGCATGTCTCACAAAGTCTATGTAGAACTTTATCACGTAATTGTAGAGATTTGGAATCATCCAAGCACTATGTGGTTTTAACTCGCAATGATAGTACCAAAAACTCTATTGGCATTATAGCATCATGATCATAAGCCAGATGGAATGGTGTTTGATTGCTACCTTTGTATATTGTCTTGAATGCCCACAGAGCATGTTGTGGGTATTTCATGTATACAAATAGATAAGTGGGTCCCACCACTTAAAATAATGTTGGCCAAGCCTTGCCTAGTGGGCCCCACCATAGTACAGTAGAATAATAAGTGCAAGGCATTGGCATCCCGTGCGTATAGCGCAGCCACCAATGAGCACAAGTAGCAAGTTGTAATTCCTAGGAATAAGAGACTAGGGGCTTAAAACTCTAAAATGACATTAGAGGCCCCAAGTCGAGTTGCAAATAAAAAAGCTAAAAGGGCCCAACTTAAAACTCACATGAATAATGTGAGTGCCCTTGTGCTTTCTTAGCACCAATAGATTTAAGTTGTGTTTAGTTTAAAGACTTGGATTAGAATCCTTGCCCCAATGAAGTGGCCAATGAGAGTAAAGGAGGCTCACCTCTAAAATCTACAAGAGGGAGTCATTTCCTTTGTATTGTATCATATTACATTCTCATTCTAATAAAACTCTTTTGGTTTCTCCATCTCCATCTCTCTCTCTCTCTCCTCTCTCTCTCTCTTCTCCCTCTCTCTTCTCTCTCTCTCCCTACATTGTGATAGAATAGCTTTTGGTAGGCGCTCGAGTCCCCAAAGCCTTTCTCAACCTAGGCGTTCTCTCTCTCCCTCTCTCCACTCTCTTTCTCCTCTCTCTCCTCTCCCTCTCTCTTCTTGCTATGCAGGTGAAGGCGAGGTTGCCGCTCCCAGTGACGGACCCCTATGCTACATCGATGACACAACATTGGCGCCGTTGCTGGGGATAGGTTTCCACTAACTAGTTTAGTTGTATTTTAGCTATTTTCTTGCTTTTTAGAGTACTTTTAGGTAGATTTTTGGGTGTTTAGAGTTAGTTTTCTGATTTTTTTTTGTGTTTGGACTGTTCACAGCTAGCAGACGAGGTGTGAGAGGGTAGAGGAGGCCATGAACAGCCTCTAAGGGTTTGAAACCCAAACCAACCAACCAAAAAAACACACCAATCTGTATTTTGGAGGGAAAAAGAGCCCAAAATCACATCAAATTTTTTATATCTCCAGAATCAGTAAGAATTAATCCTTGCATGACTGGCAGCAGCTCCAGGTTACTGTCCCAGACCTGCATAGAAGCCTGCAAGAGTTAGTTCCAAGCAGATTGTGAAAACCAGAGAAAAATCATAAAAAGTTCAAAAAACCCTTGAAAAAATCCAAAAAATTCAAATCTTCATAAGAACTCTCGTAGAGCCCTCTGAAGTTCCATCTCAGTGAGACCAGGACACGTAGAAGTTTGCGAGAGTAAGTTTGATGTCTAAGTGCCTGTGCGAGAGTTCTCAGTGAAAAAACAGACGGGAAAGTACCAATGAACCCTCGCAGACAGAAAAATTTTCAGTTCCAGTGGTCAAAAACTCCCCCAGAGGATTTTGAAGTTCCATCTCAGTGAGACTAGGACACATAAGAGCTTGTGAGAGTTAGTTTGATTCCGATGAGCAGAAAATTGGATTTAAGTGCAAAAAAACACTAAAAAGTGAAGATCCAACAAATCATTCCAGTAAGAACTCTTGCAGACCCTCTCAATCGATTCAGAATGTCAATTTACAGCAGTGATGAAGCCTACGAGAGTTAGTGTAAAGATCTGGTGAAGATCAAGCCAAAAAAGTGATTTTGAATCCTCGTAGACAGTGAAATTTTCACTTCTTGCAAGAGATAACTCTCACAACGATTTCTATAGTGAGATATGACCCAGATCCAGCTATTGTGAGCCTTGCGAGAGTTACTTCCCAGAGATATGAAAGATATCAAGTTTTTTACCTGCAAAAACAACTAAATACCCTCGCACAGCCAACCCTCACACAAGAGAACCCTCATAGACTAGATCAGTGGAAAGATCTGCATCACATCCAACTACTATAAAAATCTCAGCTCAATCAATACAAGGAATAGAAAGCTATCAAGGAAGAACCACCATAAAGGGCCCAGAATTCACTTCCGGCCGATCAGATTGATCAGATCCTTAGAGATCCAGACTGCATCCTATTGTATAAGCAAGATCCAATCACTTTGGAACCCACCATCGGATGAATTTGAGATCAGGACGATCAATAGCATGAAGAATAGCAAATCAAGCACCACACCTTCCCATATTAGCAGCTGCACAACAAGAGGTAGAACCGGAACCAGCACCAATGGATCCAATGGGCCAACCCATACCTGTCGCTCCCTTGCAAGTAGTCTAGAGAGCACCACAGATGGAAATACCAAAATACGACGGATCATCAGATCCCATCCGATTCCTCCAGATCTACGAGCAAGCTTGTGAAATCTACGGTGAACAGACACCTACGGAGAAGCTGATGTTGTTCCCCATGTCCTTATTGGGAGTGGCTTAGGATTGGTTTTTCAACCTGTCAGAGGGAGAAAAATCCACCTGGGAAGCGGCTAAGACGGCTCTCATTACCAGCTTTAAACCAAAAAAGTTCTTGGAAGACATGTTCCTCTTGCTGAGCAAAGTCAAGATGGGAAAAAAAGAAAGGGTCAAGGACTATATTGAGCGAGTCAAACACTTATGATTCGAGTGCAGTGCAGCCCTAACTCGCGATCACACGGTGATCATGTGGTTCCTAGCTGGACTACCATGAAGCATCAAAAGAGAACTGAAACGACGGGAGCAGTACGCTTCTCTGCAAGAAGCTATGGAAGATGCCATCAGGGAAGAAGATGAGGGATCTGACGACGAATATCCATCCACCCACACTCCTACTCCCTCGATTGCATCATCATCATCAAGCGCATTTGCTCTATCCACCGAACTACTGTTGGAGCAAATGACAAAATTACACAAACAGCAGATGGAACAACTTACGGCGTAGTTTGACCAGAAATTGAAGGCCTTACAGGGAGCTGTAGCAGTAACGCCACATCAATCGGAATCAAACCAGCTACAATACCCAAGACGGGAAAATATATGGTGTTCAGTGTGCATGCAAAGCCATACAAAAAACGAGTGTCCAGTCCTAAAGCAAAATTTGGGACTGACACATAGATTCTACCATCTATGCAATGCAACATTGCACGATACGACATTTTGTCCGTTCAACCCCCAGATTGTTCAACAGAAGAAAATTCCTTATCAAATTTCCTATCCTTACCATCAAGGGGCACCCAACTGGCACCAAGGTACGGCGCACCAAATCAACCACAATGTATGGCCTTACCTGCTACACCAGGGCCAACCAATCAACAAGTGGCCATGTAAACTTGACAGCAGCAGAACCAGAGATGCAAATGCCACCTCAACCTGAGCAATAGCAGTGGTACGGACCAAATGAACCATTTATGGATCCTGCCATAAATGAATATGTTGCGGCCTATGCAGCTCAAACTTAGCGTCAAGGCGGAAGAAATTACGGTTGCTACGGATGCGACGAAGGACACAAAATTGCAGAATGTCCGTACAAGGGACAATTTACATCCTTCTGTCGAGAATGCGGTTATGGACACTGTTTCAAGAATTGTCCATTTAAACCTGGAACCAGTGCACCTCTGAACTTCATTGCAATACAACAACTAGCAGTTCCAACAGGGATGTCATCGGAAGGATGACAATTCCATGCTCCTATGTTAGTTGTTACGCGAGCACAGAAGAGGAAGGAAGTGGCTCCCTCACCACCACCATCGGTCACTGACGACCAACCCTCAACTTCAGCGCCATATCTGAATGTGAGGGAAGAAAGAAGACAGTACCAGAAAATAAGACACTGGGTACAGAAAGCAGGAAAAAGAGCAAGAAAGAGATAATCCTGCGAAACCTCCAGTTGGCATCGAACAGGAACCACAAACGAGCTCACCACTGCGCACTGATCATAATGATCGGTTGCACGAACATGAACCACCTTTTTACATGGTGGAGCCTGAGGAACCACACACTGAAAGGCTCACACTTCTATTGTCAAGTCGTGTTAGTTTACCACTCGGAGAACTATTGCGGATTGTACCACAAGCTAAAAGCCTTCTAGCTGAATGGGTCAAAGCGGATGAGGATCCAATAGCGCCTGAGCCCATACATTGTAAGGGCTATGAAGAAACAAGTAATGTCCTCCACATCGGAGCAGTATGGGAAAGTGAGGAACACAACATCACTTTGTCAATCAAACACAAGAGATACGAGGACGAGGCGATAGTGGTAGATGGAGGATTGGGTGTCAATTTGATCTCCACTACTTTGTACAAAAAATGGGATTTACAAGGATTGAAGCCAACAAGATTCGCCATCAAGCTAGCTGATCAATCCTGTTTAAAACCAAAAGGTGTGGTTGTCGATATCCCTGTAAAGATAGCAGACATGCAGTTTGTGATTACTTTTGTAGTCATGGATATTCCTAAATCTCCATATGCATACCGTGTTTTATTGGAAAGACAGTGGTTGAGAACTGCGCAAGTAGTACACAACTGGGGTATGGGGAAACTCACCTTCGAGAACATAGAGCAGGTTGTAAAGGTTGATCCAACCACATGGGCGGTGAAACCTATTGCACCCAAAGCTTATGACGGATCATCCACGACAGATCACGCGATTGATCGCCCAAGGGCAGCCAAGGGGGGTCACTATCATTCAGAGATGGATGTCGTGATATGGATGGATGCATTAGCAACTATTGACTGCCAGACATGTCAATATGAATTAGATCCGGAACCTAGTACACCTTCACCCAAGTTTTACACTATGGACACACCCATCACATTTGGGGTGAATATGATAAACGTAGCATGGCTGCCAGTGGAACCTATTGAGAACCCAGTGGACGATGATTTGGTCCCTTGGAAACATGCTCTAACTTATAATAAAGAGATTGAGCTAATTGATGAACAAGTCTTACACCACATGGACCCAGATCGTTACGGAACCAGAAAGTACCAGCTCAACCACCGCAAAAGTCTGCTATGGCGAAAGTCTCAAGGGTTGATCCACCCAAGGCACCTACGAATAAGAAAAATCAGTTGAAGCTGCGCTACAACCAGGTGATCCGTTGGAGTGATCTACCCGATGAGGCAATAGCTACAATGGATGTGGATATTTGCAACCATGAGGCGAATGTCACGGCAGTCCCGATGAAAGACAACAAGGATGAATCCACCAAGATGACAAAAAAGAGCAAAAAGAAAGTATTAGATTCCTTGAAGTCAATCAAGATGGACTCAGATACAGCGTCATCTTCTACACAGGTGACAGAAAATCAAAGAATGACCAATCGGGCTAAGATCAATATGTTGAGTGCCAGTTCACGAGATGCTTGAGACTTTCAAGAACTATACCTTGGACAACGTGGTAATCATGATGCCGCAAGCCCAAAGAGAACCTGATCAAAGTCAGGCACCGGCGGAACAAATCTTCGAGAGACCTGCACGAACACAGTCGATGAACCTTGTCGAGCCAGGTGAAGAAGAAAAGATAGTGCATGTGAGGGAGCAACTAACACCCACACAGTTCAAGAGACTACGATCGTTGTTAGTGAAACATAAAGACTGTTTTGCATGGAGTTATAGTGACCTGAAGGGCATTCCACCAACAGTAGTCCAGCACACCATACCCTTGGTGGACGAAACAGTCTCCAAGGTAAGCCGTTATTACCGCTACAACCCGAATTATACTGAGCTGATCAAGCAGGAGTTGCAAAAGTTGATGGATGTAGATTTCATCTATGAAATCGAGCACTATCACCGATAGTTATAGTACCCAAGAAGAACGACAATGCAAATTTGTGTGAATCTGAAGGCGCTAAATGCAGTCACCAAAAAGGACCCTTTTCATTTACCATTTACGAAAAGTGTCCTCGACAAGGTAGATGGCACTGAAGCCTACAGTTTCCTAGATGGCTTTAGCGGCTACAATCAGGTGAAGATAGCCCCCCAGGACCAACACAAAATAGTGTTCGCCATGGAATGGAGAACCTATGCCTATAAAGTGATGCCATTCGATCTTTGCAATGCCCCAAGCACTTTCCAGCAAGTCATGCAGGTGGCATTCAAAGATTATTTGCAAAATTTTTTGGAGATTTTCTTGGACGATCTATACGTGCATGGACCAGATTCAGAACACTTATGCAACTTGAGAAGGTGTTACAAAAATGCCATGAATACCAGATCTCCCTGAATCCAGAAAAATGTCAATTCTGGGTGACACATGGCTTGATTCTCGGCCATATAGTGTCAAGACACGGGATCGCCACAGATCTATCTAAGATCAGGATCATTGTTGATCTACCACCACCGGGGACGATCCGCAAGGTCTACATTTTCATGGGTCATGCTAACTATTATAGGATCTTCATTCTTGATTTTGCGAAGTTAGTCCAACCAATTTACAAACTCACAACGGATCCACATTGGAACGAGGAAGCCCTAAAGGCTTTTCAGAAGCTTAAGGATGCATTGGTTTCAGGACCAATCTTACGCCCACCCAATTGGTCCATTGAGTTCCACGTGCATACGGACGCATCGAAGTATGCAGTTGGAGCAGTCTTAACCCAGCCAGGTGAACACAAAAAGGATACCTGAAAAGTCAAAGATTGTAGATATAGATACTTTTTTATTGACACGAGTGTTAATTTAGATGATTGTTTTGATTTTGATCCTGTTCGAAATAGGGCTACTTTTATAGGCCCTAGAACACCCACTACTCTTTTTCCTTCTGATAAATCTTTGATCACTTTGCCTACTTATAATATAGATAATAATTCCTTTTTGACAATATCAGATATATCGGATCTTTTTTACTTCACTGAAGCTGAGACTCTTTGCATTTTGAGCAAAGAGCTTAATGAATTTTCGAATATAATTGATTTTGATGTTGATGATCTTCTCCCTGGTGTTGACAATGTATATTATGATACGTTTTATTCAGGGAAAGATTGCTTGAAAATGGTTGTGGAGGAAATGTGCAACAAAGAAGATGATCTACCTTCTGAGGAGGAGTTTCTTAGAATCCAAAGTCAACTTGGTTTTCCACAGCCAACTGTCCATTCACAAACAGTATTGACATCAAAAGGTGGACATACTATTGATGGAGAGACAGTAATCAGAGAAGACAAAGCCGAATGCGTAAGTTTTTGTCTCTTATCAAGTACTAGTAGATTTGTTATGTCATATTCTATATTGGAGCTTACTTTGTTTTTTTTCATTTCAGAAAACAATTTTCCTTGATGATTTCGCAATTTGTCGAGGAGGGCAGAGATGTTCTGCGGGAGAATTTTCAAGAGATCATGCACTCGGGCACTATCTCAAGTCCTTCAAGAATAATGAGATAAGTGTTGCCCATTCAAAGTTTCATCAACATGGTAAAACTATGATTATGGCAATCAAGGCACTGTCTCATTTTCTTGGAGGACATAATTGTAATAAGGTGCATAAAATAATTTTTGTAAAGAAAACTATTGCGTTTAAAATTTTAGGATATGGACTAGTGAATTTCATGCTCAGATCATCTCATTTTGCAGTGTGTGCTGCTTATGTTGATCTGAGTAAGCATGAAAACTATGAGCTATTGGATCCATACGAAAGAAGAAAATTGTTGCATGATTCTAAGTTGCAACTTTCAATGGAAAAAATATTGGAAGCAGATTAGATACTACTGAATTGTACTTTGTAAATATTTTTATTTAATATACAAAATTTTATTGTGTGTCTATAGCCTACTGGCTTGTATAAATTTGCATGCTTTTTGAAATTTTTTATAATCCGTCGATTTTGTATTATGACGAATTTGGATTCTTCTGTAAAACCATTGGAAAAGTTGCAGTATATAGCCGTTTTTTGTGCTAGTCCCGCCATGTTGTGTACTTTTATGAAATGCTGCTCTTGCTTGCCAATGAGATTTTTCCATTCCTTGCGATGATCATATGCTAATACTTCCACTATTTCTTGCAAAGAATGTCGAATGATGTCGTAATATGTGCTGCATGTCATAAAAACATAATCTAAATCAGTACCAAAAGTATCTAATTTAATTGCACATATTTGTCTAACGTAGTATAAAATCAAAATCTTACCATATAATGTGTTATATGATCAATATCCCATGCACTTTGAACTGCATCCACAAATTCATTGGTTGTTTTCTGTATCATTTGAACATCATTATTTGAAAATTTATCTTTTCTCAAGTATTTCACCATGTTGTCTAACTTTTTCCAAACTTCTACTTTGTGTATACGAGTAGAACCTTCTTCTTCGAAATCTTGAGTTGATGCAATAATTTCTTTTCAAGCCGTGTATTGAACCTTAGATTGTTTGCCATAATAATTTGATAAAAATCTTCGAGCTTTAGATCCTCCAAGCTCGGCTTGCATGGAATATTTCCTGTTGTACCTGATAACTTGTCATCTTTTTTATTTTAACGTGACCTTTATGTGAGCTTGCTTTGGACAACACATCCTCTAATCTGGAAATAGCTTCCTTCGCAGAGGCCTCTGGCTCGAAATTCCATGCAAACAAGATGTGAAGATATATTATTTTTTCTATAATATGCACCTCCGCATGCAATGTATAGATATGAACATTGCGTAGAGAAATCGGTAGTACAGGTTTCCAATTAGGATCTTCTCGATCTCTTGATATTCCTGTACTCCTTGTCATGTCTTTTGCTGTTTTCATGCAGTACAAACAAGGATGTTTAGAGTTAGCGCCATGAGATACATTGAACATACATTTTAATGTCTTTAGATCTCCTGCTAAATGCCATTCAATGTTGAAAGTGCCAATTCCAGGAATATTGAGTGGAACTCTCTCCATGTGAATTTTTATGGTGGCAGGATATGATGTTCTACTAAATATCCATGAGAGAATGTTATGGTCTTCTTTCAGCACCTATAAGAGAATACAAAAACGTGATTAGCCTCATAATATTACCACAGAGAAGATTTTAGATATGAAATCCATATTCAAATGATTATCCCTATTTATTATGCGAAGGAACTGCTATACCTGAAATGCTGCCAACCATCAGATATCATTTTCTAATTGAACACTGAAATTGAGGCCTTCTGAGTCTTCTAAATTTGAAAGTGCTCCATTCACAATTGTGAGATTGACTCTTTCCATTTTTCGTCCTTTTATAATATTAGACTCATCTAACTTGAGAACAACTATCAACTTGTTGTTGACATTCTCATTTGTAATACCGTAAAAGTTTATGATGAATGTTAATAACTGATTAATGTCAATAAATAAATTGTTGGATTTGTTATATGCTAGACTTTCTCCTTTCGAGCAATACACTTCATTGATATGAGATGGATTACCAACTATTATCATTATTCTTAGTCTGATCTTTCTATTTGAATAAGTATTCAGAAATGCAACAATTTCTAAATTGTTTGCCTCTACTCAGAAATACTACCTCAAATTCCAAAGATATACTAAGCTATAAATCTTCCAAATGGATTGATCTTTCCCAAATAAAAGTTCATCATCTTCATATAATCCAAATTACATGAACCACTGGGTGAATCAGCACTTTATTTTTGAGATCAAATCCAAAAGCTAAAGAAATCCATTTTAATTATAGTCTAAACTTATCCACAATTGCTTGCAGAAAATATTGCTTCTTGGTACAAATATTCTTAGAATATCCAAATATTCTAAATACCACAATTCAATCAAAATCTCTAGGAGATCCATCAAGTCTCAGACGACCATAACCCTGCAGTTACTCTAATGAGTTAATAGCCCCATTTCTAGCACCATATTCCAGAAATTAGCAACTACTTGTATCTTAATAGATTTATCTATCTCCTATAAATTTGGAGATATAGACTAAACTTTGTACACAAGCACTTATAAGCTACAATCTGTAGCATAATACCATCCACTAAGGTAAGTAAATCTCCTCATAAGCAAAAAAACAATTACCTAATGGGAAATGTTGGTGAGATCCATAGAACTTCAATAAAAACTGGAGCAAAGATTAGAAATTGTACACTCATAATAACTAAGTATATGTTTATAATTCATCAATCACAAATAATTAGATTCTTATAATTCATCAATCATAATTCATTGGAATCTAATCCCGTATTTAATCTTTAAGGAACACTAGAGTGTAAGTCAAACTAACTCAGCTGAATTGCAAAAATTCAGTTTACCATTCTTGGAATCATTAGGATCCGGTATCCAATTGAGCTCTCGGGGATACTATTACTAATGAATCAAGTCTATTCCTCAACTGAGAAATACTCACCCAATAATTCTGTTTATCCTATGCACACAATTTCTTGATGAATCCAAATGATTCATAAATCATGTGTCTTACAAGTGATACACACAAAACAAACAGTTTCTGGTGAATTCTTTTCACATTGTCTGTTTTACCAATTAATTTCCTCAGGATTAAACAAACTACTCAAGTTAATTGCCCATGATTTAGAGATCTTAAATGTCCAGGTGCAGCTCTTGATTGTACTAGTACAACACCACATTTAGATCCATATCCAAATCACTCTTAAGTTAATCTATAGATCTATCAGAACAGATCTGTTGACTCTGCAAGTAATTGTCAAAACACAATACTTGATCATATGTCTATGTTTAACAACTAGGTTAAGTGCACAAGATAACTTTAATAACTAGGAATACATAGTAGATCCAAACAAGATTAATCGTGCACATATGAGAGAAATCTCACTATGACCTAGTACATAAACATATATGTCATTATCTGGTAGATTCCTCTAAAATCTGCATATGTTGGTCACATATCTCACCGAGAATCTTGTAACTCAGCTACAAAAGAACTCTATTTCTCATGAGTAAGTAATATATCTGGGAAATCTCTGAAGTAAATAATTCCACATCACAAGTTTTCCAACCATCATACCAACAAAATTTCTTCAGCCAATCAACCTACTTCAGATCTTAGTATACAAACCAAGATTAGGCTGACTTATACAGACATCTTTGGACATAAGGTTAAGATTAAAGCTTTATTCCATCTGATCTAATCAGCAACCACCACTATCCATAATCATGAATATCTAATACCTCAAAACCTCCAAAACTCCTCTAGTTCCAGAATATTCAAAACAATCACTAGAGATTTCCTCTATTCTCACTGGATAGTTCCACCACTGTGCACATACTAGATTCCACAAAAGAAATCTATGCAATTGGGTGATCCCATGAAAGTCTTATTCCTATCATTTTTTTCTCTCCCTTTTAAAAGAAATTATGTAATTTCGATTAAAAAGTTTCCAGGAGACAATGTAAAAGATATCAAAAATTCAAAAAAGGCAGTAATGAGTATCCAATACTATTACAAACTGGCCTTTTTTCTCAAAATCATAAAATATCTTATCTCGAGTGATAGAAACATCACTCTCAATAATCGACTATCAAATAGAGATAATCATTTGGGCTCAGGAAGTCTGAATACCACTTAATTAGTTGAAAACATGATTCTAAGCTATATTCACAAAACTGAAATGGAAGCATAAATTCATATAACTTTAACAGTCCTACAGAACCTAGTTCTACACTAGAAGGAATTATATGAATCTCAATGCATTGTCCAGTATTTAAGAAATTTCTCAAAAGTAGAGGTTTAAATTTAAAGAGAAATAGCTTTTAAGGGCTTCCGATTTAAAATTTATGAGAGACCATTTAGGGATCCAGATCTATATCTCATAACCTCTCCAAATACCCTGAACAAGTTTACCAATGATTTCAACTGTTAGCTTTACTAATAATGTAAAAACTAAACACTGGTCTACATACATTCTCGCACAAGAATTTCTCTTTGAAATTACTGATGTCCCATACCAACAATTTTCTCTCCAAGAAAGTTCTTTGCTTTTAGATCTGCTCATCAGAAAATCAAAACGATTATTTGACCATCCTATATCCAACATAGGATCCGATCTTTTACCATTTCCAAAAAAATACCTCCTACCATTTAATTCTCTATTTCCTTAAGCTTTTCACTATAGATGACAATATCATCTAAGAATACCACTAGGCATTGACCTCGATATGGACGAGAAACCTCGTTCATAAACAAGTAAAATAACCCAAGTGTATTCATCAGAAACCAAAAGGAACCATTAAGAATTCAAACCAACTGAGCTATAAGCAATATATATCCAATATTCTATTCCTTCAAGAAGATCATTAACCGCACTATCCAATAATCCAGAAATTTTAAAAACTCCTGTAAATGCTAGGTTGCATCCCTTTTGACTACACTAGCTTAAGTATTACTTCGTTAAAGTTGCTTGAACCTAATGGAAAATCCATAAAATTTGGATCCGGATTCTCTTTTACGATATTCAATACACTTATTTTTTTTATTGAATATAGAGCTACCTTTAAATTTATGACCCTTATTCCATTTATTCACTTTAACAAGTATCTCAAAAGCTTTAGTTTGCCCACTCCTAAAGATTAAAATCATTTAGGATAAGCCTATCGGTGCTTCACCGGGTCCAAAAGGAAGAACCATAACCACCATTTAACTCAATTTACTAGGAGTATCAATACTCTGGAGTTAAGTGGTTAAATAGCATAGTACCATGGAATCAAATCCCTTTATTGGGTACATGTCTGAGAACCGTACCACTTCCATCGTTTTGTCAAGATCGGTTAGAATGATTCAGACCGATTATTATAGCTTGATATAAAAACAACGCTACCAAAGTCCCACAAAAAAAAACTGGCTTATAGGTAACTATCAAGGTAACCCACCAAAGCCTAAAGTCAAGTTGACAAGTCTTAAACATGCATATTGTCTCGAGAGAATAAAAAACTAATTTCTTCTACCAAAACCAGGAAGCAATATCCAAAAACCAAGGTTATAGCTTTGACAACCGAGCACCAAGGAACTGAAATTCCTCTTTTGGGTGCTAGTAACTTAAATTTTCCGAGTTGATTTCGCATCCACTTTTGGAACCAACTTTAAAGTTACCCAATATCAAGCCCTTAGAAACCTTGGTGACATGCAACAAACATTGGTGCAGACACTCATTCAATGTTGTCGTACCACATAACCCAATATAACTTTAACATTCAAAAACCTCCATTCACAAATGGAAAAACCATAGGTCCACAAAATGCTCATATGCCCTCAATCAAAACCCTAATAGGTTTTGCTTTAGGAAAGGAAAAGCCTCTTCCAACCACAGCCGCCAGCAATGAGGCTTTACAAAACGAGAGGGAGAGAGAGCTTTTCACTAAGCAAGAGCAGAAGAGATTTTGGAAAGGTACAAAGCATGAGGCTCGTTCCTCACGATCTCTTTAACAACTAGTCTGCAAAGCATGCAAAACAAGCTCACTCGCTCTAGCTTCCAGATACAAATCAAATCTGCAACTCAGTGCAGACTGACGCCATTGTTGGGAAAGCGTCCTCTGATGTCCAAACATCTCCTCAAAGGTCTGCCATCGCTGCCACTCCGGGTAGCACCTGCTCACACAGCCCTCTTATGAGTCTGCCCCGCTAAGAACCGTTTACCACATGCTGCACTCCTAGCCACAATCTTTTTCCATGCTTCAGTCACACCAAAGGGGGCGAAGATAGCATTGCTTATGCTGCTGGAAAACAGTTTCCAGATGCACCTACACATCCCAATCCCCTGCAACAGAGTGTGACTTTGCTGTACATGAAGATCCACATGGAAGGAAAAAAAAGATGAGCAGCAGTTTAAAGTAGCAGTCCACGGTTCTGGAAGACAAGAGTTCAATAGCTGATCCGTGAGCCTGAGCAGTAGTCCAAGAATGGTTTCATAGGGGTTCTATTGCATATTCATTTAAACTGCTCCAAACAATTATGCTTCACTAACCATTTAGCATCAATAAAATTGTTTCTACAGGGAGCTGTTTAAATCCAAACATATGCAGTTCTACAACCACTTACTACTTGCTTCCTGTTGCAATTTAGCAAAACTAAATAACATCATATCCGATTTCTGTCCATCAATATGCATACTAACAGGAGGATCAAAAAAGCTTTAACTCCTCACATGCAACTGCTAGAATCCAATATCATTACTTTCAGTTCATTCTACAAGCCAAATTGATTCAAATTCAATCCATCAATGAATAAAAGGTTACCTAACCAGATTTCAGTCAATTGGAACTCATGCATATTATTCAGCCAAGCAGAATTGCTATAAAGCAAGCAGCCAAGATCCAACAAAGCAGATTCATAAGAGCAATGGGAAGATTCTCAAGAAATAGGGAATTATTAATGAATTTAAATTGATTCTCAGCATCTTTAACAAAATCACACATGTAGAAGTGCACTCTACCATATTCCAAAAGTATACTTCAAACCGGAATTAGTGAATCCAATTCCCTTGAGAAAATAACACTCCAATCGGGATGTAAATCCAAGCACTCACAACTTCCAATCCGGTGTAAGCTTGTCTCCATCCCATCCAAAACTGCATCTTAGCCGGGCTTTGATACCAATGTAAAGACCACTAGGGATAACCCCTAAGATGAGGATAGGAATAGTACAACAAGAGAGACTATGGAGCAAAACCACCCAACCAAACCTAGATCCCTCTTGGAGTTCCCTCCTGGATCTAGCCCCCAAGCCATGCCCTGTGATAGCAAGAGGAGAAGAGCTCAACTGGTAACCTAGACCAAAATCGTCGACGGGATAATCTCTACCTCAATATATAGAGAGTAGAATCATGTGCATGAACCCATGCACTCCCCATGCATGTCAACTATAAATAGGTCAGCAGCCGTGACAAAACGTAGTTTCGTAGCATGGTATCAAAGCAGGTTCATTAGCTTACAATATGGCTACTACAATTCAAACAAGGATCATCATCAATCTTGCTGGAGAAAAAACCATCGCGTATGGAAGTTCAAGATAAAGACACTTCTAAAAGGTGAGGGGATATGGTCAGAATGGGTAAGGAAAGATGAATGTGCAATGGCAATCATCGTATCCTTCATAAATGAAGACATTCTCATGCAGATTGAAGATTGTCAAAGTAGTCGTGAAGCGTGGTAAAAGCTAAAACAAAAGTATGAAGTGAGGACAGTTGCATCAGTCATGCATCTCAACAATCAGTTGTAGAGCTTGCAATGGGATGGAAATGAGCTGGATCAACATGTAGAGAAGATCAAGACAATCTTCGCACAACTCTCTGCATTTTGACAAGAGCATCAGGTCCCAGCACCCCATAAGCTGATGTACTTCATGAAATCACTACCCCCATCTTATCAGCCACTGAGAATGCTCATCTTAAGTTTACCTGAGATGACATTCGAAAGAGCATTCAATCTCGTAGCAAACGAAAGATTGATGAGAGATGAAGGAGAAACAAATGGTGACCAGGAAGAGACAAGCCCAATATTGATAAGACCCATTGAAGTCTTCAACGAAGGGTGATAACAACCTTAAAGTTCTACCTGTGATCACTGCCACAAGTTGGGACATACAACAGATAAATGTTGGTTTAATCCGACTATACCTTGCGTTCATTGCAATAAAAAGAGGGCATTCAGCATACGATTGCTGGTTTAATCCCAAAGGAAAGCACAAAGGAGAAAAGACACATGTAACATAATCATCCAAATATGGTGACAAGAATGACAATGCAGTCACAACTGTCAATGAAGAGTCCACCACTTACACACAACATGACTATGACATAATAATGGATTCAAGAGCCACATCTCATATCATCTGCAACAAGAATGTTCTAATGAACTACAAAGCACTGGACAACACAAGAACAATGATACTGGGGGAATCTATTATGACCATATTCAGCTAAGGACATGGAATAGTCCTAATATGGTAGACCGGCCCTCCAGTGTTCAAGATTATTGGTCACGCCTAGATTTTATTTCACATCGAGGCCTGTTATTGACTAATGATTTTGAGAGGACCCAGACACTCTAATTGAGACATATGGAGTAGTGCATGTACGTTTGACGGATATAGGCAGGAGGAATGCATGAAGAGTTGTGTGATGTGCGAAATTGCATAAACTAGACAAATGTAGACAATGCAACAATCAATCATGTACATACAACGCAAAAACACTACTAGAAGGACATAATATCTTTTGTATTTTCTTTATCTCAAAGTGAGTCGACAGTGCATCACCAAGTAGCAGCCTGACGCTCCTCTTACAACTCTATCTATTTCTATCCTCTTTTTGTCTCTTGTCACTTCTATCTTTTGATTTCTGTTCTACACTTATATTCCATTAAACGGGAATTACAAGACAACTTAACTGGTCATTACAAGAGAGATTTATACTAAACTATCAGTTAACTACATGTCTCTTCTTGTAATGTTGCCTACGGTTGAGCATGACATTTTGGTGTGTTGTATTTCAAATTCAATAATTCTAATTACTTGTCACTTCGCTGCTTGACAGTTCGTTTGTCTATAGTTCGATAGACACTCAAACTATCGATTGTTCGTCGGTTGTGCCGAAAAGGTTGGTTGAGTTCACCATTTCCAACAATTGGTAATCTGCCACTTCGAAGTGCTTTCTAAAGGCTTTTGAAAAACTCCTCTTGGAGTTTCCAATAACATTTCAATCATTCACCTCTACTATTGCTTTCTCCACTTGGCATTCATCTTTGATAAATAATCATCTATATTCAACAAGTTAGCAGTCCCTGACAACGACGCCAAAAATAAGCATATGGCATGGTATACTTATTATAAAAAGTATAAAAATGTAGCATAAAAGGTTGCCGAATCCCAAAGGAACAGCTACTTGGTGGGATTATAGATGATTTTGTGGTATTCATTGTTATGAGTATTTAATTTGGTTGTTGACAGACATTTAGCAAAATTGGCGCCCAGTATCACCAGTTAAAATGTGATTGTACATATTATAGCCAAAAGATAGTTGATCTAGACAATTCTCATATTGAACATAGTTCACTAAGACTTGGCAAGAACATCCGACTTATCAGCCAATCGATTTATCGAACTGTGCTCCTAATGAAGTTTGTTAGACAAGAACATACACTGTTTCATCATTAATTTCGACACAAAGATTTACACAAATGTCTTAGAACGACTTAGACGAGATCCGACAATCAGTCCTCAAAAACCGACCATCGCTCATTCAAACAATCGATCGATCTCAAGTCTAAACTATCCGAGTATCCATAAGCAATCTATTTGCGATATCAATTTACAACAACACAGTGGATCCTTTAAGATGTGTAAGTTCGAACATTTTGAAGTGTTAATGAAATAGTGATTCTGAATGTCATGATTGCAATTAAGTGCATGTCAATCGGTAAGTTCCAATACACGATTAATTTGAAGACAATTTTAGTATCAAATTTGTGGACATACAAAATTTGCACTTACCTCTCAATTTGAAAGCTTTTTATACCACCTAGCATATCAAAGGCTAGGTGGTATTAGAAAGATTGTCTAACCAGAGTTTGTAGGAAAAATAGTAATTATTCTTCCATAGAGAACACGATGCAAGTTTGAATAAATCAAACTAATATCAGTGTCTTCAATCGAGATTGTATCTGATCTATGTACTAATTGAACAGTATTAGTTTTGATTGAATATGCGTGCAAAACTTATATGCGGAAGTAAGAGACAACTTAAGACAATTTAGACAATAAGAAACTATTGATCAAAAATGAATTTCTATAACTCTGAATCTAATTCATCAATATGCATCTCTTGTTGTCTTATCTCGTTGTTGTGTCTCTGATTGAGTGAGTGTAATACAACAAGTAGTGCACATGTATTTATATTGCTACAGGACAGGTCTTTTGGCCTTTAATTTACAGGTCTTTTGGCCCTTTATTGCTGTAACAGTAGATATCTAAATGTTTATGACAATTGATATTCAAATAGATGCTCTGTTTCAAGGCTCGAGTAAAATTTGTTTGTGAATAATTTGCGACAGTTCATCTCTCTGTCTCAGCTTCATGTTTCGCGAATTGTTCGCGACACTTGTCTCTTCATGACATGACAGATGACAATTCTTGAGCTTGAAGAAGAAATCTAGAATATTTCGCGAACTGTTTGTGATAGTTTCGCGACAGTTGAGCTTGAAGAACAGTCCAGAAGATTTCGCGAATTGTTTGCAACAATTTTGCGACATCTGAGGCTTGAACAAGAAACGAAATATTTTGTGACAAGATTCTATTTGCGAATCTTTCGAGCTTCAACAAGAAAGCCACGAGCTTCTACGAGAAACTGTTTCACGAATCTTTCACAAATCTTTCGAGATGACTACAAGATAATTTCGCGAAACCTTCACGAATCTTTCGAGTTGGTCACGAATAGAAATGTTTCGAGTTCTCGTTTGTTTCTTTCTCATCCTTTGTCAAGTAAACTATGCACTTTGTTAGTAGAATCAAGATTGTCTGACCAGAGTTATCGAACATATGACACATCTGACAGAGCGAGACTATCGACTATATCACAGACACACATAGCACAACAATATCGAAACTAAAAAGATTATCTGGCCAAAGTTATCGAACATATGACACATATGACAGAGCGAGAAAATATCGACTATATCATAGACGCACTTAGCACACATATAGCATATGCAAGCAAAGAGAAGTGAAGACTCGAAGGCTCAAGACAATTCTCCTATTCTTTTGAAAACTTGGTGGTTTACATGGAAATGTTAATGGAGTACTAATAGATGTTCAAGTGCGAATGTACACATCTCTTAGAAACTGATGTGTCGGTTCTTATTGATAATTAATTAGCTAATTACAACAAATAATAAAATTATTTATGTACAAATGCTGATGTGGCATCCTACTCATGCGGCCTTAATCCAATAAGTATCAAGCCCATGGGAGGTTACAACATTTAGATGAGGTGCGAATAGTTCGGGTCATCGAAAATATTATCTTAGGATTAGACTTTTTCTTAAAGTGTGTCATTTCAAATCTGTCAATCGTTTAAAGGTCTGTCCTTGTTGGCCCTTCGATATGTCATTGGACCTCTGATATGTCATTGGACCATATGGATAATCTTAAGTTTGCTGCAACCGTTAATATTGTTTCTTATTCAAATAATTGTCTTCGACATTTGAATGGGTTGATTATGTATTTGCATTATAATTATATCATTTTGCGAAAAAATGCATGTAATAGGGTATTACAATATTTAGACTCAAACTTTGGCTCTAGAAGGTGGATCACACGAAAATTTCTTTAGAAAAATACCTTTTAAAGTAGTGGTCATATAGGTTTAAAAGGAAACGCTTGAATAGTGTGTTTTCAATAAAATCATTCATGCATGTATAGCCTTACATTTGGTTTGGAAGTTGAAGCATGTTGGCTGATTCTGACAAATTCCCAAGATACTCGGACAGAGCAACTCAAGAGCACCTCTCACCTTAGACCGAGGAGGTCTTTGAGAAGAGGAGACTAATGAAGACTGAGAGTCGAGTATGAGAGCCAAGAAATACTAGCTAGGAAAAACAAGTAAGAACTGTGTAAGCCTCATGGTGAATCCCGGAAGATGGAATGACCATGTAGGAACTAGTATTTCTAAGCAAATGCAATAAATAAAAGTAGACCCCTCTTAAAGAAAGTAGAGTGAGCCACCTATTGATGGTGACCTCTAGTGGAGAGCAATATTCCACTTGTAATTTGTGAAATGTGGAAATTTCACTAGGATGTCACCTAAGGAGCTCTCTTGCTTATTTAAGAGACTCCCTCTTTGTGAAGAGGAGCTTTTGCATTGTATCTACTCCATGCTTAATAAGAAGATTTTCCATGAGTTTGATGCTACACTAAGCTCCTTGATCATGATGGTTTTCTTGAGTGATGCCCCTATGATCATGCCCTTCCATTCATATTGTGTGTGGTTGTGGATTTAGAGTGGATTAGTTTTCTTGATTTCCTAGTTGTGGATTAGATTTCTTGTTTTGTTGTGGATTAATGTAGGAGCCAACATTCAAGTAAACTAAATAGGCTGGATCTGTGGTGTGATTCTTGCATATCTCTGTACAATCCAGTTCTTGATGTTCTTGGGATGTCCAAGAATCAAAAGGCTGGTTGGTTTCTTGATTCTTGGACTTCTAACATGCTGTAGATTAGTTTCTTGTTTCTTGTTTTTGTCAATATATGCAAGGTAGTTCGGTGTTAATGTAGTGTAGGCTCTGATTTCAGTCCGTTTTAAGTGTAGGGAGTTGTAGAATCTGTAGAAGATTCATTGGTTTGTTTATTGATCTGTGAATGAGCGTTCTTGGCTTGCATCCATGTAGAATGTAAGTGCGTTCAAGAGCGACGTCCCTGAGTTGTCCTCTGACAGGCAGGACATAAAGAAAATACTAAAATGACACTCTGTCCTTTCTGCCTAGGTTGGCATTGTTAAATCAAGAAGACATCTAACGAATGTCTTTAAGCCTGGTAACAGGCAGAAACAGTTCTAAAGAAGTAGAAAGAATCAGATAAACGAGTAAACAACAGGTCCTCTGGAGTAGGGGATCTGTCAACAAAGCAGTTACAAAGTGCAAAATTAATATTAATTGTTACATGGATGATTCAAAAGAGTGATCGAAAAAAAATTACAATAAATTTTTAGATTTTTTTATGATTTGTTTTATTCTTCCACGGGCACAACAATGTTTTGTGGATTTGAAATTTTATATAAATCGCTTTGTAGTTTTTTCTTAAATCTCCCCATTTTAAGTTCATTGTATTTTAGTTTTTTGTTACCATTCTTTAAACCTCTATAACTTTTCTATTTGACCTCAGTGAAGTGATCAAAATGACAAGTTGAACATTGTAATTACTAAAATTCATATTTCTCAGTTGTAATTTGTTGCATTTGTATATTGGACCATTTTAAAAAATGGGTGGACATTGGAAACAGGCCACTAATAAACACAACCCTCCTCAAGAGAACCGTCTTAACCATGGATTTTGGACCAACATTTAGTCATGAGGGAGCAATTCCAAGTTATAAATAATTTTATTCTACGAATGTTGCAAAATATGAAGATGACTCATGAAGCAGATGAGGAAAATTTGTGGAGACTAATTTGCTAGTCTACCTTGCAAGCAAGACAAAATTTTGGATTCTGATATGAGATTTAATGAACCATTCACATGAATCCATGCCCTTTCAATCTTATGTAATCATTTACTCATTTCTAATGTGATTTCATGGAGATCTTATGTCTTTTGCTTCTTATGAAAATGCTATCTTGATTGCTTTGCATTTTTCTTGCTCTAGCTTTAATTCTATAATTATTGCTATTTGCTTGGATTTTGCACATGACAAAAGATGATATAAATTCTTGTGCCATGGAAGAAATATCCAAAGGTGGGACATCTTCACACTTGTAGCCACATGCAATCTGAAAATTGATGATGATTGCCACATAGGCAAAATGTTCAACACAAATAAATACTTATTTTAAAACTACTTGTGTACCATCCCATTAAGGGTGCTTGATGCAACCAGGGCCGCCAAAAAAGAAATAACTCCCCCAATCGGTAAAACCTCCTTGTTGAACTGAACTATTATAACAATTTGCATGGCTCACAAATTTATTTTGCAAAGTGGCATTGAAGAATGTTTTGGAGGAATCAGCATATTTCACACATCTTTGGTAAGCTGCCAAAGGGTACCCTTTATCTGGAAATGCACCTGAGCCCATAGCCGTGGCTTTTTGGCCAGCTGGGTAGACTTCGCCGCCCCATAGTAGGTTAGTAGCACTTGAGTTTAGAGCGGTTGTAGAGACTTGAGGGCCAATATCCAATGGTTGTGTCTGAGATGGACAACCACCAACCAGGGATCATAGAGTCATAGGCCACGACGACAGAGATTTCTTGTTCTTTTTTAGTGTTGATATTGAGAGTAGACAAGGTTCCACCAAGCACCCACTTGTTGTTTATCTGAACAAATCCAGAACATGTCAGATCGTAGCACCCTGTGATGTTGTAGTTATCAGCAGTCCAATAGATGAAGAGACGTGGAGATAGAAGTGTTTTCAACTGTGGATATGAGTGAGACCCTTGCCAACCACCAACTTGCCAACCAACTTCGATAGTGTTGAGAGGTTGGCCAGCAACAAGCCAAAGTTGTGAAATGCTATAATCCAACTTGGGTTTTCCTAGCTTAGGTTTATTAACACTAAGAACCGCACGGGAACCTTTGTAAGGTGCTTTTGAAGATTGCAATCCCGTTGTAGCATATTCATGTGGCGTCTCGTGTAGCTGTAGAGTATGGAATTTTCTCAAAAGGGGTTGCTTAGGATCCCTTCGTTCAACTGGGATGCAACCTTCAGGGCATCCTCCATGCTCCCTTGCAAAAAGTTGTGGTGCAACCCCCTACTTTGAGATTCAATGTGATTTTGTTGCCAATTCATATATGATGGTGGTGATATCTGGATGATATGACCTTTGAGGGTAGGATGGTGGGATGCAATCTGCTGTTCTATGCGGACACAATCTACCCAACTTCCATCTGAAACCTGGAATGACTTCATAGCTGGACCATGCCTTATAGTGTTGGTGTTGTCTGTGTAAGGCTGTAGTCTTCTTTTTCTTGAAGCTTGTTGCAGATTTCTATTTTGCGATGACTCTACCAGTAGTAATAGTTGAATATATATGGCTACAAGCCAATACAAACTCCTTGCTTGAGAACTGGATACTCCTCTCCTAGACTCCATTATAGTTCCTTATCAAAAACCTGTAATATAATGTAGGAGGAATCAAGAGTTAAACCAAAAGTGCTTTTGAAAATTAAAAAAAGACCACTTTCAAGGGCTAGTCTCTACACATTCAACACTATAATCTAACTAGAGAGCAAAAAAATAAAGCTCAAATCATTATGACTTGACATTGGAGGATAGATCCAAGCATCTATATTTAAACCTGAAGGTAAATATCAATAGAAGGACTCAACAATAGACTCGCAAATCTAAATTTGATACTTGACCTAGTTTATAAATATCATGTAACCAAACCTGGCAATCACAAATCAGTTTCCAATCTATCAATAGTGTAGCAAATGAATCTCGTGATTCGTAAGGATCCAAATTTACACAAGACTATTGGATTTGATGGTTAAATTTAAATCTAATGAAGAAATAGAGTCAATCAACCTTGTCTTTGAGCAACTCATAGGTCAAGCCTGTCCACCCCATATTCCAAATGGCTACATCATTTTTTTCGTTTTTAAAAGATTCTTTTTTTGCAATTGTTTCAATCAATCTTGTCTTTGAGCAACTCATAGGTCAAAGCTGTCCACCCTATATTCCAAATGGCTACATCATTTTGTTTCATTTTTAAAAGATTCTTTTTTTGCAATTGTTTCATTGCAAGATTATTTAGGAAGACCCAAAAAAAAAAAACCAAAATAGTAAAAAAATTCAATCAGACAACCTTGCCTTTGGCCACCAGTGTCTCCACCACATACTATAAATGGGTGTATCGTATTGCCCATTTTCCTAGAAGGCTCTCTTTTTCTCTATATGCAATTGTTCATTGTACTATTATATTGGATGACATTAAGAAATCAAGCATAAATCAAAAAATTCTAAAACTAATAAAAAAGATTAGATCAAACAACCTTGCCTTTGAGCAATTGATAAGTCAAGGCTCCCCACCACATATTCCAAATAAATACATCATTTGTCCATTTAAAAGAGATTCTCATTTGTTCTATCTACAATTGTTTCATTCTGATAATCTATTAGGGATGAGCCCAAGAAGCACATCCAAAAATTAAAAGAAGTACACCTAATTAAAACAACGGAATCATCCAACTTTGCCTTTGGACAAGTCTCTCCAACATCTATTCCAACGGGCTCATTCAGAAGAGAATCTCTTTTGTTTTCAATTTTTATATTGTAGTATTACATTTGTGACAAAAGATCTTTCATGTAGATATGCTATAGAACTTCACATAAGCTATCAAATTCAATAACTCACAGCAAGCTGAAAAGAGGTGTACTTGAAACCAATCAAAGCAACAAGAGAAGTTGCAGTCTCTTTCTAGAATAGTCACCATATGCATAGCTCTTCTTCTTCCTCCATGGCAAGGCTACCATTATGGGACCAAGTCCCGACGCCTATTACAACACATGACTTTTGCATGCCACATTAGACTTAGTATAGAAAATAACGTGCACACACGACAAGATGGCTATGTATAGAAAGAATTGAATTCTTACTAATGATTTAAACTTTTCGCTTTTATTTTAACAGTAAAACATTAGAAAAAAACTAAACCTAATAAAAAAAAATTGGATTATCCAACCTTGCTTTTGAGTAATTGACATGTTAAGGCTCCACCACATATTCCAAGTGGGTAAAATTTTTTGTTATTTTAAAGAGGTTCTCATGTGTTCTGCAGTACTTTCATTGTAGTGTCAAATTTGGGATGACCCCAAAAAATGAAGCCAATGATAAAATGTTTGAGTGATTGGTAGTTCTAGGCTCCTCATCACATATTCCAAATGGGTACATCATTTTGTGCATTTTAAAGAGACTTTGTTTTAGAGCTCCTATTTGGAATTCAAATGTAGTATCATGGGATTCCCCAAGAAACATAGAAGGCCACAAATAAAAAAAAACTATTAATGTAACAAAAGAAAACGAATTCTAATGTTCAATCTTTTTTTTTGCAATTGAATGTCAAGGCTCCACAAATTCCAAATAAGTACAATTGTTTCTATTCCATTTTAAAGAGATACCTTTTTGTCCTATTTGTAATTCTTTTCATTATACTATAGATTCATGAGATCCCAAGAATAAAGACAAAATCCAGAAAATCCAAATCCATAAAAATGAATCAACCAACCTTGCCTTTTTCGACACCAAAAATGAAGTGAACACTTCAAAGAGATTTTCTAATGTACTCAAGAGATCATCACAGAATGCTTGAAAAACCCTCGCTCAAAAAATGTGATTTCATTTATCTCCATCGAGTTTGATTTCTGTCACTAGGAACACATTTATTGAACTAGCCAATCATTTGCTTCTATGTTCAAAAAACTATATCATATCCTTTCCCTATTGTTATTAGTATTGTTGAAAATTTTCCATGTTTTTGCTAACTATTTCTACTTATAGTCTTTGTTCTCTCGGTATTTAAACTTTATGTGCTTCTATGCAAAACCCTACTTAAATTGGTTGACCTTTGTGTTTTTGCTGGTTCTACGATTCAACGGACTTAAAGTGCTAGCCATCATAGCCTCAGTGTGCACAATTTAGAAAATACTCACAAGGACAAGAGACAAAAAACAACTCACGTGAGATTTGCCCAACAACTTACTAATGTGAAAAAAAATAATGATGGTTTAGCCTCTATTCCATAAGTTATCTAAATTTAAACAAGGTAGATACTACATAAAACGATGCACTGGTAATTGTACTACCAAAGTGCCAATAACTATAAATACACCAAGAGTGCTAGACATAATGAGTAGTTTTGTTTGATAACAAAAGCTACTTTTAAAAGATAAACAAATGCTAATTAAACTTAGACTTTTTAAGGAAATATTGGCTCAAAATAGGAAAATGCAAAACGTTTGAAATTCAAGCTACTTTTAAATGATAGACAAATGCTACTTAACTTAGACTTCTAAGTTTATGTATTCGTCTCATTTTTGATAAATACCTTATCATAGGGAGATTGTTGTCTCATCCCATTATTGAGCCAATAGTCTTGTGAACATATCCATAGCGGAGAGTTCCTGTGGATTGCAGCACATGCCAAGAGCGTTTGGTAAATTGCTGAACACTGGACCTGAAACAACAACAAGAGAACCCTTGTATAGTGACAGGTAAAAGGAGACAAGCAAGTGTCCCTCCACATTGGAACAACATGGGAGAGTGAGCAACACAACATCACCTTCCAATCAGCACAAGCGATACGAGGATGAAGTATGCAATGGATGGTAGATGGATGATCCAATGTAAATATGATCTCCCTACCTTGTATTATAAATGGACCTAAAAGGGCCTCAACCGAAAGAAGTTTGCTATCACATAAACTAGCTGATCAAATCTTGCATATGATCTAAGAGTGTAGTTGAGGATATACTGGTGATCGATTAGGGAGTGAATTTGTGATCAACTTTCCGTGGTCATTGGATAATCACCAGAATCTCCTTTCTCCTATCGAGTCTTACTAGGAAGATCTTGGTTGAGAGTTGTGCAAGTGGTTCACAACTGGGGGTAACCAAAAAACTCAACCTTTGAGAAACCTAGAGCATCAGGTAACCACGTGGGTGGTGAACTCTTTCATTCCTAAAGCTGATGATGATGATTCACCCACTACCGATCTCAATATTGATTGTTTCAAGAAAATCAAAGGGTGTTGCATATATGATTCACAAACAGATATAGTGTGATGAACAAAAGCATTAGCAACAATTGACTAGGTATGTTTGGGCGCACATGTCAACCACGATTCAGTATTCCAGAACCATCACCTCAATCTACGAAAGTTACAACCCCTAGACATGCCGACAATCACATCGGGGTGAACATGAGAATGTTGCATGGCTTGTTGCGGTACCAACTCTGAACTAATCCGAAGATGTTCTGGACCATGGCAACATGCACTTTTCTTATAATGAAAAAGCTGAGCTGACCAAACAACAGATCTCGTGACACATGGATCCATCGCTATGGCACACCAAAAATACCATCGAACCACCGATTTACATACTCATCACATATCCACATGGAAAGAGGAAGGCCTACAAATTTCAAAGCCTCAAAGAAACATTGATTCAGCGCTGATACTTACGACTGTCCAATTGGACTATTGAGCTTCCCATGTGTATATACGATGCAATCGAAATATGCAAATCGAAAGCCATCTGACCCAGCAGGAGCACAAAAAGTATTTCCTATCCAATTTATTAGCCGACAAGCTCAACATTAGAAATAACTACTCAACAACGGAACGAGAGGCACTTGCAATGATCTTTACGATCAAGAAATGTAGACACTATTTCATGGACACCTAT